>CM033271.1:25966503-26311503 GCA_019343175.1 Oedothorax gibbosus
TGCCAACGAGGACAGCTATGAGAACACAAGGGTGAAAATGGCAGCTGTGGAAAAGGAACAAAAGAAGTCATGGTAAGCTAGAGTTACCATTTTAAACTAAAAAGTTTGACAAAACTTTCGCACTTGGTGCATCTTAAGTTTTTAAGAAGCGTTAAGCAAGCAACAAAGCAAAGGGGATTTTAATTAAAAAGTTACTTAACGGGTTTGCTGCAAAGTGAAGTCTTTGCATCTCTAATATCATTCGATAATGCTATAAAATGACAAAAGTAGAAATTTCATATTTAATTTATTAAATATATTTATTTTTATTAAATTTCATTTACATAGCAGTATATTTCTTGCATTAAATGAAGGGTCTAGTTTCAAAACTCACATTCTCCAAACAACACTTAAGATATTATAGGGTCCATCCATTGGTGACTTCGCCCCTTCGATTTATGATTGTCACTTACCAATGAACGGACCAAATATTTTAGTAAAACTTACAAGAATGAGTTTGTCAACTGGACCCTAAAAATGTGTTTACTTGTTCCTTAGTAAAAATTTTGTTGTCCTGTAATGGTGCCATAGAAAAGCATAAACAAGTTAAAGAATCAGGACAATTTTCTATCGCATAAGGTATCCAAAAATAAAAGTGCTTAAACTCCAATGAACATTTTACAAGTATTTGTACATACTTAGTCATACATTCCGTAATATTTTGAATTTTATCATTAAGATTTTTATAATATTAGTTGGAAGTCTGATATATAAGTGTGACTGAATGTTTAATTTGCTTTCCTCCAACATTTGTCTCAACTGCATTTGCCAAACATTGAACCAGCAATAAATAATCAGTAATATAAATTTGTGATAGTTAATGGTTCTTTACATGTATCAGAAATCATTTTTACTTACTGGTATTGCTTATATGTATATTTTTTATATTACAGTACAAAAGTCATAAAGCCAGCTGGTGCTCACCTAGGTAAGCCTTTCTAATATGTAACTTTTACATTACAGTGTTATCAATTATTTAATGGTTATATTATCTACAAACATTCACATTACTGTCACTTTTTCAAACGTGTTTATTTTTAATTATGTCTTCATTCTGTTTGAAATATATAAAAAGCCAATAGCTTTACCCTACTATAGTCCGTCTCAAAAGTTTAGACAAAAAACATTTTGAGTCAAAAAATTTCACTGAAAAGGTTATCTGACAATTGTTGTGGTAGTAAGAATCAGGCAGGTATAAATAATAAAAAATATCATGAATTACAAAAGAAAATAACCAATATAATTGAATTTATAGTGCAAAGAACCAAAAAAATGTGTCTAAAAAATATAGAGAAAATCAATGAAATGCACGTTTATGGGCCAAATTTCACATTTGCTTAAATTGTATTTAGTTTTGATACAATAAATTGAAAAACATTATATCCGGTGAATTTAAAAGATTTAATTACCCTCTTGGTTCAATTTTATACCAAACATCCAATACAGCCAAATTTATAGTATTTTGTATTTCATAGACATAAAAGCTGTATCTTCTGTACTGTAATTCCAGGTCGCAAGATCAAAGTGAAGCGCCCTGGTCTAGTGGTATCCCCTATGAAAAGCAGCCCTCCCACTGCCTCTATGGTTGTAACTAAGCCCCCCCTCGCCAAGCCTTCCCCAATTCCTTCCCTATCCCCCCCTGATGCCAAATCCAGCTTCCAAGCAAAGCGGCCAGAGATACCAAAACCAAACCCCCCTAAAAAGAATCCTGAGCTTATGAGACAACCAATTAGGTAGGTTGTAACTTGTAGGCTCTTGTGCGGGTTTTTTTACACAAGAAATTTAGTGTGTTGGCAATATTTATACTGTTTTGATTTAAAATAAAAATGCCTACCAGAAGTAAATTGATATAGGTTAACCCTCTGAGGGATAACCAAATTTTGTGAAGTGTAAACTTGTTTTCAGTACATGAAAATAACATTTAAACTTTTAATTGAAAATTTAATATCTAACTTTTTAAAATTATATTTCTATACCAGATTATTGTAAATGATAATTAAAATATTAAAATTTAGAAATTATATATGTGTTGCCAGGAAAAACTGGCCGTCTGGTCACTGGTCTATGTATCTGTGTCCCCTGGAGGGTTAATACTGTTTGGTTTACACTATTATATTAGTTTAGCTTTTTTACAGTGTTGTTTTACTTATTTTGGAACTGCTGAAATGTTAAAAAGAAATCAGTATGACAAAATGTAAATGTTGGTCTCATGGTTGCAATAGATTGTCCTATGCAAGTTGTCTTTGTGAAGCACTTTTCGGGCATGTTCCTAACCAACTCCTCCTTATGGGTTCACAACCCAAGTTGAAGCAATATAAGCTTGGTTTTTCAAAGTTATTTCATTACAGGAAATTTATTTATGTGTTTTGAAATTTGTTTACATTAACTTGAAAAGTAGATTGAAGAGTACAGTGGGCTTAACTACTACACTGTTCAATGTACATGGGTTTGACTACAAGCATTGTGGATGCAATGTCTTGCATCTGCAATACATATACTTACATTAGGAGAGTTTGGCTAAGTTTGAAAATTGCCTCATTATATTTGGCTTGACAGCCCAGGGTGGGCCAAGACCTTCTGTTGGCAACACTTTCAAGAAGACCTACTTTATACCTTGAAGTCTTCCTAATGGTATACAGGACTGCTAAAACCTTGGCCGATACCCTCTTTGCTAGCTGAATATCTCATTTTTTTTATTTCCTACTGCATTTAAACGGATCAAGGTGGAGCATCCAAGTTGGTTATACCTTGAAGTTTCCTGGAAGGGAAAAGATTTTGTACTAAACGAAGGCTACAATAATGTTTCAAACAATCAAATAAAATTGTCTCATTGCCAGATACAGCAAGTCATCAGATGTCATATAACACAGAGGTGGGTTCTTCCAAGTGTTTCTAAGAATTAGGTATTTGTTTAGGGCTTTGGAGTGAGCTCGTATATGGAATAGTGCTCTTATTAAGTGAATTCAAGTACCTATCTGTTTCTGAAGACCTATCACACTTGTTTAAAATGCAACAAGAACAGTACGAGAAAACCCAGAATCATACAAATCCACCTTACGAATGATACTTTGGAGTTGTGAACTGCAAGCTTATTTTGTTTAATTATTTAAAAAAAGAGTAAAGAAGTATGCATACTGTTGATGGGGTAAAACCAGATATTTCTTTTCTGACAGAAAATCCTCCTGAATATTCCTGTTCAGAATATGAATTGCAGGGAGCATTGTGACTGCTTTTCAAGTTACTGTAACTTCAGTAGGGGATTGTTAAGTATAGAGAGTGGAACGACTACAGTGCAAAATCTATTTACTGTAACTAGAAACAAACAATTCAAATTTTTAAAGAAAATAAATTTGTATAAAATTCATTACTGTGAAATATAGAGCTGCCTTTACCAAACTACTGTCCTTGACTCATTTTCCTTGCAAACAAGTTGTTTTGTTTACAATTTCCTCCTTTAAAATTGGTGGTTTGTAAATAGTTTGTCAGTGTTAAAATGTTTAGTTTCTTGGAATAAACTGGTTAAATAAGGTTGTAACACGCCACAATGTTGCAATAACATAATCTTCTAAAAGGCAAATAAGGAGTGGTTATGCAATTTTTACACTGCAATTTTTAAAAGTATTTAGCACTTGTATATATATATTTTTAAATATCCTATGAATCAGTTATATTCTTTTAATTTTTATTATTAAGTATTTTCATTTCATCATATTAAACTTGACTATTTAAATTTCAGGGATAGAATTATACACATATTGGCTGTGCGACCATACAAAAGGCCTGAACTACTAGTGAGACTTAATCATGGTAAGAATAGTGTTTTTTATAAACGTATCTTTTTCAATAAATATTTCCTCGACCTTCCAGTTTTCTCATTTCATGTTGCAACTGTAACTAAACTTTTCTGTAGTTGTCATATTTATAATTGTTATGCTGAGATTTTTTTTTATTTCATTTCATTTTTAAATAAAAGTTCATTACTTTTATATATAATTTTTTTATCAACTTTTTTGTATTGTCTCTATCTTTAGTGTGTTTAATAATTGATACCATTTTAGAGGGTGTACGTGAAAAGGATAAGAACAAGCTAACATCCATCTTGCCACAACTAAGCACCCTCAAAGGTAACATCTATTACCTCGCCAACTACCTGTGGAATGAAGTTCAAGACAACTGGAAGTTCTGCACGCAAGAGGAATTAGAAATTATTAAAAAGTAAGCTTTCTTTGTTTATAAATGCTTTTAGTTTTTTTTTTCCGACAATGAAGATTCATTTGATTTTTTTTTCTTTTTTAAAAAAATTCCCTGAATTCATTATCCCTCTTCAAATTTCAAAGATTTATGACAAAAATTGTTTTCAAAGCCTTTTGATCTACAATTACAATATATAGGCCCTACCTCTAAAAATCATAAACTAGCAATATTTGTAACTGGAAAAACATTTACTACTGTCTGAATTGTACTGTGAAACATTTATGATTCAGGAGAGTCACAGTCAACCGTTGTCTGCTACCATGTTAAAACTCATGCTCCTGTAAAACCAAACATACAGTACGACATCTTAACCTGCAATTGAGAGAACCGCAGTAATTCAGGATATGGTATTTTTCCAGATTACAGATAATTTTTTTTTTAGATTTTGACCGAACAAGCACAAAATTGAAATATCAATATTTATATGCGTATTACTATTATTATTTAACAAAAATGTAAACCTTTAAATGTTGAGAAATCTAGGTAAATTTCCAAAAGTTAAATGGTTGCGTTTAAACAATTTTTGTTTTTTCTTATTCATATTTACTTTTTTTTAATATCGTGCAAAATGCCAATTTTCTCCCCAAAACTTGTTTGCAATTTAAATTTTGCATATTTATATTTCTTTGTATTTAATAGACAAAGTCTTGATCCTTATAAACGATTTCTGTGTTATTTACAATATTTGGGTAAACAACATTGCTCATATTAAACATGTCGTACACAGCGTTTTTCCGGCAATGCTGGTAATTGCAACTTTGTTATGAATGTTTTAATTTTCTAGCATCCTTTGTTGATCCTATGTATGCAATAAACAATCCACCTTTAAAACTATTTAGCTTACAGTAATGCTCGGTATGAACATGTGATAGTGTTTTTCCGGTTTTTATTGTATATGAATACGAATTGCATTCAGTCTGCATCCTATAGAGTATAGACCTTTGAATATTCCCCCCTACAAGCTATTTTAATGCTATGCCTTACACTTTTAGCAACTGAAACATCCTGTTATGAAAAGAAAATAGTTTACGAATTTATAACTTCAAAGTTTAAAGTTAGAAAAGTTTAAGTGCCCGGATATTTGATAATATTTCTAACAATGAAAGTCAACTTGGAAGTTTCGGCCTGGTGATCTTTTACCTGCTTCACCTATTCCATATTTATTTCATGGGTTACAGTTAAAAAATTAATTAAAAATCCCAAAATATCCAGATTTAGGATGTTTTCGGATGATTGAAGTCTGGATTTCAGATGTTCTTCTGTATTATGGCAGTACAATGACTTGGGGAGTTAAATAAAAATAGCACATATATAAACAATTTCAAAAGCCAGATCTCCTGAGTCAGGATTGATATTTTCAATCCATTCACTAAATTCTTTAACAGAGATTGTTTTTCAACACAAAAATGTAGATCATGAAGTAACCTGCGTCTGTTAAATTTCAGTAACTAAAAGAAGTTTAGGCACTTTAAATCTTTAAAACTTATTTCTAATTTATATAAAATACCTATGTTAAAAATATTGGCATTTGTAACCTCTTTAGTAATATATCTTATTTTACTGTAGTTGTATGGTTTTAAGCAGTTTATTTTTTAACTTGACCCTAAACCTGTAACTAGAAGTGTTATTTTTTTGGCCCCATGTGATTTTAGTTACAAGGTATGACTACCTTATCTATAACACAGAGCTCTGTTCATACGAGCGAGGAGGGTATGTCTGGACTATTAACGGTATAAACCCATGTATAATCCCTACCATTGATTGAAGTACTTTTAAACATCAACAAGGCTATATAATATAGCTACTATGGCTATATAAGCTCTAGCTATTATCCTTTTTCTGTAACTTAAAAAAAGGCTGACTAGTGTAACATGAGAAACTTATCCACACACTATGTTTCCTTTTATTCATGTTGCTGTTTGTTATAGGAGAAAGCAACAACACCTGAACACCAGTTCTGAAAGTGAAACTCCACCTTCTTACAGCCAGTCCAACAATTCACCTGCTCAGGTGGGCATTCACATATTTCTCCATGAACAAATGCCATTTTATTAACTTTTTGTATATTTAAAGGGAAGTCAAATTAGGTTATGCATTGTTACAGAATTCTCTTTGATGTATATATACCTTTTTTTTTCCTTTTAGAAACGACCTACTGATATAATGCTCAATGGCAATCTTCGTAGTAAAAAACAAAGGATTTCCCACTACAAAGGTGATTGTTTTTCTTTGTTTGTGGAAAAATTTCAAAGTAGATCTATATTAAAAACACTTAATTATATTAATTAACTAGCAAATTTATACCCGTTCTTCGCACGGATTTAAAAAATATCAAATCGTTCCAAATATGTGTGCCATATAACCTGTTATAGGATCATAAACTTATGTTATTGTTCCCGCTCGTTATAAAGTATAAAATCCTGTTTCATTGCCTTAAAATTCCAAAATGAAAAATACGCTATAAAATGCACTCATAAATGTCATCACAATTCCCTCATAAATACATAAAACCTTTTAGCTCATTTGGTGCGTTTTGGGAAATAATTTGGTGAGAAAATAGATATAGCTACAAATACACCCATTATACAGATCTTACGCAATGACCTTCGAACAACCGATCAGCTTATAAATTATTTATAAAAGAAATTGCCCATTTGGCGAGTTTTAGTTAATAATTTGTCGAGTTTGGCAAAAAAAATAAAGACATAAAACACTAATATGCAGCTCTAGTGCGATGGCCTTATTTAACCATCATAGTTCAGTAATAGCTTAACTATATATTTGTTGCTTAAATATGCATACATGTAGTCAATAGAAAAATCGTCAAATAAACCCACAATATAATCCGGGAATGGAAACTGGCAGAATTACGTCACTTGAGAAACATGTCAATTATTTTTCAAATAATGAATTTAGTTTCTTAAGGTAATGGCAACAGAATAAAATAAACATTTTCAATTTTAAATGTTTTCGTTAAAAGTTTTATTTAATTTTTTCAGCCGATGGCATCAGGAAAGTAAAAAAAAGATCGGTTTTAAGCCAAAGTGGTGTAGTTTTTTCAGAAAATTCGAATTCTCTCTAAAAATAGATCATTTTGAAACCTGAAAGTTCAAAAATCATAATCTAAGTATAAACTACGCATTTGTGCCAAGTTACGAGTCAAACAAATGTCTAGTTTATGAATCTATAAGACACACACATACATACAAAACTTCATTTTTATTATTATAGATTTATGGTATTCTAATGTAAATGTTAAATGAAGTATTTAAAAGCCTTCATTCTCTGTAGAAGTACAAGTTTTTTTTTATTTCTCAATAAAAATCTTCTAAATACTTATCAAAGCTAAAAATGTTTGTTTTTGGTATTTGAGTAACCACAATTTGCTGGTGTTTTTTTTTAAGCCAGCAAAAATTGCTTCTTTTCAATATAACAAAACATCAATTCTCTCTTCCAGGTGAACCACAGCGGCCATCTTCCAACGGAACATCCGAACCTTCCATCCCGACCTTCAACCGGAAAAGCCCTTACTCGCCTGGACGTTCCTCTCTCAACATCAACTCCCCCGAGGATGACACGGACACTTACCAACCCATTCCCAAATGTCCTCCGGACAACGGTCCAAGTCGCTTGTCCCCCAACCAACAACACCCACGGACGAGGGACGACAATCCCCGTTCAAGAGAGGACGAAAAGGGGTCCCGCCTGTCCCCCAACAACAACAGATTGTCCCCCGGTTTAAACCACCCCAGTCGTCTATCTCCACCCGTCGCCAAGGACAAACCGCCGCCATACAACGCCAGCCGTTCCTCTCGTGTAAATATCAGTGATACAACGGGCAAGCCCTCGTCCCAAACCCAACTAAGTCATCCTCCACCAACCGTTGAGGCAGCCAAGTCGCCAACGGTTTCGCCAGACACGTCACAGTTCCCGAAGGTAGCCGTGTCCAGCTCAAAGACTGTTGTCAACGGATACGTGAATAGTATTAGCAGGAATGGTTACAGTAGCAATGGTGGATGTCAGCCTTCCTACAGTAGCAGATCAAAAGTGACTTCTACCACCAACGGCTCCTGCAGCAACTCCCCACATTCTAGTTGTGACAGTATTGAATATAGTGGTGAGTTGCCTTTGAAGTGATTTGTTTTGTGATGGAATGTTTGAGTAGATTGGAATCGAAGCCCATTCTATATTCGCGTCAACTATGAGTTAAGAACAGAGTTCCTGTTTTGTAGAATAATGGCTTTGATTCGAACTTAATCGCCTATTAATATTATTGCATGGTAATTCAGATTCAGGAATGTCATAGAACTACAATAGCATCTCTTACTAATTGATTCAAATTCTATTTCTTCTGTGTAGAAAATAAACTAACATTACCATTTCTTGGTCTTAAACAGCGTGTAAAATACTTTTTTTTGTGTGTATAGCAGTTCTGCTACACCAAAGTATTTGTGTGTAGCAATTTTTTATGAATGCATAGCACCTTTGAAAAAAATTAAGGACTCTTCCAGTCGCAGTCCCTTTAATTGTTTTGTGGGGAAATGTTATTTTTTAAGAATTATCGCCCTTCCTGTTTCCTTATTTCTTGCAAATAATATTTACACACATTACATTATAATTATTAATTATATAACATATTGCATTATATTAAAAAACGCTGTATATAGCTTTAAAAACATTACTGGATAAATTTAGAATATTACATAATAAAGGCTATACTATACTAAAAAGTAAGAATTTTTTAAATTATATTTGAATTTTTTTTTTACATTTTAAGTTATCTATGTGCTTCGCACATAAAGCGCACGTTATTTTAGTAACAACGTTACCGTTAGATTCTTACTTCAGCCACTCATTATTCGGATCCAACAACATGATTCAGTTTTTAACAGTTCCGTGTAACTAAACCACCATATTTTACTTTCGTTGATTTTCGCAACACAAATAATAATGAATTGGAAATCTCGCTAATTCTTTCTATTTTGGCGCGATTATCGGCGGTTTGTTTACACTTTTCGCTACTCACTTCCAGTCTGGTATGGAGTTTGAAGTTTCCCTGTCCAACCGAAAAGCGGCCAACAGATTCGAATTGAGATTGAGCTCCATGACTAAGACAACTGAAACGAAGGGATCTGACTTCGAAATTTCGAATCGTTTGCAAAAACACCATGGTTATGACAAACGAAGATGCTTTGTGAGCATCGCAACTAAATGCGATACAAAGCTAAATCGCTATCGCAAGTTTTCATTTTAGTGTCGCGTTTCGCGATGCGATACCGCTTATTTTACACGCTGGTCTTAAAGATATTTTAAGATTAAGTTAATTAGTTCATTTATATTTAACATGGTCCCTAAGTATGTAGCAAATAGATATTTGATATTCAAGAGCAAAAATGAACTTTTGAATTTATGTCTGATTTACACAGAAGCATATGGAAGTTTAAATCATTTACTAATAATAAGATTTAATTTATTAAAATAGCTGTTTTGTTGTTCTAAATAATCAAAAATTTCAAATAAATGACCAAAAAACAGACATTATAAATATAAATCTGATGATATTGAGGTTCTTGTTTGTTACTTAATACAATAAGCAATTGTTTGATTTTCATATGATATCCTACTAAGAATTTTTTTCTACAAAACATAAATATCAGCTGTTTCTTGTGGGAATTCCACTAAACCTCAGGTCATGCAATGTTCTAATATCTCGCATTTTTTTATTTCATGAAGATGAACCCATTCGAGATATTCAAGTGTCACCTCCAACAGACTCCTCTGATCAATGTGATAGTCCTGAATACGAGAAGTAAGTTATTTTGTTAAAATTACATGGGATTGTGTCAATAAATCAGATTGATTATTAAAACGGTGCTTGATTTGTGATTGCATGTAAGCAATTTGTAATTGATCCCTGACTTAAGAGTTTTATTGCGGAAGAAAATAAATCTTGAGCATATTTAGAAATTATGCATTCAACTAATTTAATACTACTCAACTGTGTTGAACTAAAGCTTTTTAAGCCTCATAATACATGGACTATTTAATATTTTATGTTTCAGGATACAGTCAAACCTTGTATATCAAAAACTCTAGTACCCACATAATTCTCCCTTAATGTAGTTTGTTTTGAACTTAGTAGTTGTAAAATAGTTTACAGGTAGCGTAGTTGTAAATAGCACTATTAATGAATGTTGTAGGTCAAGAATCACTAATGAACAGTAATCTAATTCGAACTATTTGTTTTGACTGTAATTCGCATTGAAGTACTTTATGTTAACCCTATCCTGTATTGTACTTTATGTAAAACATCCTGTTTTGTCTCCCCTCCAGGGAGTATAGGCAAATAGTATCTAGTTTAATTCTTCCTAATCGTAGTTTTTTTTTTTATCTTGGTACTTGCAATCTAACTAGCAGTTTACGATTAGTGTTAGTTGTAAATAGATAATCGGACAAGAATCAAAATGTACATTAATTCAAACTGTTTGGTTTGACTGTAATATAAATTAAAGTAATTAATATTTAACACCAACCCGTTTTGTCCCTCAGGGAGTATGGGCGAATAGTGTCTAGTGCCCAGAGGGCGCAGTACAAGGAACAGTTCAATGCTGAGTACCAAGAGTATCTGCACCTACACCAAAACATCATCAAAGTGTCCAATAACTTTGCGAAAATGGAGCGAACTCTACGTCAGTGTCCTGAAGGAACAGAAGAATACAAGGTAACCTATGAGACGAGTTATGATTAAATGTATGAGAAGTTAATTTTTCAGTAAAGAAATAAAGAGTTACAAGATAGTGTTCAGACAACAATTTAGTTATTTTTAAAATAAGTATAAAAGCAGTTTGTTTATGTTCTTAAATTTAAAATTTAATCACCTTCAATCTATACTTTTACTATTTAAAAAAATCCACTTTTGTCACACTAGAGTAATGGATTGGGTTTTTTTTCACAGGGTTGCCAGTGGCGACTAAAAGGAGACTATTTGCTACTATTTTCGACCCCCGGCGACTTTTTTAGACAAAATCAAGCCAAAAGCGACTATTTTCAGCATTTTGTCAACTTTTTTCAAGGATGGGCGACTATTTCAAATTTTTTCCACGCGATCATTGATATCCTTTATTTTGGTATTCCCCCCTCAAAATCGTCGGAAGGCCACATTTTGCAATCGCAGAATAGCCAAAATCCTTCGGTCGTAAAATCGCCGGAATATAGAATATAGCCTAACCAATTTTCGGGACTGTATAGGATCGCCGGAATTTCGGGATAGTTGGATCGCGGGAGTTTCAGGACAGTAGGATCGCTTGAGTTTCGGGACAGTAGGATCGCTTGAGTTTCGGGACAGTAGGATCGCTTGAGTTTCGGGACAGTAGGATCACTGGAGTTTCGGGACAGTAGAATCGCTGGGGTTTCGGGACAGTAGGAGGATCGCGGGAGTTTCGGGACAGTAGGATCGCGGGAGTTTCGGGACAGTAGGAGGATCGCGGGAGTTTCGGGACAGTAGGATCGCGGGAGTTTCGGGACAGTAGGATCGCGGGAGTTTCGGGACAGTTGGATCGCGGGAGTTTCGGGACAGTTGGATCGCGGGAGTTTCGGGACAGTTGGATCGCGGGAGTTTCGGGACAGTTGGATAGCGGGAGTTTCGGGACAGTTGGATCGCGGGAGTTTCGGGACAGTTGGATCGCGGGAGTTTCGGGACAGTTGGATCGCGGGAGTTTTGGGACAGAAGGATCACCTCTGGTTTGGGATAGTAGAATCGTCAGAGACTTGCGCGATTATGTGCGGATAAAGTAGTTTTCTGGTAATAAGAATCTATATTTTTAATCTGTTGGTTGAACTTTGGCACATCTCAGAAGTTTTGTGTAAACCATTATAACTTTTTAGTTATTTGAAAAAATATTAAATGTGAATTTGAAAGTTATGTAAAAGATATTTAAAAGCAAACTTCACTAACTTTTATGTACATATAGACAAGATACATGCAAAACTTAAAATTATGTTCTTTTAACAAATTAAAATAATTTGATTAAACATTAATGTAGCATAATTAAATTAGCTTTCCAAATAAACTGTGTAATAATTCATTGTACAATAAGCTTTTCATTCACAAGTTCAAGAGCATTAAAAAAAAATTGTAGGGAGTAAAAAGGTCATAAAATTAACTTTCAAGTAAGCTATTTCATTACTCTTTAACTCACAATGTAGTGATTGTTCAAAATTTTATGATAGTTCTTGTCCCCTTTTGATTAAAAAAATTAATAACAAAAACACTTAAAATTCAAATGTTTTTTAACGTTTGATTAATTTGACCTGTAACTACTTTACTGAGTATTAACCATTGTAAATCAAACTACAATAGCGAAAATTTTTTTATCAGAGTTGTGTTCAAATAATACTCCTTATTTTTTTTAAATAATACATTACTTTATTGACTTTTGGCAATTGCTAAAATGCAACATTGATGTTTATATTCTGTGCATAGTAGTGAAAAGAAATTATATCTACCTGATATAATATTTTCATATTTATAAAGAAGTGAAATTGTTTATATTTTTGTTAACTTGTATGTTTTGTGTTTGATGGAGAAAGTAAAAAATATCAAACTGAAAATGCAAAAATACTTTTTTAATTATTAAATTATTTACGGTAATTCCAAGATGAATTAATACATAATATTTTAACAAACAGTACTTAAACAACTTTCTGAGTTGGTCAAGGAAATCAAATTCACATTAGGTGTTTACTGTTTAGCAGGGTTCGAAATGTACAGTCGCCTAGTCGCAAAATGCGACCTAATCTTTCAATTTTGAGACAACAAAATAAATGTAGTCAAAGTTACGGAGACTAGGTTATCAGAACAGTTAATACCAACTTTTTTCATCGTGATTTTCAACAATCTCATCGACAATATAATCAGCTTGAACTTGAAAAAAAATTAAGTTTTAAAATCTTACAACTGCAGCGATCTTAAAATTAAGAAAAACTGGTTATTGTTAAATTTGGAAATGGTGATTCCTAAAATTTTTTGAAACTTAGCTATCGAAACTCTGATGCTTCTATAATCGCAAAACTCTGGTGATTCTATAATCTCGAAACTTAGGCGATCATAAAAAATAAAAGCTTCCAGTGGGATACCAGTACACATCCAAATATTGCAGATTAATTTTAAAATAAAAATTTTTTTAGTAAAAAATATTTTTTTTCCTAGATAATGTACATTTTCTCCTAAGTCACACATATTGCTCCTAAATTTTCTTATCAACTTCCTAGCACTGCTGTTTACTCATTAAGGTTGATATAAATTTTAACATCAACCTTGCTTAAAATCTATCAACTATCATAATCAAACTTTAAAAAGTGAACCATTTGAACATTTTCCAATTCAATTCCTTGAATATGTGTTGAATTTCATGCCGAAAAAGTTAAATAATAAATTTTGCAAAGAGAATTTTAAAAAAATAATTATTATAAGTCGTAAGTTTCGATTTTGCATATAGTATTTAAATTTAATGCAACTATTTTTGCTACTATTTTGATAATAAGGCAACTAAAGCGACTATTTTTTCCCTAAATTTGACTGGCAACCCTGTTTTCAAGATAAACTAAAAACTACTGAATAATCTGTTTATTATTTATAATGTATGCTTCAATATATATTTTATCAATAATGTCTTTACTCTAAGTATGGTTCAAATTACGGTATTAGGTAATTATAAAAAATTTGGGGGGAGAGATTATCTAGATTGCCTGAGTTATAAAATTTAGCAGTCAATATCAAACAATCAGAAAATATTAACTAATCTACAGCTATTCTATTGTTTGTGTGCAATTTTCTTAGACACGGTTGTTAACGGCCGAGAAATCCAGAAAAGTCAAAGTTTTTGTTTTTTGTTTGGCAAATTCATTACCATTCAATTTTTGCTCAATTGGGATTATTGGAATTTTTGGTTTTTAGGGAATTCATAATAATTTAATTTTTATTTCTTCCAGATTATCAAACAAAAAATCTTTAAGGATTACAGAGCTTATCAGCAGGACCCAAAGTACCTTTCCTCCCTCAAGAAATTTAACTTTTTACACAACAAGCTGGCTTACATCAAGAGGTTAGTGGCAGAGTACGACAACGCCCAGTGTGTGAATTCCTAGCACTCGCTTCCGAGGCGCAATCCACGAAATCCCGAAACTGACGGACTGCAAAATGAGTTGCCTCTGGATAATCCATGAGAAAAATCTTTTGTTATGCTTTGTAAAATATTCCCCTACTGTTAAATTTTTAAAACTTATTTATTGATTTTTTTGTCTTGTTCGTAGAGTCACCTTTTTTTCGATGGAAGAAAGGAAGCTACCGTTTTCTATCAGATTATTTATGAGTGGAAAGCAGGCTTGTGAGGTCCTGCATTAGCATTTCACTTTACTTGAAAAATTCAACTTTTCCCCCCTCACTAAAAGTTGATTGAAGAGTTTGTTTGATGATTCCCTATGGTGGTAAAGTCGTGATTTATAAAAAGGTTTGACAATAATGCTTAGTACAATTATAGAAAGAAATTACAGATCTTTGATACTACTTAACATTGCATTATTGAAGTGCCTCTTTTGAGCTGATCTTGTGTGCCAAAAACGAAGGAAAGGAATTATTTTCTTTAAAAGTGGAAGTTATTCTGAAATAATTAACTTAATAATTGTTACGGTTTCCCTAATCAGTGAAATGTTCTTGGTATAATGTGTGTTTTAATAGGACTGTGAATTGGTTTTCATTACTTACAAATTTTGAAATATGAGCATAAAAGACATTGTAATTTAATATTAGTTCAAATGACGCTACGTCAAAATATTGTTTTTAATTGGAATTGTATAATTTATTATTATTTAAAAGTAGTTTTGTGGTTGTATTGTTCAACATTACTTGATTTTAGTCTATTTTTGATCATCTTAAATCTTCAAACATGCTTGATCTAATTATTGATCAAATTAGTAATTATGAGTTCAAGTTATCTATAACTTAATTTTAAAAATTAAAATTTTTAGCAATTTCTGTTGAAATTACATTTACCTATATTTGGTTTCTTTTGTCATTCTTAATTAAATCTAGTAAGATTTTTCAAATTTTTATTATAATTTATATTACCATTGCTAAAAGTATTTTTTTAAAAACATAAATATATTTGAGTGTTTTATATGGAAATAAATTTGAAAGCCCCTACAAGAAATAAAACCATGCTTAAGCATTCAATCGATTAAAACTAAGTTAATATAAATTTTATATATAAATGCAGTAGTTGCAAGAAGTTAGAAACTTAACTATTTTAAGAAACTAAAATAGTCAAAATATTTCTAAAAAAATAACTTATTTTTAGAAAAGCTAACTTCCACTTTTTGCAAGATTGTACATATTTGTGTTTTATAGTCATACAAAATTCCTAATGCACAAATATGTCAAAGTATGTTTTTAAAAAATATATAAAAATAATTTTAACTGAATGGAATTTCTTGAAAAATCTTACTGTAAATCTTACTATTTCTGTCAAAAATTCTATATGGGTTTTATTTATAGAATTAATATAGCTTTGATACTCAAAATAATTATTTTTCGAAACTAAAATTTACCATAATTTAAACATTTCCTTTTAAAACTATTCAACACAATTGATGGTTCATATTGCTGTATGAATAATTTCTCCATAGATGAAAGGCAAGCTTTCAAAACAAACGAAATTTAATGTGACAAATGCCAAAATTATTGATTTATAGCTAAATGTTAAAAGGTGCCCAAAAGTTGTGAATAAGCATATCTCTATTAGTTCGAACCTCAAAAATGTACCATTGCTTCATATAAATACAGTAAAGTCTTATTTTAACTCCTACAACTAATTAAGGAACATTTTTTAATTTTGCACTTAGTGCCAAATCCTTACTTAAGAAAATAATTTCCTTATATATTTTTTTTAATTTAGTAATTAAGATATAATTTTTTTCTTGTAATATAAATGAATATTGGATGAAAGTTTTGACTGTTTTTAAAACCACAAAATATGTACTTTATGCTCCGATGTTAAGATTTCTGCACCATAAAAAAAAGTCAAAGGCACTTACAATCAATCATTTTGTTTTTACCTTTTGAATTGTCACTTTACTGGATCAAAACCTACGAGATCTTTTGCCAATAGTTTATATATAACTATTGCCATATTTATTTAAACTTCTATAATTTTATATCGATTACCATTTATTAAATGAGAAAATATTTAATGAAGTTGATAGGTGGGTTTTCCGATATAAAATTTTTAAAACAAGTTGTATGGAGCTGTTTCTACTGCAGAATAAGGTGATACAATATTTTTTTTGCAGGACTTCAGATTTAATGTTCAATCCTTACTGATAGCCATTTTTACTTTATGGGTTCACATTCAAAAGGTGGATCAAAATTGGTTTTCTTTTGAACCTCTTTTCTTCTATAAGAACTTTTACCTCCTGTTTCTCTGGCAATCCTCTTTTCCCTGACGAGTTTCCTAATCTTGTTTCCTTCAATTTCGGCAATGAGAGACTAAAATGAGTTTTGGTCACAGATAATTTCGTCTGAAGATCGTTTTAACTCGTCAAACCTTAAGCTTTCTTGTTCTTGCTTTTCTCTATTCTGCTCCCTGCAGTAGTAATCAACAGTTTCAAATGAAAACTTTCTAGCTCCTGATGACTTATTCATATATTATCCTTTTTGTACTAAGTGATTCTGTTAAAGATTTTGATTTTTCCATTACTAACAATTTTAACTTACACTCGAGATTCATGCAATTTTTTTTTTCTGATTGATAGTCAATGATTTTTTTTGGAGTGACAGAAATTTTAGTATTATGAGCTCATATCAATCAATATATATCACAAATTAAACAGTATTTACCGAGTTAATTTCGAGCTTAGAATTTTAGTGCATCAAAATAGTGAAGGTTGTAAAAATTCTGTACTTTGATCGATATAATCAAAATTATCGTTTTTCAGCACATAAGAGCATTTAGTGTCAAATGGTTGAACACTTTCCCCGAAAGGTTGTGATTTTATTGTTTTAATTTATCCTTGTTATGATTATTAAGTAAGGAAGTGTTTAGTTTTTGCCCATAATTGCATCAACTTAATTCAGTTGTGGGAAAAGTGGGCAAAATTGTTGGTGTATGATGGCGTTATTGTGTGCCGAATTGGGTGACCAGGTTGTATTGAGGACAGCAATGAGTATATAGCTCAATAACAAAGCATTTATGTAGGGTATGAATAGCCATAGTGTTGCAGAAGTTTTGTAGAATTTTTACCTACATATGCATAAATGGAGCATTCATAATTAAAAAATAATTATTGACAGAAGTTTTATATTTTAGGATTCAAAAAATATATAGGTTATATTTAAAAATAAAATTATTATAATAGGTCTTAAAAATTATGACCAATTCTGTTTTCTTAATTTGTAGATTAGTGCTACAAATTAAGAAAATGGAATTGGTCACAATGTTCAGTAAACCTTATGTTCAGTTGAGGTGCTTAGAAACCGAAAGAGCTGACCTACAAGGGAAGTTGAACCATTTTTTTTTCTCAAACAGAATAATTCATTTACTAATTGTAAGAAACATAGTTTAAAAGTTAAGATGTGTAATCCTGTTTGTGGGTTACTCCATTCGACACAATCTGTACCACAATTATAAATTCTTTGACTACCCCAACTGCCTCAGCTGAATGTTATTTTAAAATCAGTTAAGGTTTTCAAACTGTATGCAATCTGTAAAACAATCACTTTACTCAAAGTTTTCTCAGATATTTAACATTAGGTACATACTTTTACAACATTTGATAAAATATTTATTTAGTAAATAGTAAAACAATGCTTTAAACGAGTAAAAATGATCCCAAATCATGCAAAATGAAGTAGAACATATATTTTACACCCCTTCCTATTAGTTAGTAATATATTCTCTTAAAAACAAATAAGTGTTTAATAAATATGCTCAGTTTAAAATTGTAATTAGAAAATATGTTGTTAGTGAAACTTATTAAAAAATTATATTGACTTATTAAGTAATTTTTAAAAATATGAAATTACAACTAAAAAAAATAACTATGTCACGAATGCTCCTATAAGAGAAAGTGTTGATTTTAGTTTTGGAAAAGGAATATTGAATTTTTTTTTAAAGAATGAGTTGGCTCTGAACAAGTGTTAAAGAGTATTTACCAGAATAAGGCCTTAAGAAATCTGAGTAGGAATGATTTGCAAAAAGAAGACAATTTTTGTAATAAATATTTGAGGAAAAAAAGAGAAAATTAAAAAAAAATAGAAAAACTAACTCTGCTACCACGTTGACGACCGGAACGAATGCTCGACTCTGTTCGTATTTTTGTGTTCATACCTATATTATATTATGTTACAGTTGTTTTTTGTGTGTGTAGAAGTCATCTTATTATATTTGTCTGAATATAAAAAAAATATAAAAATTGTTAATTATTGATACCACTTGTGTTTTTATAAAGTCAATTTATTCACTCATGTCAAACTATCATTCCATTCCTGATACTATTAATATTGTCATCTAGCGGTTTAGGATCATTGTGTGAAAGCCTTACAAATTTGTTTTTATATCTGTCTGCAAGTTCCTTCTTTTTTTCATATATTATGCTACCGAGAGAAAAGTGTTGCGAGCTGTGTCATGCTGTATTTGTATACATTTATAAACTGCCAAAAGGTACCTAATTTGCTTTGGACACTTTACTTGGCTGTAATTCATGACGTTCAAAATCCTATTGCAACTTTTAGTGACAAGATTTGTTATACATGGTTTAATTTAATTGCTTACACATATGTACAAATTGATAACTTTTTACAAAATTGATAAAATTATTTAAATTTAGAATGGTCGAAAAAAGGGTTTTTTTAATATACGGTTATCCATTGGGTTATTCCAGATGGCAATTTTATTAGGGAAGCACTTAATTCTTTCTAAATATTTTAATCATGTTTTGTTGTTAAATATCAATTTAACGTCTAAAAATGTATATCAAATGCAGCATTCAGCTTGCTACAAACACTGATTAAATTGTAACTGAAGGTTGTTGTGACTTCTAACTGTTCACATGTTAAGTGCCATTAACCAGTACCTACCTGGTTTGTAAGAAATCTAAGGGATTTTTTTTTTCATTCTGTGACCTGCATTCCACATTCTTTTGGGCTCAAAAGGTTCTCATCCTTCACCCCCTCCTACTCTATAAGTGGGTGTGGCTGTAGGACCCGCAAATATTGTTCCACAGGTGCTTAGAACTCTTATCTTGGCATTATTTCTTATTTTAGAATACTTAATATGCAGTTTGAATTTACTGATATTCTAACGCATTTATTGAATGGGTGTTATGTTTAATGGCGACTGGTGGTTCTTTAATAATATTAATCTCTAAATTAAAAAGGAGCAAATTTTAATGAATTTTTACTAAATACCTTTTAGATTATTTATTTCTGGTACTTTTTTTTATAAAATAGGATGGCTCAATTTTGATGTCGACTCTCAAAGCATTTAGAAAAATAAAATGTGCATCTATTTGAGAGTCCTAATTTGGCAATTACTAATCATCAAATTAAAATCATTTTATTGCTGTCAAAGTTTTTAATATAATATTGGAGAAAAAGCAAAAATATTTTTCTTAATTTTACTGAACCAAAAATTGTCCCTAAGCTTAAATAACTAAATGTGCTTATCTACATTTTCTAGTAGATAACCATTTTCCAACTCCATTAAGTTCTTGTTACATTACATATCACTATTCTATTGAAGAGTATGCCTTGTGAGTTTGAGCGAGCATCTGTGGAAAGGTGTATGATGTTAAAAAATATTGTTGTCAAAAGAAAACAAAAACAGAGTATTGATTTGTGTGTTTGGTGCTCATAAAATGAGTCCTGTGAAGAATTGCTATGGTTTCTTCAAGGATATATACTAGAAGATGAATAAATTATCTATTGCATGCATACACTGTGTACTGTTTGTTTCCTCTTAATTGGCTTATTTTATATAAATGCATAAGTACATAACGTTGATTATGCTTAATTGTTGATTATGTGGAATACGTCATTTTGAAGCAAAAAATCAGATTAGGCTACATTCCGAATTTCATTAAAAAAATTTAATTAGAAGTTTATATAAAATTTAAATAACTAAAAATTTAATCTACATTGAAATAACATGTAAATTCCATTTTTATTCAATATTTTCACTGTTGCCATTTCGTTAAACGTACGAGAAACTTTATTTAAAATAAAAATAAACACTTTTGAAAGAATATTTATTTATGTGATATATTTCAGTTTAAATTGTTGTAATATCACATAGTTCTTTTGATGGTTTATTATATATGTATGAAGAAAGATGCATAGAGAATTCTAACTTGGCATAAAAAAATATGCAAAGTTTTGCTTTTATTTTTAAAGAATCAATTGCACTAATTATATATTTTTCGAACTGTAAATTAATTTAACAAACGATAAACGACTGAATTTTCGAAAGAAATGTAAATGGTAAATTGTGGCGACACAAAGATATTTATTAAAAAATATTACATTATTATTCTTCCAACTTCAAACAAATTAAGCAAACGATAAAGTCTAATTAAATCTGAGAAAGAAGATTAATGAAAATAATTAATTTTATCTTTTAAATGTTTAATTACAACTAGCTAAAGGCTCTGTTTGCCGAATTTCTTTCTGAGGTGTATAAATAGTTTGTTTCCTGTTGGAGCACAAATGTTGTGTGGAAGCGGTTTAAGTGACAGATTCTGTAACAAACCTACTTGTTTTATAATAATGCCTGTAAACCAAGGTATCGGTACTTGGCAATTTATTGTTAAGTATCTTGCACAATCTAACTTCATAATAGTATTTTAAGTAATTTTTTTTTATAGTTTTTCAAGTCATTTGCAGATTCCTTGTGTTATTGGTTAAAAAAAAATTATGGTAAATCAAGATAAGATCTTCATACATCAAGACTAACAGGTGAAAATTAAAAATTATCAAATTGTAAAGTCTGGGTTGAAATCAAATAAGATTACATATTGGATACATTGACAACCGGTTGTTAGCAAGAATTCTAATCTCTAATGATAAAATATCCACTATAAAACTTTAAATAGAACAGTGTCACTATGAATAATCAAAACTAAAAAGATATTCTATTTTACTCACACTAACATTTCTACATGACAGTTCCTACTTTTTTTTACTAATATTTAATCTCCAAAATTTCGAGTATCCATAATCAGTCTTGCATCCATATATAACCAGTTCTGGTGATTGCGCAGTGAGCATCGTAGTATCTGCCGGGTGATCTACAGAAGGACCACTTGGGACAGCGACATCGGAACCGAACCTGGAACTCACGCTTGCACACCTCATTCCACCAGCATACGCGCTGCAATGGTAAAACAAATGCATTTAGACTTGATAGATAATGTCTCTACTAACGTAGAACAATAACGTAAATGGGCATGGTGGTAAGACAACCCATATATTCTCCCAAGATCTTTAGCTTGGCTCTAATTGGCCTATAGGGCCCTATAAAAACCTCAACCGGTGAACCGTCTACTAAATTTAATGTCTTCCATTCACTATTTTGCATCTTTATGAAACAATTTAATGGTTCAGAATTCCCTATTACTCCTTCTCTGCAATGACTACTGTCTTTTTGCTTGCGACAGAGCCCGCAGATGGGTTTGCACTAATATTGGGAAATGTATGGCATCTTTACCTCGCTGTAATACGACCCGATGGAATCGTCCACTTGCGCTCTCTTCCATACGTCTTCCTCCTCTGATGCAGCAAAAATGGCGAACATTAACAGCAACAAACCCACTAGAGGACAAAGAAAACGTGCATAAGAGGAATGGAATTGATTTACAGTAACAATTAAAACCTACTTAAGTGTTTCTCCTTAAGTTTAAAAAAAAAAGTAAAGAACAAGTCTGTTGCCAACGGATGTTACTCTTAAAAGCTACGTTGGTGTCTTTTTTAGGTGTCGGCTCGTCACTTGACTGATTCTAAATTGCGACGTCCGTCGTCAATGGCCCTCGTGTAGGTAGCTCTAGTGCGGCGATATTTCAACCTAACCTAATCGTGCTGGTAAGGTTTCGGGATTAATTGTAGAACTACGGGAAATCTAATTTTTACAATAGTGTTGTGAATTCTCGGGTAGGTTTTGAGTTAAGAAGTATATAGATAGATGGCAGCACCTAATGTAATGTGTGCTGTCAACGTTGCTTACAAAAAATAAAACAAATTTCAAAATATAATAAATTGATGCTGACTGGCTGTTCCTTTAAAAAAATATATTTCATTTTATTACCAGAACGAATTCTTTTATATTTTAAACGCATCAATTAAGAAATGAGAGAGGATTTGAATAACTCAAAATCGTTTTGTTCGGGAGTGCGGCAGGCTTTCGAACTTATTTCTAGCTTCTTTATAGAGCAGCACAGTTGCATATATAATTTATAGTCACTGTCAAGTGACTACGTTTGGCACGTAGCTTGATTTTCAGAAAAACAAATATTCAGAATGCTCTTTTTTTAGGTACTCACTGCTCCCTAGTTGAACTCACATTTTTGTCAATGTTGTAATAAAGTATTATTTGAAGTGTTTTTTTTTTGCTATAGTGTCTTCTTAAATTCGCTGAAGCTATAAATTGACATAAAAAAACGTGAAAAAAACATGAATTAGTTCAACAGTAACAAAGAGGCATAGCTCAGCGTCGTTCCAACAACACACTATAACATATATCCACTACACATTTGAAGAGCTTAGTGGAAGAACGTGCTAAGTGACAAAAAGGTGAAAACGAGATAATGAGCTTCAAAGTTTTTAGTTTGCAACTTTTCTCTACTTCACAAAATCATAGTTTTTTCTTCATGATAATTTAGTTTGGTTCTTCAAAGTGCTTGGTGGCTTTTGGCTTAGCCGTACTTTACGTAATAACACGTCATTTACAAAACGCGCTTGACGTCTCCTGCACTTGGCACGTTCTTCCTCCGAAGTGTTTCAGATTTTTTCAGTCGTTTAGTGGAAGAACGTGCTAAGTGACATTTTTTAGGTATGTTTGATCCATACGAGTTTCATAATTTCTGTACTAACATTCCGATTTTCAAAATTCTTTTTTTGTTTGGAAGATAGGACTTCAGATTTTTTTATACTTTTTATTTGTTTGCCTGTACGTCCATCATTTTGTCCGTCCGTCCATATCCCTTTCAATTTCCGATCTAAACTGTCTGATTTTAAAAATTCTGTTTTGGTTCGAAATTAAAAAAAATTAGAAGACTACAATGTATAGTGTTCGGCCACCGGCCTGTACGTCTGTTTTTCTGTCCGTCCGTCCGTCCGTCTACCCCCCCCCCCCCCCAACTTCCTTTCTACCCGTTAAATTTTTAAAGTTATTACTTTCAATTATCTAATATGAAATATAAGGAAATGAAACTATTGCGATGGAGGTCAAAAATCCAAAAGAAGATTTTGTGCTCTATACACGTTTTGGAGGGTGCTGATTACAAAAAACTGGTTTTTTTCATTGATTCGTCTGTTTGTCTGAAACTACTTTACAGTTCGAACTAAAAGGGCTACAGACTTCAAATTTAGTACACGGGTTCCTAGTACCTGTTGGAAGTCATAATAATGTTTTTGAGAAAATTACGCATGCGCAATTAGCGGCTGCTATAAACTTTTTGGGCTTTAAAAGTAGTGCTGAAAAACGAAAATAGATACAGACTTAAAATTTGATACACTTGCTCCCAGTACTAGTCGGACGACAAAATAAAGATTTCAACAATATTGTGCATGTGCAAAGAGTAGCTGCCCTGCCATAGAACTTTTTAGGTTTGAAAGTAATTGAAAATACTTTATAAGGTATATAATAACTTTTAAACGAACATATTGATATATTAATCGGTAATTGAAAGTCGTATAGTGTTACGCAACCCTAATTTTTTTTAAGGTATTATATCTCTCAGATACCTATATTATATACTTTTTGTTCGTCCGTCTGTCCCTACTATAATGATTTCTTTGAGTATTTAAGTTAAAAGAAAGTAGGTTATATTAGTTATTTTAGAACTTCTTGCTTAATGTTAGATGAGTAAGTTTTTAATTGAAAATATTTTTAAAAAATACCATTATCACTGAAATTATAAACTAATTACTTTAAAGAATAATAAGACAAATCTCAACTTAGTAAAAAGTATACAAAAAGATAGTAAAAGAAACACAAATGCAAGTGAATAAAATAAATATTAAATTTAAAAGATTTATAAAAAAGATAATATTGTAAGATATAAGTTTTCGCAAAATAAATTTTTAAATAGTTTTTGGATAGGAATAATTGAATGTAAAAACAAACATTCATATTAAAAAAAGGTAAAAATAAGATGTCTGGCAAAATATAAATCCTACGGTTATTGTGTTTTTCTTTCCCCTTTTCAATTAAGGATTTAATCAATTTTAAGGAAGCTTCTTTAATTTACAGCATTTCTATATACAAAAGCTTAGCATGATCGTTTAAACAATTTATTTTTACAATCGTGATGCAAAATACTTTTTTAAAGTGATCTATATTTTAATAAATATTAAGAATTTATAAATATAAAGAGATAGAGTATAAAACGTTATATGAGTTATTATAACAAATATATTAGTTTTACATAACAAAGCAATATCTTGATTAAATTTGTACTTACCGTATAAGCTGCTATTCGCACTTTCAAGCCAAAATTCAGCTTTCCGCTTATTTCTTAATTCCATTTTAATAATTTTGGGAGTTTAGGACATTGCACAAAATGCGATCGTCAGCTTTAGAGATCAAACGTAAAATTGCTTTAAAAGATTTTTGCACCCCTAATTCATTTTTTTAAACAAACCAGATGCTTTGATGTATGTTCAGTGTAATGTTGTTTTAACGCGAACATGCGATCTCCAAAGGGCAGGTGCAACTTTCTTTTAATGATACCATCTGTTCACTGCTAAATAGACTATGTTTATTAGAATAAAAAACACAAGACTTTAAAAGCAAACGATATTTTATAAAATGTTAAAACCTTTAGCTCCGATTGAATTCTAAAATAAAGTGCATTTTCTCTTATTTTCCTAAATGCACTCAAAGCCCGGTTATACGCTATATGAATTATAATTCATTGGTTATATTTAATAATTAAAGTTAATTTGGAAAAATTAATGACATTTTTTAATTTTTTGATTAAAACTACAAAAAAAAACAAGTGCTTTGCGATTAATGCGACATAAATAAAGCGAAAGTCTGACAATTTTCTTCAACTGTGTCACTTAGCACGTTCTTCCACTGAACGATCGTCCGATTTGGGACGATTTCGGAGGAAGAAAGTGCCAAGGATCCTTAGCACGTTCTTCCATTGAAAAAGTGACGAAAACGCGTGCACCTACCAACTTCGTTCACGAAAAATCTACGAAATCGAATGTTTTCTAAAAAATTGAAAGCTGTTATGTTTAAAGGAGGTAATAACATAATCATTAACACAAAAATCTCAATTTTTTTCAAAAATGTCACTTAGCACGTTCTTCCACTCAGCTCTTCATTTGCGCATGCGTGGTTTTCAAGAAAACCAATTTGACGTCCGATAGGTACTTGGAACTTGTGTTCCAAATTTGAAGTCCGTATAAAACATGTTTCGAAAACCTTGACTGACAGATGGATAGATGTTAAAAAAAAAACTACTTATTTGAGAATCGACAACCTGTAAACCGTGCAAAAAAATAAAATCCCTTTTTGGATATCGACCCTATATCTAAATATACACTACTCAAAAGAATTAGGAGAATGCATGGTTTAAACAATTTCAACCCCAATGATTCCATTTGGAATCATCAGCTTACGATTTTTTTTTCTCACTGAGTTGAGCTCGCACTTATTTAGCGTTAGATGGAAGAATCATGTCTTTTGAAGAATAAAATAATGTTTGTTTTAATTAAATGAAAATATAAAAAACTTGGTAAAATAAAATTCACTGCCAAAAAATTTTATGAAATAAATTGACCCTTAATTTTTCACGTTTACAATCTTAGATGTTTAAAAATTGATTTTAACCCTTTTTTTAACAAATATCCCCCCTCCCCCTGTTTTTTACCATTTCATTCTGGATGCATAATAAATCTATTTTATAAATTTTAGATTTTTAGAATAAAAAATAATAAGTTGGAACTGAAAGGGTTAACAAAAGTACGCAAAGTGCTCCCTTTATTGTTTTGAGCAGTGTACTTTCATTACCTTATATTTAATATCTAGGTATAATTGAAAGTAAAAAGCGAAAGAATAAATGATGGGTTTAATCCAAATAAATGTCGCAAAAAAGGGTTGTTACCTTGAATAAGTTAGTCGCCAAATTATATTAATAACAATAATACAAATGACATTTTTCTCTGTCACCTGAATACGAAATTTTGAACCATTTTTTATTATCATTATCCTGATAAAAAAAAATTGTAGTTCAAACTTAAAAGAAAAATTGTGCAAGAATTTTTTCAACCCAAAAAATCCCAACTTCTTTTGCATTACTTTTATTCTCTATCTAAGAAAGATAGAATACATATAAGTAGAGTAAGTTTTCGTCATTTTTTCTAGCATGTGTTAACTGAACTGGTACAGTGAAAATGGTACAGTAAAAATAGACCCAAAATTAATGAAAAAAAAAGAATTTATGGTAATAGACGTCATACAGGTAAAGGTGGACGCCCTAGTATCCAAAGCAAAAATGCTAAGTTATTTATCTGTGTATATTTTATCTTTTTAAAACTCGTCGTTATAACATTCAATGTTATTTTTTTTAGTTTTAATGATGACTTCTTTTTATTCGAAAAAAAAGTTCTTTTAATGTTCGAAATATGATATCAAAAATTCGAATCTCAGTACAAAGTTTAGATTCTTTTAACTTTAAATTGTTTTTTAATAGGAAGCGATGTTTAAATTTTTACCCATTGCAGCAAAATTGAAGATTTTTAAACTTCCATTTGAAAAAACGAAATATTTCAGAATTTTTAGTCATATTTTTTTGGTAAAGCAAATATTAATATTTAAATAGAGAGGTATGTACAACGTTTTTTCTCAGAAAAAAGAAAGACTACAATTTTCACCGTTCTAAAATTAAACAATAATAATAAAATAATATTATTCTTGCCTGTTCGCAATTCTTTCATCCTGACGTCGTATCGACCAACCAATCAAAAGGAGGAGTATTTCCAAACGACAGTCGGGGCATTTCTGCTGACAATCAAACCTTTCCAACTTATACCAATGGCCTTACACCTGGTGTCAGTAACACGCAGTTGTTTGTGGCGGGAGGGGGGTAGTTTTATATTAAATAAATTAAAGAATAACTATTAAATAAAAATCTACTTCAACTCTTTTGTTTTTAATTTTTCAACCCAACCATGAAAAAAAAAGTATATAAACTTTTATTATTCGCATAATAAAACTACAAGTGAAGCTGAAATTATTCTATTATATATTAACCTTTAATTTAACGAGTCACTATATTCATAAATGAAATACATTTTACTAACTTATGTTTTTTTAATGGGCATGTTTCACGTCGTGAGTGGCAACAGTTTAAGTGGTATAGTTTTCATTTTTGGGCCTTCTGGAATTACATTGGTTTTGAACAATACAATATTGTCTTACCTTACTAAAACGAATGTTATGTACAAACTTTTCTCTCGGTGGAAATAAAGCCCTGTTCGTGAATCACGTTAAATTGCTGACCCACAATTTCCCCCAATTTCAATTTTCGCCATTTGACAAAATATCATCTGAACCGAAATATTCCAACAACATTGATGTTTTAGTTATCTTTTGCATACTTGAAACTAAATCGAACTAAAAGCCTTTAAAGTTGAATGAAGTCTAGTTTTTAACTAACGGTTTAGTTCTATTTTTAAAAAAGAGCTAAAAAAAACTGCTTGTAACTCTTATTTTTATTATTGCTTATGAAATGTCCACCACTTACCACGTTAACCTCGGCGCCCACTGTATCCATTAGTAGTATACACTGCCGTGAGCAAGTAAACTGTAGTATTCAGACGAATGACTTGAACTTATGTTGTAAGCACTTAATAACTTTAACATATTAAAAAGCATACTGAAAAACTGATTGTTTCAGAACAAAAATGGTCTATTTGATTATTGTGGTTACTGCAGTTTACCTGCCCACAGCTGTACAATTTGTCTATTGATTTGAATATGTCTAAGTGTGAAGGAAATAAAATATAACTCCTTTTGCAAATAGGATATAAAAAGTCAACTATACAGTAAAGTTGCGTAAACCATAAATCTATTTCTTGTCTTCATAGAATGTAATTTTATCAAAATTATAGATTATTATGCCCATTAAAATCATCACGGGCGTTTCCTTGATTCTTCAGTTTTCTTAGTAAAACAAATCAATACCAGACACAAGGAGAAAGAAAATTTTCTTTTCTGAAACATGGTACGCTTAAAAATAGTTTTTAAAAGAAAAAGAAAGGAAAAAAAGCTATTGCGTATAAGAAAATTTCAATAGTGAATAGTTGTTTTCTCTGAATGAAAACTGCCTTCGTAGAGAAACGACATTTACAGACTTCATCGCCCATTAAAGTTTATTTCTGGGAGGAGTTGGGGAGCAGATGCTGCAACACTCAAAGTTTCATATGAGACTCTTGTTAGACCATCGCGGTACTGTAAATCGTGTTTTATGGTTATAAGACTAGTATCGCTAGAAGAAAACCACCTGAAATTTTGACACACTTCTGAGGAGGTAAATTTCAAAGACAAATCTTTTTATAGATATTTTAGAAATAAAAACTGGATTTACACATTCTATCGGGATACTGTAAATCCTGTTTATAATTTGAAGACTAGTACAAGGAAGAGAACCACCTGAATTATTTAATTAATACACACTTCTGAGAAAGTAATTTTCACATGCGTTTTTTTAAGGAACGTTATTTCCTTTAAACAAATGCTATATAGTTTTAACAATTATCAACACATTTTAATTATTAACCCTTTCAGGTCTCTTGAGCAATTGTGGTCAATATCACGATTTTACAAAGTACCAATCAGAGCAACGATCGAAGGAAGTAAAGAAATTAAAGCAAAAAGGTACTACATCACACGAAACAAGCCAATTACTAAGCTATGAAAAATTAAGAAATAATATTTTTCCTTAAGTATAACGATTGAGATAGCTTAATGTTACTCATTTAACTTTTAAAAGAGAAGCCTAAAAGGGTGCCATATTTTCTGTTTAAAAGTCATGATTTTCACTGCCGAACAATCTTTCAAAGTTTTATTCTTTTTTTCTTCATAAAAAACACTGCACTTTTTATTTATTGAATCAATATCAAAGAGTTCCCTTAGTGATAGTTGGTTAAAAAATGCGTCATTAAAATAGTATGCTTAAAATAAACCTTAATGTTCTAAATGAGGAAACTGAGTTCCCAAGGGAGATCCTACTCGAAAAATATCCCAATCTGCGAACATCATTAAAAGAGAACATTTATGGAGAAACTATTTAACCACTCACATATGATTTACAACATTAAATAAAATTCAACGCGTTATAATTTTTAAGCCATTTCCGAGCTCAGTAAATATCATATAAAAACTTCAGAAGAGAGTTACGCTCAAAAATATACTAGTCATTAAATCAAATGGCAGAAATATTTCTTCAGTGTGTACTCCAATCACTTCAGTTCGTTCCCCCTACGAAATCGAATTCTTTTATTCTTACAGTAGAAATAAAAAATGATTTCTAATCTTATTTCCATGAATTGAGTTAACATTACGACGAGTCTTGAAATAGAAAGGAATGAAAGTAAACCGTAATTGTTTCAAAAGAAAAAGCCTTTTACGTTTTTGGAAGATCCACGTTAACTTTATTTGTAATTTCTCATGGCTTTATTTATATCCGCTTTTATTTTTTCTTTAAAAGCAAAAAGAACAATTCGATTTATGAGTGAGTACCGTTGGAAGTAACACGAGAAACAATGATTAAATCAAAAGAATTCTTGTGATGTTAGATATCTTAGATTTTCTTAATCCTTTAAATTGGAATTTAAGTTAGCTGCGTCGTTATTAGTTCATTAATGATTACTTACTGAGAAAGTAATAGAAATAATAAATCATTGCTTAACTTGCAAATAAAAAAAGATTAAATCCCCTCTTTTTATTTTGATGGTATAAGTTTAGTCTCTTCTTTATTGAATGGACCAAAAATGTAATCTAAGTCCTTAGTAGTACTACAAACAAAATAATTTTTTTTTTCTTTTTTAGATTACTCAGAGTTGTTACGAGTAAGCGTTCAGGGTTAGTTTTGAATTATTGTCGCACTAGAGCTACACAGATTCAGGGTTTAGAGTTCTTCTAGACTTTTTTTTAATTGAAGTTATGCTATATGAATTTTATCTTCTATACAATAAGGAGGAAACCAGAACGGGAAAAAGGGTCCAAGAATTTTTTATTATTGCAATAATATAGGAAGGATTTAAATAAAATTGCACCACAAGCCCTTTTTGCTTTTGGGTTTTTGAAATTGCACAAAAATATTACGCGTAGATTAGTCAATATGTTCTGACATAGTTTAAAATTAACTTCTAAATTTTATAACTCAAGCAATAGTCAATAAGTTCTGACAGAGCTTAAAATTAACTTCTAAATTTTATAACTCAAGCACTCCGAGCAATTTTCAAATATTTTATTAATTTATATCCGACTCTCCTTTGAACCCTAATTAGAGTGAAGACATTACTTGACAAAATATACATCGATACAGACATGGTCATAAATAGTAAAAACATTAACTAGAAATTACTGGTAGGTAATGTGATGTGTTATCGTTCGAATTGAAAGAAATTCATCCCGTGTTCAAGAGAGAATTCTATTTTTTCAGTATAAAATTTTCTATTTAACTACCCTGTAGAGTAATTTTAAAACATAAGCACTGGTGACGATTTGGTTGAATTATCATCGCACAAGAGCTAAAAGTAGGCTATTGGCGACGGGCGTCAAATTTAGAAAGACAATTTGTTTGGGTTAAAGTACATTTTATCTTGGAAAATTGCGTCTGATAGTTTTGGCTTGTGGCTAAATGCAAACGCTAGCAATATTGCCCAGGGCATGTCAACCGACCTAACTCCAGAAATGACAGATGTAATTTTCCTTTGAAACGCTCAATATAATTACAACCAACAAGAACGGCCAGTGAGAAATGGATGTCTCAAAGAAATTTTATGTATACATAATTTCTAAATACTACTTTTTACTAACCCAAGCACTTCAGGCAGAATACATCAGGCTTGTGAATTGTAGCATCATCAACCTTAAATCGATTAGGATCTATAAATAATTGCCTTACAGTAGTACTTACCTTATATATGGTTACAAATTGTCTCAACAGCATCAAGTGAAACAACAGCATCAGTTGTATACTGTTGCAAAACATTAAAAATAATTTTATTAATCCTATAATCTACTTATGCACACCTGTTTTTACGTACAAAATAAAAAGAAACAGTCTAATAATAATAATAATCTACACTGATTTTATTGGCAGAGAATTGAATACATTAAAACTTTTCAGCACTTATGAGTTAACAGTGATTGTTGCTGAATAAAAAGAGTAACACAACCTTTGATGCATTCGAAATGGTACTAATGCAGACATAGAATCCTTTGGAAGGGAGGGGTGATGCCAGTTTGAGTTCAATTCATGATTTAACAGCTTAAACTTTTAAAATGTGCACCAAGCTAACGGCTCTTTGCACTTTAATCCATTCTAGCACAAGCCTGAACCACACAAGTACAAAATACAAGAGTGCCAAAGGAGAAGAAAAAAATCTTTTTCTTCTTGCAATTCCATCACCGAAAACAAACTTATCTTACATTAAGTGGTTTTTTTAAGACCCCAAAGGGTCACGCAATATAATAAAATTACAAATGCGCTGCAACGTTTCAACTTGAACAGTAATACAATAAAAAAGCAGCTATATATATATAAAATATTAAAAATGTCATCCCTAATACGATACAAAAAGGGTTAATAATAACAGCTTTTTAAAAAAATGTTGGTACAAAACATACAAAGAAAGGGTAATATCACACACAATAATAAAAAAAGCGTGAATTCATAATTTTAATGATCTAAAAGAGGAATTTTTTTAGAAAGAAAGGCAGAATCGTTTCTTGGCATTTGAACATCCTGTAAGCTCCACAAAAATCTTGTCACTGTAAAGCGAAGGGGCAGCTTACTAGATTTGACGAATGAACGGGAATCATCTGAAAATAATAATTCATTTAAACACCCAAAATAATGTTACATGTTTGTTAGATGTAATAATTGCAAGTACTGTATTATTAAAAAATTGCAATGCAAATACTATACACAAATAAATTATAATAAATAAGCTATTGTTAGCATTATAGAATTCACAAGATAATCTTAATACATGTGCATATAAAAAAATTGAATTTACAATTATTATGCAGGATGATTCGAAAAATTATACCTTCGTAATGCGACATAGCATTAAAAGGGTATCATTATTGGATCACCCTGTATCAGTAAATCATTGGATAATATTTTATGGGGGTGGAGGTTGCAGTAGGTTATATCAACTAGTAATTTTGTTTTTAGAATACTGGCTTGATATTGTAAAACCATTGTGTAAAGAAAGCAATTATTAAGAATATAAGATAGACTTTGAATTTTGCTGACATGCATAGCATCAGTTCACATTTTGTTTTTAAATTGGAATTTTGAACACATATAAGCTAAGATTTGATTTTTATGCATTATCACTGTTATGATGAGTTATACTACAGCATTAGTGTATTAGATCAACATATTTAAAATATATATTATAAAACCTAATTAGTGAAATTAAGTTTGAAATTTAACCGCAAGTCAATTTTAAATTAAATGAGTAAACAAAATTAGTATTTTTGCAAAACAAACAAAAAAACCTCCCAAACCATAAATAGTTTTTGGGTAAAGCCATATTTATTTCAGTTTTAAATAAGCGTTAAAACATTGAGCAATACTTTGAATACACATGCAATAAATAAACATGCTCGTGCAACATTAAAAAAAAATTAAATGCAATGAAAGACTGCTATCTAAAAGTAAAGTTGTCCAACAACTACATTTTTTATGCCTTCTGTATTGTAAAAATCCTGCATTATTTATATTTTGAGAAAAGAAGTTCTAAGAGTTTTGTTTTCCTATCATTATTTAAACTTTACCTAAAGTATCAACTATTAATTATGGAATTTCCTTTTGTAGAAAATAATGAAATAATTTATGTATGAAATTCAATGCTGTAACATTTTAGAGTCGAAATAACATTGCATTAGAGCTACACAGGGGCAATTATAGAACTGTTTTAATTTTGAACCACGTTAAGTGAGACAGCCAACAATACAGCAACACCAGGCGTGGCGTCAACACTTTGGAACACAGCAAATTTAAAAACGTGAATCAGCCCCATATACACAACATTATTTATTGGATACTAATTTTTTAACCAGCATATGTTCGAAAAATTATGTGGTTGAAAATAATATCACTCTAGAGCTACGAAAGGTAGATTTTAAACAAGCCTTATGATGTAGAACCGTGTTGTTTTAAAGGACGGCTAAGAACATGCAAAAGTATCCTCCTTGTCATTGTGTCCTAATGCAAGATTAACTTAACCCCCTATAACTTTAAACCCCTCAGATACTAACAGAGGGCACTGATGTAAACAGCCCCAACTTAACCCTGATCATGTACTTTGAGAGCCGATCAGCACTTTGAGAGCCGACGTAGGCAGAGAATGTCCTGCGTTTGCAACCTGCCGGCTAGAGAGCCGCTAATAAAGACTTATTCTATATTTAGTCAGCAGTATTTTCAAGCAACATCTACAACTTTCCTAATAAACTGCACCCCACTGACCCTACCAATTTTGAAAAGGCACAAGGACATGCATGGTTGATTGCACTTTTAAAGATAGCAGTATATAAAGGATGGGGGGTGCGGAAGAAGGGGGCAAGCGCATGCATGGGGTACCTGAAGTGTGCAAAAGCAGCTCACATCGATTGGATGTCCTTCAGGGTGCTTTCCACTTCCTCCTGCAGAAGGTGGTTTTTCTCACGCTCCAGCAGGATGTCATCTGCAAACACACAACAGTCAGCACAGATGCTACAACTACAGTCAAATGAGGATGGTATAAATTTGGTTGGATTAACCCCTCTTCACTACCAGTCAAACACTTTAACTCCTTCACTATTAGGAAGTATGCAGTGTACGTATCCTGGTCTAATAGGCTCTTACTCGCGAAACTAAGCCTAGGAGCGAAGCATTATATAAGCAGCGTGTAAAATACTTTTTTTTGTGTGTATAGCAGTTCTGCTACACCAAAGTATTTGTGTGTAGCAATTTTAAATTAATACATAGCACTTTTGAAAAAAAAATTAAGGACTCTTCCAGTTGCAGTCTCTTTAATTGTTTTGGGGGGAAATATTAATTTTTGAGAAATATCCCCCTTCCTGTTTCCTTATTTCTTGCGAATAATATTTACACACACATTACATTATAATTATTAATTATATAACATATTGCATTATATTAAAAAACCGCTGCATATAGTTTTAAAAACATTACTGGATAAATTTAGAATATTACATAATAAAGGCTATACTATACTAAAAAGTAAGAAATTTTAAAAATTATATTTGAATTTTTGAAGAATTGAATTTTTTTTAACATTTTAAGTTATCTACGTGCTTGGCACATAAAGCGCACATTATTTTAGTAACAACGTTACCGTTAGAATTGTACTTCAGCCACTAATTATTCGGATCCAACGACGTGATCCAGTTTTTAACAGTTCGTAACTGAATCGCCATATTTTACTTTCGTTGATTTTCGCAACACAAATAATAACGAATTGGAAATCTCGCTAAATCTTTCTGTTCTGGCGCGATTATCGGCGGTTTGTTTACACTTTTCGCTACTCACTTCCAGTCTGGTACAGAGTTGAGATGTTTCCCTGTCCGAATGAAAAGCAGCAAACGGATTCGAATTGAGATTGAGCTCCATGACTTAGACAACTGAACTGAAGCGATCCGACTTCGAATCGTTTGCAAAAACACCATGGTTATGACCATAGAGTATGACAAATTGACAAACGGAGATGCTTTGCGAGTATCGCAACTAAATGCGATACAAAGTTAAATCGCTATCGCAAGTTTTCATTTTGGTGTCACGTTTCGCGATGCGATACCGCTTATTTTACACGCTGTATATAAGAACTAGTTAAGTGACAAGCCAACCCTTAAGTAGGCATTCAACAAACTTTTTAAAAGCAACAATAGGACTTTGGAGCATATTTAACGTACACTCCCTTTGCAAAGGTGTATTATTTGGACCTTTTGTCTGCACAGATCATTTATAGATCAGTTATTTTGAGAATGCCAGGACCTAAATGATAGGTTTAGTTGGATTAAGGAAGTCAAACACTTTAACCTCTTCACTATCAGGATGTATGCAGTGTACAACCTCAATTTTATCAGCGGCGACCAGGATGTACATTGGTTATATCATCCACTCTACAGTAAACAGCAGCAGCAAAAGCTTTGCTAGTCTGGTGTATGGGCTCTTACTCGAGAACTTAAGCTTAGGAGTAAAGGTGTCCTTCCCACTTCCCATGTTAGGCCCATGATTTTAAGTTTATCACCTAACATTTTTTCATATTAAGAAGTCAAGGAAGTGTTTAGGATATTAGTGTACACATTTTCACTTTATACTGCCTGTTAAATTTAAATTAAAGTTTTAACTAATTTTTTTTAAACAAAATTTATGGTAATTTAAAGTTTTAGTTTGAATTATCGTCGCACTAGAGCTACACAAGGGCTATAGGCGACGGGCGTTGTATTATATGTTAATTTAAAAATACAAGCCTAGAAAATTTCTTGAACTTCTTTATACAGAAAAAAAACACCCTGAAAATTGTCCCTTAGAGCTAACAAAACTGAAAAAGAGGATTTATTTGACTTTCCCTTACTGGGCCTTCCCTAACAGAAATATGGGTTATCGGTAACAGGATGAGTCATTTTGATTTACTGTTGAGCGATAAGGTTGACACCTGAAAGGCAGCCGACGCAATTTAAGAGCTATATCATGTACTATGATGTTAAAGTAAACGTTCTTTTAGGTTGTATTTTACATAGACTTCTATGTGTTATTTTACCAAACAAAGTTTTGAGCAAAATCCATTCTTTCAAAGTTCTATCATTAGATACCAAAAGTTGCCCTTCCATTATTATATGTGTTTTAAATCAACATAAAGCTTATATTAAACAATGTCACACTTTAAAAAAATAAAACACAAACAGAAATTTTTTAAACCAACCTTCAAGTCTGTCCACCTCTTTTTGAAGTTTTTGTACTGATCGTTCGGCGAATTCTGCTCGAGCTTCAGCCTATAAAAAAAGAGCAGTATAAATTACAAAAGAGTGTAAACAATAACAGAGTTTTATGCTCATTCAAAACGGCAACTTAGTGGCTTTCCTTCCAATATATGTCATGAATATCTTTCAGTACGAGTACATGAGACTATTTTAAGCAGGGCTGTCGCATGGTTGCCAGGCACCAGAGGCGATAATCATGTGCACCCCCCCCCCCCCTACAATGCACAAATGAAATTTTTTTATACTTAAGAATATTTTATTTTTCGTAATCTTCAAGGCTCCTCAACTTTCATACATACCAATTAAAATAAAAGCTATTGATTTGAAGTGAAATAAACTGTAATAAAGTGTTTAAACCATTACAAAATAAAATTCGACAAACACTTAAAATTAAAATAGATGTGTTTTTTTTCAAGGAGGAAAAGACTTTTCATTGCCGAAAGCAGTAAATAAAATGCAGCAATAAAAAATGAACTATATAGATAAAAAAATATTTTTGTAACTTACTTCTTGGAGCCTCTGAGAAAGTTGTCGAATAGTAACATCATAAGCTTCTTCTTTCTGCATTGCCTACACATAAATAATCAGATATTTTATAAGAATTCATTTAAAGGTTTTAACACATATATATTTATTTTAAAGTTTATGATTTACCTTTTCTTCACTAACTTCAAGGGATTTCATATTATTGCCAACAACTCTCAATTCTTCTTCGAGTTCAACAATTTTACTAAATACAGAAAAAGTAAATTAGATATTTTACACTTAAAGTCAAACATAAGTTTCTTAAGTGTTTTAACTTAAAGTTAAAATACTTAAGAAAGTCAATAATTTTATATGACTTACAACATTTATATACTACTTCAAAAATATTAACTGATAGACCATAAAAACATTGTTCGAGTTAAACAATCCCAAAATTCACTACATACCTACATTTTTCATATATAAATCAATTATTGAAATATTAAACACATGATCACGCTTCATAAGTAAAATTTTAAACATGTTGCTTATTTCCCCAAGACATAACTAATGCAAATGTTCGCTTAAATGATTTAAAGGTATAATAATGATTGTGAAATATTTCAGTACTTTGACACTTTATATGGGAGCTGTACATATATTTCAGCCCTTAAAATTTTTTCTGAAACTTAATTGATATTTAAAAAACAGTATCCACAAACTTTTGCATACCTTTCACCTATGGATGCTCTTTCTTCTGCTCGTTCTAAATCTGCTTCTAACATGGCTATACGGCGAGCCATCTGAAGAAAAAAAAACACATTAAAATAATTGTAATGGTTGTCAACAAAAAGTTTTTAAAATGTAATAATTTTAGGTGTTCCAAATGCATAGAAGTTTCTACATTAATTGCATTACAACCTCTCACAAGTTTTTAAATTAAATATATGTTTCTACAAGTCATTAAAATTAAGTTCAAGTAATGTATCATTTCATCTCCTATGTGTTTTTTTCTCCAGAAATTACAAAAACAATTTGTTACTAAAATAATATTGATGGCAATGACCATAATTTCATTTGTTATAAGCACATAATTTTTTTGTAGAAACAAATGTATAAATTTTATTTACACACACAAACAGTAGCTCACATGCAGTATCAAAATATTTCACTACACATAACGCTGTATTAGTCCAAGTCACAGAACAATAGGGACTATTCTAATACTCTTCCACAACCAAGAACACACAGTTTAAACAAACATAATAAAAAAATATATAAATTATTGAATAAGTTGCAAACATTTTTATTGAATGGTTAATTTCAGCAATCCAATTTTTTTTGTTGCAGAATTTGGTGTAATTATTAAAAAATCTTTTCATCAACAAATTTTTTACACATATTTTTTTTATCGGCAAATAATTCAAAAAATCCAGCTTTACCAAATAAGCTTAACTAGTTTTCTAAAACCAATAAATTTTTTAAATAAAAAAAAAAATCAAAGATTCATGCAAATATAATAATCATGCTTTTTTGGTCAATTCCCTAGATATGCAGAATGTTATGTTAATAACAAATCAATAGAATATACGATTTGACATTTGCATGATAAAATCAGTGGCATAATATTCAGTTAGGAAAGGCATATTTCATGTTTCATTTAAATTCAGTAAATAAGAATACAAAAATAAACCATGCTGTGAGTTTTCAAACTGTATAATAAATTAAGTTTGAATATGTTAGTATTTGTCACAATGGTTGCTTATATACAAGAGACATTTACATGAGTCTTGCTTGAATGTCTTCAGAAACATCTCAGCAACATATAACACATTTGAACTGTGAAAAAACTTATATCAACTAAAAAACCAAATATAATTTTTTTTAAACAACAGCAACAAATTTACCCAAGCAATTTGCAATAAATAGTTGTATGTGATTGCTTAAGAAACATTCAGTCTTTTATACAGGCATAACCCAATAATAATGCAAAATACTGCATACACTACACATTGTATTCAAATTACATTGATTTAACAATCTATAATAATAAAAATAAAGTTGTGTTTGTGGGTATGTTCCATATAGACTCTTAAACTAGACATTTGTTTGACTCGTAACTTGGCACAAATGCATAGTTCATACTTAGATTATGATTTTTAACTTTCATGTTTCAAAATGTTATATTTATAGAGAAAATTCGAATTTTCTGAAAAAACTACACCACTTTGGCTCAATTCCGATCATTTTTTTACTTTTCTGATGCCATCTGCTGAAAAAATTAAATAAAACTTTTAACGAAAATAATTAAAATTGAAAATTTTCATTTTATTTCTGTTGCCATTACCTTCAGAAACTAAATTCATTATTTGAAAAATAATTGACATGTTTCAAGTGACGCAATTCTGTCCAATCTCCATTCTAGGATTTTATTGTGGGCTTAGGTGATGATTTCTTCATTGATGGTTCTGTTGATTGCAAATATGCATATTTAAGCTATTTCCGTGAATTATAACTATGATGGTTGTTCAAGGCCATCGTACTAGAGCTACCTACATATTAGGGTTTTGTTTTCACTTTTTCGCCAAACTCGCCAAATTCTTACCTACATGCGCCAAATAATATATATTTTTTAATTTATAAGCTGGTTTGTTGTTTGAAGGAAATTGTGCTAGAGCTGTATAATAAGAGTGTTTGTAGCTATATCTCTTTTCTCGCCAAATTTTTTCCAAAAATGCGCCAAATGAGCTAAAAGGTTTTATATGTTTATGAGGAAAATTACGATGACTTTTATGCATGCATTTATAGCGTATTTTTTTATTTTGGAATTTTAAGGTAGTATAAGTAACAGGATTTTAAACTTTATAATGAGCGGAAACAATAACATAAGTTTATTATCCAAGAATGGATTGAATGGTACATATATAATTTGGATCGATTACAACTTTTTTTTTAGTCCATGTGGAGAACGGGTATTTATTTGCTAGTAATATATAAAATATAGCTTTGAAAATATTATATATTAAAAACTTACTTCTTCATATTTCTTATCAGATTCTTCTGCAATTAATCTGGCCTGACCCAACTGGGTCTCAAGTAATGATATCCGGTCATCTTCCATGTTTGTGCGATTTTCTAAGGCTTTACGAATACTGCAAAATAAATATAAACATGAGAAAAGTAAAAAAGATCCTTCTAAATGAAAACAATTTTTTTATTTTATTAGTAATAAAAAATTGTATACTGAAATATTAAACACAATAATAATAGTTAAAATTCTCTTAATTTATTAACTTTTACTTTAGGCTTCTTGCAACAAAATTGCTGACTATTTTTATCACTTGCAAATCTGAGCTATCTTCACTGTGTTACCCTTCAAAGAATGTTTTTCCTCAGAAAAGCAAATGTGTAATAAGAAGGAAAGATTTATACATCACTTCTTTGGTTAGAAAAATATTTTATGCTAAACCCACCATTCCAAAACATAAATGATTAATTTTTCAAATGTTAATCATGTCTGAATCATTTCTTTCAATCATTTAAATAATGATTTATGAATAGAAACTCTTCAGATTAATATACCTTCAAATTACTCCCTAGCTACCACTTGGAGAACTGGGACGAGTATGAAGGATAAACACTTAGGTTTTTAAAACAGTATGTTGCATAACAAAAACAATTAAATATTTACAACACAGAATTAAATATTGATATGCTATAATTTATAGAATATCAATATTTAATTCTGTGAATAAAGCATCAATGTTATTTTTATTTTTTTTTTACTTAAGTTTACACAGTAAGTGCAAACATTGGTAAAATAGCCAATTTAATACCAAATTTCTTAGGACTGAAGGTTAACAACATTTAATGAAATTAAAACATTTTTTTTTAATATAAAACTCAGCTGAAAAATCACAAACTTGCCACTATTACAAGTTTTCGATGCAGAGTGAATTATATTTAAGTTTTGACGCATACAATAGCTTTTAACGAGAATGAAGAATAGCTCATGCTTTATGTTCCACACTCTACTTATTTTCTAATAAAAGATAAAAAATTGGCCAACTGGATAGTTCAAGGTAACCCAAAACTATCTCCAGACTCATGTCCAAGGGTCTATTCAGAAAATTTTCACAGGGTCCATTTTGTGTGAATTTCCTTTTAATTTTGTAGACATCTCTAAATGTTGATCAATTTTGTTCATGGACGATTAATCTGAGAAATTTGGAAAAATATTGGGAAACTTTAAAGACCAACAAATTGCAAACCTTGGACATATGCAACTCCACAATGGAAAAATTGTGAAAGGCCATTGAACAGAAAATAAGACCCCTAATGACTCCAGAAATACAATTCAATGGATGGATATAAACAGTACCAGAAGTGAAATCAACTCACCGTTCACTTTCGTCCGCAGCTTGTGAGGCCTCCTCTAGTTTCGAAGTGGCAATTTTCAGCCTCTCTTCGGACCGCTCAAGGTCTTCTTCCAAAAGCTGTATTCGCCTGTTGAGGGCTGCAACCTCGCTCTCGGCCTGAAACAAAGGATTTTTTAAAAAAAAATTAAGCATTAAATGCTAATCAAGTACAGCCTAACCCCGTTAACGCGAACTCGAAGGGAACACTGAAACATTTCATGTTAACCGAATTTCGTGTTAACCCGTCAGGAATTGTTTTACATTGAGCCAGTGAATATTTTTTTTACAAATATAACATTTTAAAAAGTATTCTAATTTTATAATGTAATATACTAATAATGTACATATACAATTAGTAATTCAATTAATAAAATTCATTAGAAGACTATTGAATAGAAAAATATATAGATACATCTTATAGAAAAATTAGGTTTAATTATTTTTAATGTTTTGTTTCATTTGTTCTTTGAAATACTAAGAAAAAAGGGTCAAATTCTGAATTCTCTGTTCGGGTTAAGCGAGAATTTGCCTAAAGCGATTTTGCGTTAAGATATTTTTTAAGCATTAGTTCACAGCTTATTTGGCCGGAAATGCTTCAGTTCACCGTAAGCAAAATTTCGTGTTAAGCGAGTTCATGTAACAAGGTTTGACTGTATAAATCATTTTTGTTTTAATCATTTAAACAATAAATAGAAACTCTTCGTTTTGATATACCTTCAAATTACTCCCTAGCAAGCACAGGGATAAGTGGGATGAGTAAGAAGGATTGATTTACGTTTCAAAAAACAATATTTTTTTTAAACAAATACTGCTCAATAAAATTTTGCAACAAGGAATAAAGTTTTAAAACATTAAACAAAACAAATTATACTGTGCATGAATTGTAGTGAAGTGTTAATACTTAATACAACCCAAGGACTCGCTAATCATTGGTTCACTAACCTAATAAACTCTGATGCTTTTATACGGCAGATAGTTTTTAAAAAATTAAGTTGCACTAGTGACATCAAGGATACCTACAACTAAAAATATAACACCAATATTTGGTACAAATCTTCTGCATGGTTAAATAAACCATACAGAAGAAGAAAAAACAAATACAAAAGTTGTATTTTTTAATCCCTCTATAACTTTATAGTTAAACAATAGGGACAATAGCCAATACTTTAAATATTTAGAAGCATTTTAAGCAAACAGGGCAAGGTGCTCTTGGGGATTGAAAGTACTTCATTATAGGCTAATTCCATCTAACTGAAGACTTTTGTAGTGAAAGTCACTAGTTAAAAAAAGCATTTAAATTTTAAAAAAATTAAATTAATCAGTGTTACATTATTTAGTTGCAGAAAGTGTAGGTTAACTACATCTCTATTTTTTTCACTTAAATGTAAAATGATGTAGTGATAAATCACTTTTAAACACAAGTGACCTACACTACAGAAAGATGGAAATATCCTATTATAAACTAAAAAAAATAGAGTACAAACAAAACACAAATTCTAAAATTAGAAAAATTTACATTAGCAAATTATAGTGAAAGTAAGGGATATGTTTGGCATTAATACCCACATATGATGTATAATATTATATACAGGATTACCAGACAATGAAAAGAATAAATAGTTTAATTTTGTATTTTACTGTCAGTATAAGTTTGGTTTTAGTGGAATTAAAGTAGCAATAGAGCTACACTGGACTTTAAGTTTAGGGAGGAGAGCGGTTTATAAAAGGGAGGGGGGGGGGGGGATAGGCTCATCAGTAATCTAGGTCACGGGTTATCACTTTCAATCCACTTAGTTCTTGGTAAATCTATATTCAATTTTAAAACCGCTTTACTCTAAGTAAAGTATTTTTTTAGCCAACTCAGTATTTTAACCACTAAAAAGTTATCAATTGTAATACTAATTACAGATTAATAAATTCTACAAGACTGAATAAATAAAACTATAAATAAAAAAAAAATCCTGAAACGGGGAAAAAAATTGCTTCAAATTTTGGCTCCAATATAAATTAATTTTATTTTTCTTGTGCGTATAAGTTAAGTATCGAAAAAAAAAAAGATTAATTAATGCTTCCAAGCATAGCTCTTAATCCGCCCACATGGTCTGGTAACACGATACGATTCAATTAAATGTCAACAAACAGAAGGTCACAGGAACAGGCGCTACGTACAAAAGGTCACTTCAATATTAGATAGTTGTTCTTTATTTTAAAGGTAAAACGTGTGTGTGTGGGGGGGGGGATGCCAAAATTAAGTATCAATAAAAGAGGGACAGATAATACGGCGCCGGCGTTTCCCCGTTTAATATGACTTAAAAAAAAGTTACGCTGCTTCAGAGCAAAACTGATCTAATTTTAATGAAATAAAATCGGGATTCAATTATATGTCGAATCAAATTAACATTTTCTTCCGGTCCGAACGCTTTAAGGGATTACAGCATTACTTAATCGTAAGATGCAAATAAAAAAAATTTAAAATCTTAAAAAAACACCAAAATATAATTAATGCTTTTCAAATGAAAACACTTATAGTCGGGACAAAGAATGATTATTAATTATACTCAAGTATTATAGGAAAAAATGTTAGTTACTACGGCAGAGCAATGCGACATAAAGCACCGGCTCCTAAAATTTTCTAAAATTTCAATGTTACCTTTAAAAGTCGGAAATTTGTTTCGCACGCCTTGAAAAGCACCAATTATTACCACTATTGCCGTTACAAACATACGTTACGAATTCAAATGAGAACAAAGAATGCTATTTCAAAAACGATACAGTAGTAATACCCAACAATCCTAATTTCCCCCTTCTTAATATCAAAAGATAAAAGAATAGAAGAGGCTTGGTCAGATCTAACGCATGAGTAAATTTACAGAATGAAAGATTGGGCTTAATGAATTAACCCGCCCCAAAAGAGCAAAGGTTCAGAAAATGACTATAGGCAGGGTTATATCGTTATATACGGGTTCGGTTAGTGAATCAATATTTTAATTCACCAGTTAAATGCATTGGACTTTACTTTTTTTAGAAATTCTTTTTTAATGCATAAATTTTGTATCCAGTTTCCAATAATTGTCAAGATTCTTACTATAGGCTGCAGAATGTTTAGTGTATTTATGCAAAGTCGAGAACTTTCGCTAATACGTCTACATATTAAAATAAAAAGGTCTGGTCAATTGGAACTAAATGTTAACTACAATTACATTTTAGTTTAAAAGAAATTGTCTTTAACTATATAAACGAACAATTGTCTTGTTATTTTCCGTGCATTCGAGACGCGAAAGTAGCTTGCACATGCCTACCATGATGGTTGAATGACAACTTATAGAGGTGTCAAGCATCGAATGAAAGACGTCTTTGTTTAAGTGGCGAAATGCTTTTGCATTTATCTGATCATGACGCCACTCGTTAAGCTGCCAGGCCTTTTAAGGGCTGGCGGATAAAATTAATAACGATAGTGAAAGGTAGGACGAACGTTTTCCAGCAGCTGATCTTTTAAAGATAACCGAATCCTGACTCAAAAACAGCTTTTAAGCAATATTTGCTAAAAACGTTACTTTTACCTAACACAAAATAAAAGCGTGTATAACTTACTTTAATTTTTTTAAAAAATTAAAAAAGGTGGGTAAATCCTGAGTGAAAGCGGTTGTATGAGACAGTTATTGTTACAAACCTACTTGTATTTCTATAAAAAAAATTCTGGGAGTATTATTATTATTTTTTTCTTTTCGAAATAATTCGAGGATCGTGCATAAGATCGTTACTTAAGAGCTAGAACTCTCGAATTTTAATCTGATAAGAATGAATAAGCGTAAAGCTATCTGAGAAAAGCTTATCTCGCGTAACTAACATCCTGTCGTATCCATTTTTAGACAAATTGATAAATACATTTGGTATCATTGACAGGGCCTGATCTTCCAATAAGGCCCGGATCTAGGATCCCTAAATTCCAGTTTATTACATGAAGAATGTTGAAGGCCTCCAAAATTTATAGTGTTTAAAATTATTGAATCACTTTGTTTTGAGCTTGACTTTTTAAAAATTGACCTAACATGATTGGTCTGAGTAGAAAAAATGATACATCGGCCAACTGAAACCATTATTACGGGTGATCATACAAAAATTTTCCGTAAATGGGACATCCAAAAATTTGTGTCTACAGTCTGTATTTTTCTGGATCCGGCCCTAGCTTAGAGCCAACTTAATTTTATAACTGAAAATTACGACTACATTAACATTGTTCAAAAAAACTAATTGCGCATAATCTTCCAATATTTAAAAAATTATTTTTAAAGTTCGGTTATCGTCATCGCTTTGGGAAGGAACGTATGAAATTGGAAACCTGTGCCAAAGGACACTATCCACCGGTACATTATCCGGTATGAGGTTCAGAAATGTCGTTGGCATTATCAAAGGAGATTAAAGGGGGGGGGGGGGCATTAAATAGAATATTGGATGATGAAGCGCACCGTACGCTCTATTAGCTACTTACTACTAATGCTAAATAGGGGAACGGAAACGTGAATAGGTTTGACCATGTTCACGGTTTGTTGTCTGCAATAGAGAACAGTACGTTTGAAGTAATTACAATCACTACAATTTAAGCATTTTTGAAAACTATTATTTGATACGATTTTTAACTTTTATGGTTGTTAGTTATTCTATTAAAGGAATAATTTCACCGGCCAACAGTAAAAATGCGACTGAGATGAAAGTAACCAATTATGTGAATGATATTTCAACGCGCTAAACACGAATATCACCTTAAAAAATGTTAGTTAGCTCTAGTTTTTGAGTTACGGTCGTTTTTTTCATTACATAGGATACGGCGAAATAAATAGGCGCATCAAATGCAAAATAAATTGCACTCAATTTTGTTTACAGAAATCCATCAAATTTTTACTCATACAGGTTTTATTTGATATTATCAACAAAAGGTGGGAGGAGATGATTCGCCGTATCCTATGTAATGGAAAAAAAGACCGTAACTCAAAAACTAAAGCTAACTAACATTTTTTAAGGTGATATTCGTGTTTAGCAAGTTGAAATATCATTCATAATTGGGTACTTTCATCTCAGTCGCAGAAATTTTTTGAAATTTTGTTGTCCAGTGTTATTTTAATTGCGTATCGGCTACCGATGTTAACTTACAGGACAAAATCGGCTCATCGGCCTGGAAAAACATCTAAATGCCGATGTTTTTGATAAGATTTAAAAAAAAAAAACTTCGAACCTAAGCATCTTATATTTTATTTGCACTTAAATGAGATCATAAAGGAGATTTTCACGACGTGTTAAGATGACGCCTCGAAATATTTGCCAGTTATCAGCGTAACCATGTTTCACTATTTTTATAAAAGTTTTAGTTCAAGACGGATCGCTCAACCAAACTTTAACGCCCTGAAACTTTTGCTTATTTATTGCAAAATTGCAGCAATGTTCGTTATAGTTTTAGTTAAGGACAGACCAGTCAACCAAATCTCGACTCCTCGTAACTTTCGCTTATTTTCGGAGAAATCGCAGTAGTGTCCGTTGGTTATAGTTCAGGATAGATCGGTCAACCAAACTTCGAAGCTTCGTATTCTAGTTCGCGGCATAATCGCTTTTTTCTCTAGTTCAAGAGAAATGGGCAATTCTACCATAATTTTTAATTTTATGTCCCTTGGGCATAATTTTTGAAAAAAATAATATTTCTTTTAAATTTTTTTTATTATACTAACTTTTTTCTTATTATACTACTTTCTTATTATACTAGACTGGTCCTTATATAATTGCAAAACGGAATTTTAAAGCAAAGAAACTCCAAAAAATTTGTAGGTAATAAAACAATGCCGAAAACTTCTTACCGTTACATGTCCCGAATGTTAAATTTTTAGTTTTGTGCTCAAACTAACAAATTTTTGAGCTAAAAATTACATTAATTTGGATTTTAAATTGAACTAATACTATATCTTAACAATTTCATTCCATAAAACTTTGGCTTTTAATATTTATAATGTGTATTTCTCTTCTCTTAACTTTGTCCCTGGGTTTAATACATTCACTGACCCCATTGCTAAAGTAGTGAAGAGAGGCACTGGATGGAGTTACAGTGATTTTTTTAATCATGAAAACTGTATTGCAGAAACTCACATTTCAGTTGGTAGCCGCATTTTTTTTGTGCTATACTTTACCAATAAGCCCAAAAGTTAAAAAAAAAACTCAGTAAAATAAGCTGCGTGGCTTTATTGCTTTCCTTACAATCCCCCAGGGTTAAGGTTAATTTTTGCTTGATAATTGAAATTTTTTTTTATAAATATGTTAAAGTGGAGTCTACGAAGTAAAAAATCCATTTTTATTACACTGGAGTTAGTTTCAACACAAAAAAGACAGGAAAACATCGTGAATTTCCTCACCGTCCGTTCCTTACCGTCACAATGATCTAGGGATGGAAAACCGAAACCAGTTTTAAGACTAACCGGTTTTTTGTGACTTCGGTTTCATTGAAAAATAGTTATTTTCGTAAGGCCGGTTTCTTTAGCATCGTTTTTTTTTTAAACTGCCATCCCTTATTATTATTTTTTTTACAAATGAGCTTTGCAGACCTTTTTTTCGTAATTCTAGAACCCTTACGAATATTTTTACACAAATTTAAAGTGACTTTGAAAAAATAAATTTCATAAGTTTTTTGTACCTGAAATTAAAAATTATTATAGAACTGCCCAAATACAGGTCAATTAAACCTTTAAGTATGTTGTTACTTTGAAAGATAATAATGGCCGGTCCACGATGTTATGACTTCTTGACCAGCTACTTAATTAATTTTATAGATATTCACTTGCTAAAAGCACAAGACCCGGTAACATCCAGTGGGTCGCTCCATGTCAATTAAAACACATCTAAAACACTATCTTAACAGATTTTAATGAAACCTAACAATACCTACATACTTCTATAACACTTGAAAAAATGCTGCAATTCATCTCGATATGAAAAACCAGCTTTTGAATTATACTGCATCCAATTCTTAAATATTTGTGACGCTTTAAAATTTATAAACCAAACATTTTCAAATTTGATTACTCTTTGCCCAGAGCAAATCAACCCCTAAAAGGTCCCCAAAACCAGTTATCATGGTAACACAAATTGAGATTAGACTATCCTTTCCCCTCTACTTTTTAAAAACAGAATTCAGTTGGAATAAAATGTTAGGTATTTATAATTAAATCAAATTTGTTTTTTTTTCTATGGGGCGATAAAAAATATTCTATATTCAAACATTTTCTATAAGGTCTTAACTGCGTAGCATCTTTCAATACCATTAAAGCCACTACATACGTTTAAAAGCAGGTTACGAATTGAACATTGTCTATAGAAAGTGACAACAAAATATTACCAGATTCAAAATTGAAAAACTACGATCTCCCATATTTGGAGCCATGGTACAAGATTGCCATACTGTCACGAGTAAGACATAAATGTAACAAACCTAAGATTAGCGGTATATGGCTATGTGAGGATTCAACTTAACAAAAACATATACATTTCCTTTTAAATCCTTAATTAGTATCTTGAAAACATTTTTAAAGCTACATCTAAAAGTACCTTTGAAAAATAATGAGCTACATATTAGAAGTTCAAAAATTAAGATCTACAGGACTCAGGAGACTCAAGTGACCACACTAAAATATGTTGTAACAAAAAAGACTGCTTATAACCAAGTTTAACAGTATATCTCTTATTTACTTAATCTAATAAAGCTACACATAATTAAAAAAAGAAAAAATACACTCAAAATGAATGTTAAAAAATACTAGAAAGATTCAAAATAAAAAGTTGATGTTTTTAATAATAATAAAAAAGTCGCGTAAAACATGAATAGTCAAATTGGTTTTCTATACAGAATCAGCCTCACACATTCATACAGTGGCGGCTCGTGGCATACAGCAAGTACAGCCAGGCTGTACCTAATAATTCAGTTTAAAACAAAATCTCAAATCCGATCATATGTTTTTTTATCCATCATTATATTTTGCCAAAGGAGCACATTTTTTAATGCAACGCTTTCACGCCAAAATTGAAAATTTCGCACAAATAGTGGGATTGGTAAAAAGTACCTATTTTTGTATCAAATGAGTTGCCTGCTAATAATCCAATCCTACTGACTGCAGCCCGTGAAGAGTAATGAGAGAAGGGCTGAAGGACGCGATCCTGGTTGCCATGACGACGAAGAATATGCATTGCTTAATTCACGTACAATTAAATGGATTAAGGCGCGGAGTGCTGCCCAAAACGATATTATGCTTTTCGGCTGCAGTTGGAATTAGCTGATATGATTGGTGGTTGCCAAACACGTGATAGGCCATGTGTGATGATGGGGGAAATGGGAATCAAGAATTTGAACTCTTCATCGCTTCAGCGTTCAAACGATTATTATTTTTCGGTGTTAACGGAATGCTTTTGTTTCTTAGTTTTAATATTTTAATTTTTCTTTATTAAAAAAATGAAGTCCCGCTATGATAAAATATACTTAAAGTAATACACTATGTTTTTTTTATAAGTAAGTTTTTCTATTTTTTCTATAATTTTATATACTTTTTTAATGGGAATATTTCTAATGCTGTCATGCTCTCAATAATGCGATTTCATTGCTTGTTTTGTTTTTTTACCCTACTACTTGAAACAAGCTCACTGGTTTTTTATAACGTCACGTGCTCCGAACTACGATTTCATTGGTTGTTTTGTTTTCTTTGACAAAGTGTTGAAACAAGCCCATTATATGCTTTTCAATTTATGCTCATCTAACTAAAGTTTGTTTTTGTGTGGGGGGGGAGGGGTCGCGTTTCCTCGGCTGCACCAACATTTTTGACCACGGGCCGCCACTGCATTCATAAATATAAAAACAAGGGTTGATTATCATTTGATGGATTTTAAAAGGCTGGGGATAAGCAATTTCTATGACAAACAATTGTTTTAAGTCCAGCTAACCTTTTTCTCGGTAGATAACGCTGACGTTCAAGGCATATAGAAGCAAGATTTGTTCGCATATTCCACCCATGTGATAAAAGTGACACAACTCCTACAGCTAAAATGTAGGGTTCAGTTTGTTAATTGGTGACTTTTGAGGATCAGAGCATACAACATTAACGTAGAGGTATTATACCTGACAAGTAGTATAATACTTAAACTGGAATATTTATAAGATTTTTTAGTTTTCATTACTTGGCAATCACCAAATCAAGACTGGTCCCCATATTATAGTAGTACCCTTGAGTTGTGTGGCATGGGTGTGACAATGATATTAGTAAGTAATCATTATAATTGGTTTTGACAAACTTCTTTTAAATTTTGGCATATGCACAATACTTAAGTCCTGGCACAATTTTTGAATTCGTCATGATGTTTTAAGAAGCTACACTGAATTTTTCTTGAGTATTTGAGTTGCATTACTCACAGATATCCGATTTCGGAACCACATAAGTTTTTTAAATTTGGAACGGCTATAGTCCATACGATTACAACACAAGCTTGGCTTCCCACGCCACCTCTATGGTTTTCCAGGAAAGAGCATGAGCTTTGCTGTTCTAAACCTACCTTCTTTGAGGCTCTACTGTGAGATTAATCACAACTCTGCTCTCCAAACAAGTAGGGAGGGGTGAAAATGAAGAGTGGGCCCCCCCCCCCTCCCTCTCCATGCAGTTTTCTGGAAAACCACACGAGGGGATAGGGGAAGCAGGCTTGTGTTGTAGTATTTGTACTGACAATAACAATCTCCAATTTGTTAATTATGATTTTTTTTTAGAATGTGTAAGATACAAATTTAGCCAAAATCAAAGTAGTCTTAATGTACTGATAATTGCTTTTTATTGAGCCTCGGAAGATGCTGGCAAGAGAGCCAAATTACTAGGAGCCATAGTCAATTGTTAACGAATTCTTATAAGGTGGGAAGGCTTGCAATGAAGTTGCCAAAATTGTAGTTTTTGAGCTAACTGGTCAATGTTATGCTCTTTCTGTTATAAAGTCTAGCTATGCGTGGAAACTGACATAATTTTATAATGTTATGCTACATTAAATTTATTTCAGTATATATTATCTGTGCTTTGTGTTCTTACTGATTAATATGAGGCCTTATGCAACTTTTTCTGATTAAAAACATGAAATGGAAACATGAATCAGGAGCAGATCAACTAAGTTCGGACGTATTCAGCAGGATACCACATGAACTACGACAAAACAAATAGCTCCCTGGACCACCTGACTACAGGATTGGCAACAAAAATTAAGCAATAAATAATTATTTCTGGCAACCATAAACTAAAATTCCTCCTGTGATGCTTATGGTAACCCTAAAACCATGCAGGTGGGGGGATTTGCATTCTCAATTTCTCACAGGTGCTGTGTTAAACATGTAAATCATCAGAATTTTTATTTTAATTTTATCAATTATTGGTCAAAATGCATAATAAATTTAATTTAAACCATTTAATAACAATGGAAAAGGTGACGGATTTGATCCCATTGGAATGCTATAATAACTTATTTTTTTTAAATATTTTACAGCTGTATTTTGCATGCAATTATCATCGGTTAATTGTCAACATCACATTTTATAATGTTGTCATATGACTTGCAGCGGATTTTTCTTTTTCCCCTAATTAAGTCAAACTAACACTTCCAGAACTGCGTCAAGTGACCCACCATTCATCGCGTTTTCCGAGTGGCTTCTCGTCCAAGCACGCATTACTATGCAATTTTTTCTGAACAACAAGTTTGGCGAGAGAAATTTTTTTGCTGTAATACCGAAACTAGGATTTTACCACATACTTTTCAAATTTACTATTCCAAACCTTTCCATAAGACAACATAGTACTGTACCCTGTTTGTAATAGATGTTTTAAGAGTAACCAGAAAGCAAAGCCCAAATAACTAAACTGCATGGAGCTTTCATTAGCTAGTTATTAAGCCACTCAAACTGTAAATACCCACTCAAGGGAAAATGTATCGACAGACATTTTCAAAGGACAAAGCAAAGAAAATACATGGTTCTGGCTCAGCAACAAGTTTCAGTAAATGTGCCAAGCAGCACTGGCTTATGGGAATACTAAAGATGTGATTTACTAAGAATTTAAAAAAAATTTAACTCCCGTATTTGTACCTCATGATATTCATACTAAGTATTAAAAACAAACAATGAATTTTATACGTAAGCCCGTAGCATTCACATACACAACAACAAAACAGTCTAAAACAACAAAACATATTATTGGATATAGCAGTCAAACTCATTTCACCTACTACTACATTTGTTTTCTGATGATTCAACACAAACCAGCTAATAAACAGTCCCCTCCCTCAGCATACACAAATATAGACATTTGAAATTCCGAAACCATGATTCAATAAGATCCTATCTGTCAAACACAAGCCCCATACATCGCTAAATCAAGAACTTAAAAACCGGTCTGCACAAACATGGACGTCAAAACGCCTCAGGGGATCGGCTCTCTATCGCCGTTTGCCCCTATCTATCAACATGAAAACAACAGATCCAATATACCACTATATTCAGCGATTATTTGGGGTTATGTGGCGATAATTATGAATATCTCTCACCTCCTCCCTTCGCCTGATCTCTTCTTGAAGGCGTGCCTGCGCCTCCTCGGCGGCCTCTTTGGCCACCTCCAGCTCTTCTTTCATGCTTCGCATTTTTTTCTTCAGCACCTCCAGAAGTGTGCCTTGCTGGATGGTCGTCATTTTGTACTTTTGCTGCTCGAAATTTGAGTCAGATCGGTATTTTTCTCTCGAAAAACGAAAGCTGAGCTGTGACAGGGAGCGCAGGAATGACACGGATAAGCAAAAAAAGCCAAAATGGGCGAGCCCGTGTGTTGCCAACGGCGGAGGAGAAATTCGCTCCGGAAAGGGCGCGGCGATGCCGGCTTTCGGAATGCGCTAGCTGGGAAGCTTCGGTAGCAAATGTCCAGATAGAAAGGTAACCTTTAAAAACTAGTTAATAAACTTCTTAATACTGTCGGAAAAGAGAACACGTGTGCATATTTTCCATTCAAAGTGAATCACAAACAGGTAATCTGACTTCTGAGAACAAGTTTCTCTACAGTGACGTCATCATTCGCGCTTACTTAGTTTGAATTATCGTCGCACTAGAGTTACACGGGGGCTATTGGCGACGGGCGTCGTATTTTAAAACCACAGTCAAGTGACGAGCCGATACCTGAGTAGGCACCCAACGCAACCGCGTGCTTGCTAGTAAAGCAATGCGTTATCAGTGGGAGTGAGGAATCAACTAGAATTTTTTTTTACGAAGGTTTGGTTTATAAGTGGGTCTCTGATCAAGCACATAAGCCGGAAAATTGCATGTACCAACCAACCAACTTTTTTTTTAATTATTTAGATTTTTAGTTTTACATTGAATTAATGCATTAAGTATTGTTCCCATGGACCAAATGTCTCAGGACGGTCTCTGAACCTTCACCAATATCCCAAATGTAGTCCATTTCTTGACATTTTATTGCGACAAAGCTAGATTTAAAAAAAAAATCAACGGCTGAATACTACTTACCGTTTGCAACACTTTGTCCTTTTCTTCGAGGCGCGTGTTTGCCTGGAGTAGTTCTTCTTGCACCCTGTCCAGGTCATTCTCGACATTTTTGGTCAGCTTTTGCAAGGCTCGAACGTCCTCTTCGGCCTAAAACAATGTAGGGTTGTTGTTTAATGTTAACAACCAAATGTGATCCCAAATAATACTATTACACTAATTTATAAGCATATTTTTAAAAAACAATCATCAGGCAAATATGCAATATAACTAATTTATCTTTGTTTTGTCGAAAAAAATAGAAAGTTCTAGTATTGACTTTGTAATATGGTTTTCCAATAAATATATCCTATACTGGAATAAGCATCGACTAAAAAAAAGCTAACGCAGGCCTAACTACACCTACCTTACAAATTTTAGAAAAGTAACTATTTAATTAGAAGCTAAGTTTTTTCAGTATAGTTAGTCTCTCCTGTTAGCTGGGAATATAAAGATTATATATACGTATGAAAAGTAGTAGTGGGCAAAAAAATATATTGACACGAAATATAAAACAAATGAAGATTTTAGAATGGTAACATTTTTGTGTGATACATTATGTTGCATGAAAAACTAATTAACACTTTAATGAACATTAAGGATCAGGTGGTATAATGGTATTTATAAATTAGTCCTTAATGGGTACGTTGTTCCAAATTATTTTTAACTTATTGAACTTCAAATAGAATACATCCCTTAAAAGTTTTTAAAAAGACTCTTTTGACACAAAATTATAAACTTTTTTTTTTAAGTTAGGTTTTTTTTATCGACCTAACTAGAAAATCTTTTCTTGCAAATAAGTGTTTTACATAGATGCTTATTAAATAAGCTCAAAAAAGCTTCACTGTTTTTTTGGTTATGCATGTTTATATCCAGTATCAATCCAAGTGTTTTAGAGTGGCTTTAATCTGACATTAAGCCTCTCATAGCTAATTTACACATTTTAATTTTTTACTAGATATTAAATTTGTACAATAAAACTCTGCAATTTAATTTTTTAATGACTACTACCTATTTCATCAAAAGACTCTTTTGACACAAAATTATAAACTTTTTTTTAAAGTTAGGTTTTTTTTATCGACCTAACTAGAAAATCTTTTCTTGCAAATAAGTGTTTTACATAGATGCTTATTAAATAAGCTCAAAAAAGCTTCACTGTTTTTTTGGTTATGCATGTTTATATCCAGTATCAATCCAAGTGTTTTAGAGTGGCTTTAATCTGACATTAAGCCTCTCATAGCTAATTTACACATTTTAATTTTTTACTAGATATTAAATTTGTACAATAAAACTCTGCAATTTAATTTTTTAATGACTACTACCTATTTCATCTAACTTTTTATTAGCTAGCTAAATGATGAATATTTAAAAATGTAGCAAGAGCTTGAAATTTACTCGATAGAAAATTATCACTCTGCCTATTAAATCACTCTGCTAAATACTATTACCTTGCTTATGTAAGTAGAAAACTTAGATTATAAGCATTCAATATTATTTTAAACTATAACTCTGGGAAATTAAAAAGTTATACACATAATAGTAGCATAAGAAAGACAAACTTGAATTAAAAAAATAAAATACATTTATTTGGACAATATAATTACAGTAAACTTAACATACATTTTGATGATCAAATGTAATAAATAAATACATAACTATTCTTAAATCTATACATTGATCAAGTGCTGTAAAATTTTTCAATGTAGACTAGCACATCTTTGGCAATAAATACTGAAAATATTTACAATATGATATCGAAAAAAGTTCCAAGTCTCTATGAGCTCAGTCCACTTCCTCGATGGTGGGCCCAGTGTTGCCAGAATGCTGCTGGCCCTTGTTGGGTGCACTGCCCATGGTAGATCCACCCTGATGCAGCTTGGTCATGATGGGTGCAAGTTGTGCCTGAACCTCCTTCATCTTGTGCTCGATCTCTTCCTTCTCGGCCAGGGTGTTGTTGTCCAGCCAAGAGATGACACTATGGCATGCCTCCTTCACCTTGCTCTTGTCAGAGGAGGAGAGCTTCTCCTCTGGGGCAGACTCTGCAGCCTGCTTGGCCGAGTAGACATAGCCCTCAAGGGAGTTTCTAGCAGCAACCTTCTCCCGCATCGCTGCGTCTTCCTTCTCGTACTCCTTGGCCTCGTTCAGCATCCTCTCAATGTCCTCCTTCGAGAGCCTGCCCTTGTCGTTGGTAATGGTGATGCTCTGCGACTTGCCGGAACCCTTCTCGACTGCAGATGCATTGAGGATGCCGTTGGCGTCCAAGTCGAAGGTCACCTCGATCTGGGGCACACCCCTCGGGGCAGGAGGGATGCCGGACAGCTGGAACCTTCCCAGAAGGTGGTTGTCTTTGGTCATGGCTCTCTCACCCTCGAACACCTGGATGTCCACGCCTGGCTGGTTGTCTGAGTATGTGGAGAAGACCTGTGACGTCTTGCAGGGAATACGGGAGTTGCACTCCACTATCTTGGCCATGACTCCACCCGCAGTCTTGATTCCAAGGGACAGTGGAGCTACATCCACCAGCAGCACATCCTTGATCTTGTCATTTGTGTTTCCGGTCAGCACGGCTGCTTGAACGGCAGCGCCATAGGCCACCGCTTCGTCTGGATTGATGGACATGCACAGTTCTTTTCCATTGAAAAAGTCTCTAAGGAGTTTCTGGACCTTGGGAATGCGAGTAGAGCCACCCACCAGGACTACATCATGGATGCTCCTCTTGTCTAGCTTGGCATCTTTCAGGGCCCTCTCCACAGGTTCTAGGGTGGAGCGGAACAAGTCCATACACAGCTCTTCGAATCGTGCCCTGGTGAGCTTGGAGTAGAAATCGACACCTTCAAACAGAGCGTCAATCTCGATGCTGGCTTCGGAACTGCTGGAGAGGGTTCTTTTGGCTCGCTCACAAGCAGTCCTCAGTCTCCTTAGGGCACGGGGACTGGACCGCAAGTCTTTCTTGTGCTTCCTCTTGAACTCTTCAATGAAGTGATTCACCATCCTGCTATCAAAGTCCTCCCCTCCCAGGTGTGTGTCTCCAGCTGTCGATCTCACTTCAAACAGGGACCCTTCATCAATGGTCAGGATGGAGACGTCAAAAGTACCACCACCCAGATCAAAGATGAGGACATTTTTCTCACCCTTCAGGTTCTTGTCCAAGCCATAAGCGAGGGCAGCTGCGGTGGGCTCGTTGATGATTCTCAGAACATTCAGTCCAGCAATCCTCCCAGCATCTTTCGTGGCCTGTCTCTGGGAGTCATTGAAGTAGGCAGGAACTGTGATGACAGCATCCGAGACTTTTTGGCCCAGGTACATTTCAGCAGTCTCCTTCATCTTGGTTAACACCATGGCACTGATTTCTTCAGGGTTGAACTTTTTCTGCTCACCTTTGAATTCAGCACTAATTTTGGGCTTGCCTCCGTCGTTCAGGACTTTAAAGGGCCAGTTCTTCATATCTTGCTGGATCTTAGGGTCGTTGAAATTTCTGCCGATCAGCCTCTTCGCATCGAATATGGTGTTTTCGGGATTCAGAGCAACCTGGGATTTAGCAGCATCTCCAATCAGTCTTTCGGTTTCGGAAAAGGCCACGTAACTCGGGGTCGTGCGATTTCCTTGATCGTTGGCGATTATCTCCACATTTCCATGCTGGAAAACACCGACGCAGGAGTACGTGGTACCCAGGTCAATGCCGATTGCAGGAGTTTTACCAGAAGGCATGTTAATGTTCAACAGTCTTTCACAATTGAAGATCGAAATTCAGTCCAACAGTCACGAAATATAAACAAACACTCGTGTTTCCAAAATTCGATTCACAAATCTAAATGCGTTTTTTAGAACAAATTGTTCAGCAATAGCACCATAAAGTCAAGATCGCTGAGATCAAAATCTCTCTAAATTTGAGTCAAGTTATACCCCGGTCTGCAGAGGATCTCATATTTAAAGCCATCACAGAAACATCTCGATTGATTGATTGGTTGAAATGAGATATGTGCTCGCCCAAAGGCTGCTTCATCTCAGTCATCCGGGGGAGAAAAAACCCTGTAATAAAACACGAAAAAAGACCTAAGGTTGGAGAATTTTTAGGATATCACTTATGAATTTGATCGTTGCGTACGTCTTAAAAGAAGCTCTTTCGGACAGATCAAAAATCCAACTAAATGAGAGTGGATGAATCCCCATTTTTTCTCTGAACCGATCTCTAGATAAATTGAATCGATCGCACGAGAGAATCACATGATCAATAGTCTCCGGAACCTTACATAAAGGGCAGTCAGGTGAAATAGTAGGATCTAGATTATGTAGTTTAGAATTTGTAGGGAAAGATCTCGTTCGAAAACGAGATAGCAAGACATCAAATTTCCTATTAGGTGGGAGAAGCAGGTGCTTTGCTTTGACAGATGCCAAATGGCTAAAAGATGAGGAGTAATTGCTATCGAGCCAGAACTTGAGGCCTTCTTTAAAGGAAATGGTTTTTAAGGTCTGAGAGATATCTTCCAGTGAAACCAGTTCAAGGATAACTTTGTCTGGGGCCAATCTAGCTGCAATGTCTGCTCTTTCATTTTCCAAGATGCCCTTGTGACCAGGAGTCCAGACAAGATCGAGGCTTTTACACAGGTCGCATTTAGACAGAATAAGGTTATGAAGAGTAATGATTGCGCTATTGGATTTTAGATTTATTGACTGAAGGGCCGAAATCGTGGATAAACTGTCAGAGAAAATAACGTATGAGGAATCTGAATTAACATAAGAAATCACTGCAAGGATAAGAGCCAGAATTTCACCTGTGAAAATGCTGTTGATATTTGAAATACTACCTGAAACAGTACTATTATTAGCAAAGTCAATGGCAGCGATTTTGCATGAGCTATTTGTTTTGAGGCATCTGTTGAGATAAAAATTGTGGATACACTAAACTGGTTTTTATATTCTAAGAAAAGTTTAGCAATTGTGGAATCCGAGAGATCTTTGGACTGAAAGGGATAACTATGTGAATGTATTCGGAACTTGTTGTTTTTAGGGCTCGGGAATTCTTTGGAGAGAATGTAATTTGTGTTGATACCTAACTTGACAGCGAGGTCGCAGAGGTGTTTTCCCAGGGTAATGGGACGTTGAAGACGGTTCACTTTGGCTAGATTCGAAAAAATATTTGGGAGATCAGATTTAGGACATGCAAACTGCTTGAAATAAAATTTTTGAGCTAAAAAGAGGTGCCTGTGAAACAGAGGAGAAACCCTTGCCTCCTGTAGGAGAACTGGAATTGGAGTCCAGCGAGGAAGACCAGTTGCAATCCTGATAGCCTGATTGTAGATGATTTCGAGTTTTTGTAAATCAGACTTACAGGAAGTTAAGAAAATCGGGCAACCATAGTCAAGTGAGCTTCTAATAACAGAGTTAACAATTTTTATGAGATGGAAGGTCCTAGTGCCCCAAGAGTTAGAAGCTATAGCTTTGATGGCATTAAGTTTTTTAATAGATTTTTTCTTTAAGTAGTTGAAGTGATGTTTAAAAGTTAGACTTGTAGAGAAAATAATGCCCAGAATTTTAATATTGTCGACTGTGGGGATAGGTTGATTATTGAAGTGAAACCAATTTGAAGTTTTCACCATTTTGTTTGAGAAATTAATACTTTCACATTTTGAAGGGTTGATACTTAATTTCCAGATATTGCACCAATCATTTATGTTATTGAGGGTTAACTGAATTTTAAAAATTAATCTGTTGAGGTCTTTGTCACTGTGAAGAATAAAGATGTCATCTGCATAAGTTAAACAATCAACTTCATCGGGGATGACTTCGAAGATGTCATGCATGAAAATGGAAAACAGAAATGGAGATAAACACGCCCCCTGTGGGACTCCTAGATTACAAGGAAAGGGTTGAGAGACGGAGTTCCTCCAGGCAACAAAAATACTCCTATTGCTTAGGAAATGGTGGAAGAAGAAAGCAGCTTTGCCTCTGATGCCTAGGCTAAGAATTTTTACCATTAAGCCGTCTCTCCATACTGTATCGTATGCTGCCGTGATGTCAAGTTTAATAAAAAAACAGTATTGTTTTCGTTTTTTGCCAGGGTTATCTTATGATGTATTAAGGACAGTGCATAGTTGCAGTCTTTATGAGGAATGAAGCCACAAAGGTTGTTATGGAATTTTGAGGAGACAGTAAACCTGATGATACGTGAAAGCAACATTTTTTCGAAAAGTTTACAGCAAACTGAAGTAAGCGAAATGGGACGGTAAGAGGAAATATCCTGTGAAGGTTTCCCAGGTTTGAGGATTGGGATAACTTTTGAAACCGACCATTCGTATGGGAATTCATTGGAGTTCCAGATGCCGTTGAAAAGTCCTAAAAGAGTATCAATGTAAGAAAGAGGGAGGAGTTTTAAAAGTTTAGCACTAATGTGATCATTTCCTGGAGAAGTGTTTTTTAGTGATTTGATACCGTTTTGAATTTCGGTGAGGGTGAAATTTTTGTTATATTCTGCATTGTAGTCACTCTCAGTGAGAGTGTAAGGGATAGGAACCGTGTCATTTTGATCAGAGAAGTGTTGAGCAAAAAGGTTAGATTGTATGCCTGAGTCAGAAACTGTACTATTGTTAGAGGTAATAATTAGATTATTTTGAGGAGGTAGATTGGTTCTGTTATGTATACTGTTAATAATTTTAAAGATTTTTTTTGAGTCTGCTCCTTCCTCACATGTATTGCTCCAAAAGTCTCGCTTTAAGTTTTTTACCAGGTTTCTGAGTTTTGATGAAGTTTTTTTTAATTGAATCCAGGCTGTTAAGTTTAAAGTTTTGCGAGCTATCCTCAAAAATTTTCTTTTCTGACCCTGCAAGAGGCTACATTGGCTGTTCCACCAAGGGCCAAATTTCTTAGTCTTGATTTTAATTTCTTTCGAATTTTCCTTGACTAGAGTTGTGCAAAAATCCTGAAAATCTCTATAGGACTGAATATGTGGAGGAGGTGAAGGGTTTGAACTAAAATGTTCTTCAATATCTTTCCAGAGGATAACTTTACGAAATGAGACATCAATGGGGTTGTTATTATTAATTACAATTTGTATAGGAAGATGGTCGCTATCAAAAGGATCTTGAATAATTTTATGTGAGCAAAAAATGTATAAATCTGGGGACACTATGGAAAGATCTAAAAGGGAAGAGGAATTATTTGAAATTCTAGTAGGTAGGTTGGTATTGAGAATATTCAAGTTATTACTAACAATCCAGTCGACCACCCTTTCACCATCGACAGAACTATTAGAGGATCCCAATGATTGATGGTTGGTATTAAAATCTCCCAAAATAACAAAAGGTGGAATAAGTTGATCGACTAAACTATTGAGCCAGGTTTCAGAAAATCTGCCCTTAGGGGAATAAATATTGATTATGGTAATTTTAAAAGGTGGAGAAACAATATTGACTGCCATGATTTCAATGTCATTGCTATATAGATTTTGAAGGTTGATTCTGGAGCTAGAAAGATCTTTTTTATGGGAAATAATAAGTCCACCACCTTTAGTGGGGGGGGGGGACGATCCTCTCTGTAAGTGATATAACCAGATATGTTAAAGTGTAAATGTTGTTTTAAAAAAGTTTCTTGGCACACAAGGATATCAAAGTCAGGGAAATTGCCACTTTTCAGCCAATGTTGTTTGTTTAGCAGCCCGCGAGTGTTCCACTGCACAATTTTTAAGTTATGAGATGCAGACATTAAAAAAGGATATTAATAAGCTTCTAGCTACACAAGGTAAACAAAGTGGTAAAGGATAGGACATTAAAAGTTGAGGTTTGTGGCATGAAGGGAGCTGTTTGTGACCGTGTCTCCAGAGGCTGGGTGAGCAGGGTTTGGTAGTTGAGGCAGTAAGGAACCACTACCCTGCGGCTTAAAGCGAGAATCTTGTATGATAGAAGAACTTTGTGAAGGATGTGATTTATTTTCAGAAGAAATATTGGGGAGAGAGGGATAGGTATCTTTGCTCTGTTCCGAGCACATTTTTTTCCTCGGGGTTTCTACTTGAACTGTGACTGGATCAGGAACTGTTGGTAACTGAGGGGGAAGTGGAGAGAGGTTGGGAGTTAGTTGTTGAAACATAGTGTGGAGCATGGACATCATAGATGCTGCTTGGGCATTTAAAGCTTTAACGATAGTGCTTTCGAAGGACGACTGTAACTGGAGAATAGTAGTTTCAAAGTCCTGTTTTGTAATGTAGTTGGCCATGGGTTGGGAGTGAACCGCTCTGGGAGGAGAGGTGTTGCTTTTGAAGGAGCTGCGAGCTTCAGCAAAGCTTAGTCTATTCTGGCATTTATAGGTAAGAAAGTTTTTTTCTTGAAGTTTTTTGGGGCAATCATCGCTGTTTGCCTCGTGCTGACCTTCGCAATTGACACATTTAGGACTGTTTTTACAACGACTCTGATCGTGGCTGTCACTGCAATATAGACATTTTTTGGGACGAGAACAGCTTTTAGTGGAATGATTCCAGCCGCCACAGTTAAGGCAGATACGAGGCCTGTCAATGAAAAGGCTGATTCGTTTTATTTCGTACCAAAGCTTGACATAATCTGGGAGATGTGTTCCCAAAACCGAAACAAGAACAGTATTGGTAGGGGAGAAACCTTTGTTTGTTTTTTTTGAAAACCTTCGGCATTCAATAACCTTTAGGTTGTTTTCTGCTTCCAGCTCTTCGATGCATTCTGTGAGAGGGATATCAGGGGAATGTCATGCAGAGCAAACCTGGAAGTGATGTTAACTAGGTTGAGATCAGCCTTAACCGGGATAGAGATTAGCAGTTTTATACTCAAAAGCTCTTTGGCAGTTGTTGGGTCCTCAGTTTTAATAAGGATATTGTTTTGTTTGGTATGCTTGATGTTGAGGATTTTTCTGGGGTTTGTAATTTTCTTATTGAGATTATCCTTGAAGAGTTTAGGGTAGGATCTAGGGATGGGGGAGGCGCCACCACTTAAAACGACCGTGTATTCTCCACGGTATCCGGACTTGAAAGCATTGTCAATAATGTCGTTGACAGTCATAGAAGTTTTAAAGAGGAGCGGGTCTGACGTGGCGACCTCCATGTCAGTGCCACCCGAAGCGCCTGACATGGCTAAAAAAGAAGACTTAACTCACGACTCACAAGTGGATACGCAAATGTAAATGAAAGAAAAGCGTCCTACCTTGGACTGGAAAACAAAGGCAACAAAAGAAAAGAAACCTGGTCAACCCAAGACCATGCAAAAAGGCCTCTGTCTTCAGGAACAAACAAGTGCGAAGTCTGCCAACTTGGTAGACGCCCGCAGCGCAGAGAAACTAAGAGGATAAACTCATCAGAGTATCCAACAGGATGATTAAAAGCCGATACCAAAAAAGGTTATCTGCACTAAATTCGTCAAAACCACCTCGAAACAAAAAGTGTTTCAACCTAGTTCTGTTCTTTTTTAAGTTTCCAACATCTCGAAAAGACATGTGTATTCCAGAACCATGACGTCATGGATTGTTTTGCTGCCAACTGCGATGGTGGTTTCGAGAAACTTCTCGCTGAGTGTAAATAAAAAAAAGGTAACTGCTCATGCGCAAAGAATTTTCCTGTCGCGACCAGTCAGATCTAGAAGGTTCGTTCGATCATGCTGCCATCTGTAGAGTAGTAGCGTTCGAAAAGTTTCAAAAATTAACTAATATTTTGTATTCAATTTAAACAATTTTTATAAAATACATTTTTTATAAAAGTAAATTACATTGTTACGTAAAATTTAACTAAACATTAATTGCGTTTGGAAAAAACAGATGTATGGATTTTATTTAAATATTTACTATTTTAATTATATATACAAAAAAACAGCTATTAAAAAAGGGCTGTACTTAGAAAGATATTTTTTTAGCAATAGATAATAAAGGCAATTTTATATGAAACACTGGTGGGGAGGATAAGAATAAAAAGTGAATATCAAGAAGGAGTATTAAGTTTTACATTTTGTTAAAGCGCATTGTACCTCAACGAGTAAACAATTTCTTAATACTTGTTATTTATTATTAAGCAATAACGTTTAAATTAAAAATACGGAATTTCAAAGAAAAGTTCAAGTAATGTTCTTTACAAATGCTCAAATATTTCAAAAAGGAAAATAAAATTGTCTTTATTTTCATGGTTAAAGTTTTTTTAAAAATTTGTGTTTCACTCAAGAATTTGAATAACGTAGTGTAGCGTGCGTTATAACAAAAGCAGGTGGCTAAAAATTTTCCAAAAATGTAAACAATAGGTAGAATCGTCGTAAGAGTGGTGCAAGCGGCTTTTAGAGTTCCCACAGTATTAAACTTCAATATGAAAATATGAATTCAATATGAATTTAATTTTTTTGTTTTATCGTAAATGTAAAACTTAACATTATCTATAATAATAAAAGAAAGAGTCTGTCTGTCTGTGTGTGTGTCTGTTATCGGATCGTAAAAGACCGACTTATACTGCCCACAGGAATTCGAAATTTTTAAGATAGATTCCCTTTAATACTAACGTGTGCACCTGAGGCTTAGTTTTTTCATATTTGTTCCATTTTAAGAGAAAATTCGAATTTTCTGAAAAAAATACACCACTTTCGCTCAAATCCGATCATTTTTTCTCTTTCCTGATGCCATCGGCTGAAAAAATTAAATAAAACTTTTAACGAAAACATTTAAAATTCAAAATGTTTATTTTTTATTCTTTTGCCGTTACTTTCAGAAACTAAATTCATTATTTGAAAAATAATTGACATGTTTCAAGTGTCGTAATTCCGCCAGTCTTCATTCCTGGATTTTATTGTGGGTTTATTTGATGATTTTTTCATTGATTTTTCTGTTGACTGCATGTATGCATATTTAAGCAATAAATGTATAGTTAAGCTATTACTGAACTATGATGGTTAATAAAGGCCATCGCACTAGAGCTATTAATGTTTAATGTCTTTATTTTTTCGCCAAAGACGTTGCCAAACTCGCCAAATTATTAACTAAAATTCGCCAAATAGGCGATTTCTTTTATAAATAATTTATAAGCTGGTCGGTTGTTCGAAGGACATTGTGTTAGAGCTGTATAATGGGTGTGGGTAGCTATATCTATTTTCTCGCCAAATTATCTCCCAAAACGCGCCAAATGAGCTAAAAGGTTTTATGTATTTATGAGGGAATTGTGATGACATTTATGAGTGCATTTTATAGCGTATTTTTCATTTTGGAATTTTAAGGCAATGAAACGGGATTTTATAATTTATAACGAGGGAAACAATAATAAGTTTATGATCCTACAACAGGTTATATGGCACACATATTTGGAATCTATTTGATATTTTTTTATTCCGTGCGAAGAACGGGTATAAATTTGCTAGTATTTCAAAATAATAAAATATTTTTTTTATTTCATTCAGCAGTCTTTTATAATTTTCATGCATACTAAAAAATTTAAAAGTAAAAAGTTATCGCAGTCACAAAATCTTTAAAAATGGAAATATAGAATAATGAGTGCTTTTTAAATATTACCATGTTATCTTTTATATTGCAATTTTGATCTTATATTTTAAAAGCTAATAATTTACTTTATTTTTTTTTAAATATAATAACAAGGCATTTGCCTAGACTCATAATGTGCACAGGTAAGTCACCGAATTGCAGCTAACCTTTTTGTTAAATACGAACTTCAATTAACTAGATTTAAATATTGTATGTTTTGTAACTCATAGATTAATTTAAGTTTTTTGTTGATGTGACTTATATCGCTTTAAAAGTAATCCAACTAAATTTCTTGTTTTTACTTTATTTGAAGGCTGTTTCAATAGTGGAACACTGTAATTAGTTTCGTGAATCGCGAAGAAGCTCTTAGCAAAATGTGCTCTTTAACAAAATCTATCTCTATTAATCATCAAAACTCGTGGAATAATAAGATATTGCCAGAAGGTACTTTGAGGCAAACACGATATTTTTTTTACTCCACATACATTTAAGATCTAAGCTTTTTTTTTTTTTTTGGTTTAAAAAACTGAGCCGATCGGGCTCACGAAATTCGGTGCCTGATGGAAAATCAGGGCCCGAATACAAATATTTTCATTTTAGATGTAAATAGTAACAATGATACTTTTGTATCAGTATTATTGTGCTTTAAGAAATATGTTGTTTTGATGGATGGATTTTTTAATTTCATGGTACGATGTGGATTAGGTAAGGTCGTTGTTAGGAACATCTACTGTAATAAGTAAGATAATTTAAGAAAACAGCGTATATATTTTTAATCAGCAATTTTTATAGTGTATAAAAAATTGCTTGAATGATCAAATGAGTATTATCTGCACCTATCACTTACTTTTTAATTGACATTTAATCAGCCATTTTTTGTTAAAAAAAATAAGTAATAGATACAGATAATATTCATTTGATCCTTCATTGAATAATTGAAATATAAAAAAAAAATTTAACTAATGTTCATGGTTTTGCATTCCTAATAAACATATGGGTGCTGATATATTTAAACTTTCAAATTTAATTACCATTGATTATGTAAAAAAAATAACACAAAAACAAGCGTATAAGATAATCTAACGAAGAATAAAATGAAATAAGAATTGTGTCAATTTGCTAAATCCAGCTCTTTTTTTATAAATAAGTGTCTTGACTTTGAAAATTAAAGTAACATTTTGACTCACGGATGTTATTTGACTTTTTGAACAACACATTACGTTAGAGCAACTGACATTCAACATTCCATCCTTTCCTATCATAAAAATTCCTCCCTGCAGAATAATAACTAGGAGAAAGCAGTATAAAAGATCCATTTTTAGTTAAGAAGAATAACTCTATTATTTGTAGGTCAGTGACGTTCATTCTCAAGGTTTTATTACTTTCTTCAGTTTTGTTGACTCCGCTCTCTGTAAACTATTTAATGTCAATAAATGAATTCATATATTCACTAATAAACTTAATTAGGGGTTTTTATTGCAAGAAACAAGTTATATAATTTATAAGTGAAATATCATACTACACTTTCAAGACTGAAAAATAATTCAACAATATTAGTTATTATTTACAACTGTGTAATTTTATTAATTTTTAAATTTATATAATAAAGAAATTGAAGAGTGTTGTATATTTGTATTATAACAATAAAACAAAGAGTGTAGTTGCAAAATTCACATTCCCCAAAGTATCTCTATAAAGGTATATAGGATCCGATCCGTTTTTCGATGACTTCGTCCAATTGAATTTACGATTGTCAAAATTCGCCAATGAACAGACCATATATCTTAGTTATACTTTGGAGAATGTGACTTTTGCAACCACACCTTCAATTGTCTCGGTTTTGGTGAACTTTTAAAGTACCATTAAAATGGAGCAATGTCAAAATTCACTTAGCATTGTGAAAAGAAATACATTTTCCAGCAATACCAACAATCATTTTCTCTGGGCATCCATTTTTAGGTCAATGCCAGGGGATGAGTGATGACCACCGACTATAAGAGGTGATGTAAAGGGTGAAGGAGAAAATCGTTTTCTTAGAATAAAAAAGGAAGGATCAGATCAGAAATGAAGAAAGTAAAAAAAAATATTATCTGCTGCCTTTTAAGGGCGTCGACCCTGGGACGTGAAAAAGTGTCGTAAGAAATTGAAAGCCGTCAATTGTACCGAATTCATGATGTTGAATTTAATAAATAATAAAAATGGATATGATAAGAATAATTAATTCCTATAGTTTTGGTTCTTAAGCTAAGGTGGTCTTAATAACGATGCCGTTTCTGTTTTAATCTATCTCTATGGTTTTAATAGTATCTTATGAAAATTGGAGTGAATATGAATGATACCTTCATGAAAGAAAAATACATCTGGAGAAGTGTTGATTTGGAAACCGAGTTGCAACAGCATAAAATAGAAATTTAATTGCTCGAAAAATTTTGGAGTGGGTTTTCGAACTTTCAATCATCGAGCATTGGGTTGAAAATAGGAAGAGATTTTGGATGAACGATACATCTGAAACTTTAGCTTAGCTACATTCAATTTGACGTTTCACGCTTGTGCATGTCACGTCATAAACAGGTCTTCTGGCAGCTAAAACTGATTTAATTAAAAATTCAGTTTTTTTTATAGTATTACAGGTGGATTTACCAAAATAAGAAAAGAAGGATAGGAAGAAACGGGGCCAAAAATTTTAATTTAAAGGGTTAAAAAAAAACCAAGAGCAACATTCCATTATTTTGGTCGTTTATTCCCACGGTTTCACAACTCCAATCCGATCCCGTTTGCATTAAAGACTAGAATGATCACAAAAAAACAGTAAGAATGATCACAACCTTGAAGGTTAAACCCTTTGTTTAAACTTAGGAGTGTGATCTGTTATGAATATTAATTTTAACTATGTGGCTTGTCTTACATTATTTTAATGAATTATATAATTCAAAGTATGTATATCACCGCAATGTGAGTTTTAGTATAGTTTTTCACACACACACAAAAATCGGAACTCTTTAAAGCAGGGGTTCCCAACCTTTTTGCACCTGCGTACGACGTGACTTTTTGAAAAATTTTGGCTTACCACCAGACCTAAATCTATAATAATAAAAATGAAGTTTTGTATGTGTGTGTGTCTTATAGATTCATAAACTAGACATTTGTTTGACTCGTAACTTGGCACAAATGCGTAGTTCATACTTAGATTATGATTTTTGAACTTTCAGGTTTCAAAATGTTCTATTTTTAGAGAAAATTCGAATTTTCTTAAAAAACTACACCACTTTGGCTCAAATCCGATCTTTTTTTTACCTTCCTGATGCCATCGGCTGAAAAAATTAAATAAAACTTTTAACGAAAACATTTAAAATTGAAAATGTTTATTTTATTCTTTTGCCATTACCTTCAGAAACTAAATCCATTATTTGAAAAATAATTGACATGTTTCAAGTGACGTAATTCCGCCAGTCTCCATTCCATTCTCGGATTTTATTGTGGGTTTATTGAATGATTTTTTCATTGATATTTCGGTTGACTGCATGTATGCATATTTAAGCAATAAATGTATAGTTAAGCTATTACTAAACTATGATGGTTAATAAAGGCCATCGCACTAGAGCTGCATATTAGTGTTTAATGTCTTTATTTTTTCGCCAAATACGTTGCCAAACTCGCCAAATTATTAACTAAAACTCGCCAAATGGGCAATTTCTTTTATAAATAATTTATAAGTTGGTTGGTTGTTCGAAGGTCATTGTGTCAGTGCTGTATAATGGGTGTGTGTGTAGCTATATCTATTTTCTCGCCAAATTATTTCCCAAAACGCGCCAAATGAGCGAAAAGGTTTTGTGTATTTATGAGAGAATTGGGATGACATTTATAAGTGCATTTTATAGCGTATTTTTCATTTTGGAATTTTAAGGCAATGAAACGGGATTTTATACTTTATAGCGAGCGGGAACAATAACATAAGTTTATTATCGTATAACAGGTTATATGGTACACATATTTGGAACGATTTGATATTTTTTTAATCCGTGCGTAGAACGGGTATAAATTTGCTAGTCTATATATATAAAAGGCAAAGTCCTCACTGACTCATTCATTCATTCACGTATCAACGCCCAGCCGAAACTACTGGACGTACAGCTACCAAATTTTAGGAAAAAATTATTTTTATATCGTAGGCGTCATTTAAGAAGCGATTTTTCGAAATTCGAACCCATCAAACGGGTGTAATAGAGCAAAACGTGGGTTGATTTTCCCATAGGAATAGCATTGTTAATTGTTATAGACTTTTAATTTGTACTTTTCGTTTTCTAATTTGAAAGAAATTTCAGCGCGTTCAGAGTAAGAGAAAATTAAGTATAATTAAGTAAGCACGTGAGTTTATTTTGAACATCATATTTATTTTAATAATTTAAAACCTTTATTTTTTATTGAATCAGTTCATATTTCATGCAACTCGATAGGTACAATTAAATTAAATTACACGCTAAACAATGCAAACATTACCGTTAAATTTAATTACACGCCAAACATTACAGTTACGTTAAATTCTGTTAAATACTGATTAATTAAATTGCAAAACTTTAAAGATCGCCAAAAGTCACCAATGGACACTTCGGCAGTACATCATAGCTGTACTAAACACAAATCACCGTTATTTAGGGTACACCCGTGCAACGCCGGGTTTATAATGCTAGTATTTTAATAAACGTATAATATTTACTCTTCTAAAATTGATCAAAGGCTTTTTGAATTAAATTCCAGAGAAAACTTCTTATTTAATGGTTAGATATTTGTTTAAAACCTGTTTCTCTAAAAACATTTAATAAAAAAAAATCGTACAAATTCAGCAAAAAATTAATCATCGTACAAAATATAATTTTATAGTCTTTAGTGCGAAACTTGTTGTTGTTTGCCTGTGATTAAAATATTAACATTAGGAGTCATGGAACTTATCTTCACTCTCGGTCCTCTTTAAAACTTATTCTGCTTCTATGTTTATTTTTTATGTAGATTTCAGAAAATCCACTCTCACACAAGTAACTCATAACAAATGGCATTCAAAATAACAGAGCTTGCCGGAAGATCAAAGGATAGTAGGTTTTACATCCGATCCAGAAGTTAAATAAAGATTTCTCTTTAAAATAAATTAACATTTAAAATAATGAGTAATATGCTCACTGACCATGCGTACAGAAGCTACTAATAGCATCATGTTGCTCACATCACTCACGCGTACCAAACGGAAAAACAGGACGTGTAATACAGATAAAATTGAAGTTTTCAGTTTAAATAGCTAACGATCTTCAGTATAAAAGAGGACAAAGTATAAAAGAAGACTTCACAGATCTCTTTTATACTTTTTAATCGTTTTCCTGTCCGTCCGTCCATATCCCTTTCAATTTCCAATTCAAAGTGCCTGATTTTAAAAATTCTTTTTTTTTTTGGTTCGAAAGTAAAAAATTAGTTGAGTACAATGTATAGTGTTTGGCCACCTGCCTGTGCGTCTGTTATTTTGTTTCTGTCTGTACGTCCTACTACCCCCCCCCAACTTCCTTTGTACCCGTCCAATTTTTAAAGTTATTACTTTCAATTACCTAATATAAAATATAAGTTAAACTATTGCGATGGGGGTCAATAATCCAAAATGAAGATTTTGTGCTTTCTACACGTTTTGGAGGGTGCTCATTCTAAAAAATTGGGTTTTATTTTTACATTGATTTTTACTGTTTGTCTGAAACTACTTTACAGTTCAAAATAAAAGAGCTACGGACTTCAAATTTAGTACACGGGTTCCTAGTTCCTGTTGGACGTCATAATAAGGTTTTCGAGAAAATTGCACATGCGCAAGTAGAAGCTGCTATAAACTTTTTTGGTTTAAAGGTATTGATGCTGAACCACGAAAATAGATACAGACTTCAAATTTGATACACGTGTTCCCTGTACTAGTCGGACGTCAAAAGAAAGTTTTCTACAATATTGTGCAATATGTCTTTCTACAATATGTGTCTTTATACAATATATTTTTTCTACAATATATGTCTTTCTACAATATGTGTTTTTAAACAAACCAGATGCTTTGAATGTTCGGTGTAATGTTGTTTTAACGCGAACTGCGATCTCCATAGAGCAGGTGCAACTTTGTTTTAATTATACCATCTGTTCGCTGCTAAATTATCTATGTTTATTACAATAAAAACCATACGACATTCAAAGTAGACGATATTTTATAAAGTGTTAAAACCTTTAACTCCGTTTAAATTTAAAATCAAAATGCATTTTTTTTCCTATTTTGCTAAATGCACTCAAAACCCAGTTTTACGCAATATAAATTTTATTTCATCGATTATATTTAATAATTAAAGTTAATTAGGAAATATTAATTACATTTTGTTGAATTCTTTTTGATTAAAACTACAAAAGAACCATTTGTTTTGCTATTAATGCGAGCGAAAGTCTGAAAATTTTCCGCAAACGTGTCACTTAGCACGTTCTTCCACTAAACGATCGTTCCGGAATCGGGCGATTTCGGTGGAAGAAAATGCTAAGGAACCTTTAGCACGTTCTTCCATTGAAAAAGGGACGAAAACGCGTGCACCTACCAACTTCGTATGCGAAAAATATACGAAATCGAATGTTTTCTAAAAAATTTAAAGCTGTTATGTTTAAAGCAGATAATAACATGATCATATTGACACAAAAATCTCAATTTTTTCAAAGATATCACTTAGCACGTTCTTCCACTCAGCTCTTCATTTGTGAAGGTGGCATTTTAAAGACTATCATGTGGATTAGGTTAGTTTGAATTATCGTCGCACTAAAGCTGGGCGTCCCGCTTTAGGTTGACAACCTAACCGGGACATATGCCTAGCACCCAAGAGCCCTTGGTCACGAAAGCTGAATTGGGCACGGCAGGCCTTGACCCACTAATAGGCTGTTGCGCCGAGAAGTTTAGTTAGTTTAGTTTAATTCAATGGTTAGTTTCTAACAAATTACTACGTGATTTTCAAGATATACAGTCATTGTTTGCCTTGTTTAAATGTTAGCTACTTCGCATCTTCAAAAAACATTGAATTAACTTTTTATTTATTATTTTCATGAAATACTTCGCTAATTCCTGTTTCAAACCTGTTGTTGTACATACACTAATTTCTTAAAAACTAATTTTTGTGCAATTAGTTTGGTATTTAGTATACTAAGTAGTTAAATTTTCAATAAAAACATGCTATAACAAATTGATTTTCTTATTTATTTTACTTAATTTTTATTTAAAAAAGCATTATTTATCTATTTAACAATACAAACATTAGTATGTTAGGTTAGATTAGTTTGAATTATCGTTGCACTAGAGTTACCCGAGGGCTATTGGCGACGGGCGTCGTAATTTAGAACCACAATCAAGTGACGAGCCGACACCTGAGTAGGCACCCAACGAAACCGTTAAGGGTGACATCGTACGCAGCGTCGGGACTTCGGAGCATATTTAACGTGTACTCCCTCTGGGGTATTATTCGTCGGACATTTTTGGCTGCACGGCCGTTTTATAGGTCGGAGTTATTTTGGCGATGCCCGGACCCGAACCTGGGACATTCCTCGTGCAAGGCCGAACGTCTTAATCGACTAAGCTCCCCAGCACAAAAAACAGTAGTATGTAAAATATGTAATAATGTAAGTTCATAAATAGTAATTAGTAAAAAAAAATAATAGTAAAAATATGTATTTACCATGGAAAATTGAATGAAAAAATAATTTCAATTAAAAATAATTTCAATTAAAAATAATTTCAATTAAAAATAATTTCAATTAAAAATAATTTCAATTAAAAATAATTTCAATTAAAAATAATTTCAATTAAAAATAATTTCAACTAAAAATAATTTCAATTAAAAATAATTTCACAGGGGCCGGGCCTATGGGAAAGCCCTCAAACTCCTAAGGGCCTGGATAAAATCAACCCCTCATATCAGAATGGGAGGAGATTATAATATCCTGATGGAGTGGACCAGTAAAGAGGGGATCAATTGGTATAAAATAAAAGTTTACATAAAAAACTACTAATTAGGGTTATTAAGGGTACACCCGTGCAACGCCGGGTTTATAAAGCTAGTTAATAATATAAAAATTCAGATATAACATCATCTACTGTTGCTAAGCAACGAATTTTCTGCCTTGCTGAAGGAAACATTTTCTCATGACTCACTTATCTGGTAGGTTTCAGCAGTATACATTTCGTCATACAACATTCTTCTTTAGTGATACGACTGCGTACTTAACATAAATATTTACTCTTTATTCCGAATTTCGCACATAACGGTGAGCAGAAGCCATTTATAGGGAAAGGTTATGGAAGATAGGTGAAAGATCCATGGAAGGACATCCGATTACGAAGAAGATTTTTATTTAAACATTTTGCTATTTAGTTGACGTTAATTCTTACTGAATTGTTCGTTTTCGGTCAAACTATTATTTAGTATTAATTATTAATCATCATTACTTGAACTCAGAATTCACCGTTCAATGAGGATTAACTTTTTTTTACTAGCTAAATGTACCCGCTTTTCACGCCGAGTTTTGACCAAATAAATTAAAAGCTGTTTCAATAAATATATAAAGTTAATTATGTACACAAGATTTTGCTAACGGTGTTCATTTTGAGTAATTAAACAATTTTAGAGTGTGTTATAGTGTTTTATGCAAAATAAGTCATATGCTAGTACTCCATATATGAATATTTTATTGCGTAAAATTTCTTATATCACGAAAATTACATTTAATTTGGTATCTTAGTTAACTTAGCCTGTTACAGGGCTCTAGTTACAACACATTCCTTAAACATACATGGAGTTCAAAAATTCTGTTTAAAAATTTACAATGGATTGATCAATCACACATTGCGTCAAATGACTTAAGACTTTTTCTTCACTAGGAATCTTGTTTTGAAGTTTCAAATTTCTATCGTCAACTACCTTATTTTTTACAGCTAAAATATGGCTGTCGAATGAGCAATTGGAATCGATGTAACTTTGAACCAAATTTGGATAAAATTCACCCATTATAGTTCGTCGGGCTTGTATACAACCTTATTTAAATCACTTGTAAGAACAATTCGGCCTTTATGCAATCAATAGGGTGTGTGCATTTCCACATTTGTAAGAATTTTTCTAAAAAAAATAACTCGTCCTTACGTCATTGGACTTTTAAACTCCCGTATTTAATGCTAATTATACGGTTTTTTTTGGTATTTTTTACATATGCCGGAACAAAGATTTCCTCAAACATGGATTAATATTATCTGATGGAGTCGATTTTGGAATAAAGGGAAGTGTTTGCCTAAAATCCTTTAAAATTATAACTAAGACACCTTCTATCAATTTCAAGTACTTCGGATAACTTGATAAGTGAAATATTTCACTGGCATTAACATTTCATCGATATTTACGAATGCTACGTTAAAAAAGTAATTCTATTATAGGTATTAGAACAAAACTGATTCGAAACAGCTACCCACATTAATTGGAAAAATTATTTTTAAATTGAAAATATTTAAAGCTGAATTTCATCTGAAAATTCTTTGACAACTTTGTTTAAGAAAATTGAGTTGTATGAAGGAAGCAACTTTTAATATAGAGTACATTATCCTAAAAGTTTGTGTTCCTTCCGATAAAAAGAGTTTTCGTGGTGATTATAACATGTAAAGCTCGAAGATATGTATAAAAACAGTACAAAGGATTAACTATAGTTTTTTTTTTATATAAGTTTCTGAATTTGTTTTTCTTGTGAAACCATGCTTATTGTAAAAACGGATGTCAGACTCAAGGAACTGGAAGTGTCCACATATTATCAGTTAAATAAACAGGAAGAATCTCTGCCGGAACTTTAAACATCGACAAATGCTTTTTTCGCCAGATGATATAACTTAACAGCTATCTAACAAAATTAAAATTTTAATTTCAAATAATCAAAAATAATATTTAAAATTAAAAGCCATAGTTATGGGAAAGGATTGATGACAAATACATATTAAAAATTCCTTTAACAATATTCTAAAATTTGCAGACTAAGAGAGTTTTAAATTAAAAAAAAAATTATACCAAAAATTAAAATACACAGTTAGAAATCCATAGTTTAAAATAAATTAAAATACTGCTGGATTATTTTACCAAATATATAATATTTGTAAATTATATAAATTTGAAAAAAATATCCAAGTAAAAAATATTCGCCCCTAAGCACCCGTTGGACACCGATTTGTTCGGAATTTGAAGCGAAAATTTAGACAGAAGAAAGAATTATAAAAAGAACATTAAAAGGATTTCAACAAAACATTAACACATTAAGTTTGCATGTCATTAAACTTAACCACTTTTACTCTAAGCAGGCTTGCGTAACATAGAACTCAAATGTTAATTAGAAAACTTGTGCAATTTTGACAAGCGTTATGTCAAGCACATGTTGTTGAAAGCGATCGTTATTGCGTTTATGGTGAGTATCAAAACTTAATTCGAAACTTCTTCAGCAAAGAAAAAACGTCAAGTATAAGAGAGAAGAAAGCATCATTACAAATTAGTGGGTGTCCTATTTTAAGTGGCAAGAAAGGGTGCGAAAGGTCACATGAAGGCTTACATGCCATAAGTCAGGAGATTTATAAAAGCTATGATTATAATGTAATAACAAAAAACCTGCTCAAATAATTATATAATGGAGGAACAAAACAACTATAGCTTATTAGTAAATATTGCTAAAAGAAATTTTAAAGACTAAATTTATATTTTTAAAAACTGCTTTTAATATTGTATTTAGTAACAGTAAAGTGTTTTATGCCCTATTACTAGTTACAAAAAGCTTTTCCTAAAGCAGCATGTGTGCTTGGCAACTTTAAGGAGCTATTCTAGTCGTTGTAAAAATAACTAAACTGTCTATAATAGTATAATTAACTACATTATTATTTGTTGTAATTAAATCTTTAAAGTTACTTAAATTACCTGTGCAAAAAATATTTACAACAACGTTATTTAAAAACAAAAGCAGTTATTTATGACGCTCGCTTGGTTTACTTGTCACTTATTAAAACCATACTTTTGTTTTCATTAAATTTTTAAAACTATTTAAAAATAAACAGGATGCTGGAAAGCGACTTGTGAATCAATTACGAAAATATCCAGGACAAACGGTTGGAAGAATCACCCTTAAGCGTTATTCCGTAGATTCTTCACTAAATACACTTGGAATTTCTGCGTTTTTTTCGAACACCGACAATGACTTGCTAATTATTAAAAAACTTATTATTTAAGTAGTCCATCCTGGGCTGTCGGGCCATTGAAGAAGAATTATTTAGACAATTTGTGCCGTCTTATGCTTGGAACTACCCAGAAGACTCAAAATTTGCATAAGTTTATACAGTACTTAGCAAACTTCGAAAATATTCTACCTAATTTACACCTGTTCTTTGGTATCCCACAGGAGAAGTAAGGCAGGCGTGCGTTGCATGGTTGGCCGCGACACCGTGCAGTCGGATTGTCGGTCTTCGGCCACTGGACCGAGAAGGGGTAGCCGACTTTTCAATTGATTCTTCCACGCACACAATTGGGGGCGTATACATTAAGATTGGAGCGTTTTGTGAGCGATACACGATATTTTAATGCATAAAGGGAAACGTTTTACTGTTCAAGAATACTTTTTACTTTATCTTTATTAATATATTTCAATGAAAATGTTAAAATAATGGATGTTTATCTAAACATTTATTGGAATCATTACATGTAAGCAAGAATCTTATATATAGGAGAACTTTCAATCTGCGCAATTAGGTTTCAAAATTTTTTAAAAAGGAACACCAAGTACAGAACTTTTCCATTTAATATAGCATTTTTTTACAATAAGCGATTCATTTAGTTATGCAATATATTTTATTATTTTTTTTCTCTAACTCCCCCCCCCCCCCCCCCCTTCATAATTACAAAATTGCAGACACTTCATCTCAATTTGAATACCAATAAAAGAATTTGACAAAATGAAAACCCATAGTTCAATATTTTGAATTATTATAAATTAAATAAAAAAAGTCTTTGTCTAACAACCTTCTTAAACGCATAAAAATAAAAACCTCTAATCTCATTCGAAGGCAAAACCTAATAAGACGTGTCTGACTTAGTGGTCAATCACAGCATTGACAGACATCGATTATAGACTCTATCGCCACTTCTCAAGATCATCTCCATAAAGGGTTGCATCTCCCGTTTCGGTGTTGAGCACAGATGCTATGACTCATAAGAAGGGAACACGCAGAAAGGGATCAAGGTCGATATCCCCGTGGCAAGGACGGGCGCAACAGGTGGAATTGCAAAACTAGAACATCCTGTAAAAGGGCTTCCTCCGCATTGGACAGAGAGAGACAGAATACAGGATAGGATACTTTGAAATATCGTCAAACTAGAGATACACGAGGGCTTTATAGGTCGGCAGTTATTTTGGCGATGCCCAGACCCGAACCAGGGACCTTCCGCATGCAAGGCGAACGTCTAACCGACTGGGCTCCCCATCCCCACCAGCGATTACTGTAATTAAGCATAGGATTGCATCTTGGAGGATCAGTGGTCTCAAATAGCACCACTGTGTTTATCATTTTATTTAATAATTAAAATTTCTAGAATTTTTACAGGTTCTATGAATCCGGAATTTAAAGTTCCTGTGATAACAAGTGTAAATTTCATGTGTGAAAGGGCATGGCATTATGTTAATCTAGATAAAAAAACACGCATGATTTCAGAAAAAAAATCTACTGGTAAAATAAAACTGTGGGATTCAAAGGATTAATAGTTAGTTTAGGAAATTTATCTCCTGGACCACATGAAAAATATCTGAGGGACACGAACGTAACAAAAGAACGTAATTTTATAATTTGTCTGAGTTATATTAATTTTTATATTTTGTAAAAAAAAATTAAATTTCAAATCGTGAGGAATATTTTGAAAGTTGAAAACTTTCGTTAAAGGGGAAATAAAATTAAAACAAGTACTTTTTTTCTAAAAATTAATAAGTTCACAATTGAAATCAAAATCTTATAGTTATCATAAAATTATAGTTTTTAAGAGTTATTCGGTTATTTTTATTATTATCATTATTATTATTTGGGGGAAAGGGTATTTTTGAACATTACAAATCGATCGGTCAATTGCTAGCATGAATGGTTAGTAAAGAAAAAAGTCTGAATGCAATATGGAAAAAAAATGCTTTTACAGTTATACTAAACATAAAACTATACAATATTATTTACATATCAACAAGTATACAAACTATAATATATAATATATTTTTAACTATAATATATAATATTTTTATTATTATATATTTTTTTATTAAGTATGAGTTCTATGTATCAGGTGTCACTTACTTTTAAGATACATAGTATACCAAAAATAAGTAAAGTCTAACGTAGAAACACATAGTAGAAAATTGATTAATAGAATATAAAGTTAGAAAACTGTTTCGGAAAATTAATGGATAGAAAAATATAGAATTAATAAATTAACTAAAATTTTACCGTTTAATTACTAATTTTGTCAAGAAGGTTTAATATGGGGAATGTGTTCAATATGTCAAGGGTTCAGTGGAAAGCAAAAACGGAATAATGCAGTGTAGTGATGGGTAATCTACGACAGCCAAAATAAGTTAGTGTTGAATGCTACAACGATAAGCTAGAATATACGTAAGTTATATAAGTCTATGGGATATCTCTCGATATCCTGCCAGGAAACAATAGATTCGCTGACTGTTCTTATTCCATTGCTTTTCTCCAAAACAATTGATTTTTTTTATCAAGCTTCACACCATTCTGGCAAGTGTTCTCGTTATAAATTGCAAATTTAATTTTAACTAAATGTAACAAACAATCGCATTGATTTAAAGAATTCTATTAAAAAACTATTACAATGGTTCGAAATGATTTTTTTAAATATAATTTATTGATTATTCTTGTGTCAAAATATATCTTATGTACGAATGCTCCTTCAAAGGATTTTGAAGCGGAGCGAAGAAATACATAAAAAACCACGTCATTCTTTAAGAAATGCAATAACTAAAAAAAGAAGAGAAAAAAATGACAAGCCGAACCACATACCTTTTCCGCCCGAATATTCGCATCTCGTGCCGCTTGTTCAGCTGCCTCGGCTCGATCCACGGCATTTTCCTTTTCCAATTTCATGGCTTGCATTTTCTTCTTGATAGCCTCCATCCTGAACTTTTCTTGCAAACCGAAACCGAATATAACAGAACAAGAACAGTCCGCAACAATAAACAAGGAACGCACTATGGAAACAAAGCGAATCAAAATGCCAGATTCTTCTTTCTTCTAATTAATATTTAAATGATAAAAAAAGTCGTCTGCCCGTTCGGCTGACTCGCTAGCTACGTTATGTGTGTCAAACAGCTGAAACACAAGGGAGTAGAAAAGAACGCTAAAAACCACAACTTCGTCCGCTATTGGTCGGTGGAATAGTCAAGTGCCACACACGTACATACATATATGCGGAATAAAAACACTTTCATTCATTCGAGGGTCAGATTTCACTTGAATTCCTAATCGAAAGAACGCTTTTCTGAGAGAGCCCGACTCTTGGAAAGTGGGTTGAAGTGAAAACAACACTGAGGTTTTCTTCTCTTCTCGCTTCAGAATTCCTTCTCTTTAATTTCTTTTTTTTTTCTACTTTGGTCCAGTGAACTGCAAATAAGGCGAAGATAGCTTTCTCTTCTGATGTTTGGTTGATTGTGGGTTTCGGTAGTGAATTATCTGTTGCTGGGGGTTAGATATTAGATGTGTGCAAACAAATTAGCAAATATTTACTTTAAAATGATTATCTTTATTTTATTTGGTGATCTAGAACGATTAGATTTAAGATTCATTGATTAATTTTAGAAATCGTACTTGGTAGTTTTTGGTACGGTCGTCTGTAATTATGTTACTTCTAACTCAGCACTTTTTAAAATTTATTATTTGCAAGGAAGTTTGTTCGTACGAGGGTTTATTTAACTAAATTCTTAACAGTTTTCCATACGTATATGTACTACATAAATAGCAATAAGGACACAATATAAATTATCTTTTAATATTATAAATTGATATTATTTTATCAACCGATTTGGACATGACTCCTTTTTTATACTACGGTTCACCGTGGAGAAATCATTGCTAAAAAGAGAAATAAGCAAAAGAGTCCTGTAAAAATTAGATGCTTCATTGCATTGAATGTTCTAGTCAGCTTTCTATAGATTTATGTTCGATATATTTAGACCTATCTAGACGTCCGGGTTTGTCCCAGAAAGTCCGGGATTTTAAGTACTGTTTGAGTAAACGTCGGAGTTAATAATTATCCGGAGTTTTCTAAAAGATTGTTGAGAATTTGCTTTTTAACATATTTTAATTATTTTTAACATTAAAAAAAATCGAAACATGATTTCATTCACTCATAACATAACATCAGTTTCTGACAAACAGAATATACTATAACTATATCTTTACATACGAAGTCATGGACCTTTTTGACAATGAATGGATACAACACGAGGCTGTATACACAGCAATAAGAACACGATTTGGGTTGTCTCATTAACTAATCAAAGGAGTTATTCTAAATAAGAGATGTTGTGGGAGCACGTAGCCAATTAAAGCTATACCTTCTGCAGTTTGTTGGTCTTTTCAGACATTTTCTGTGTTTTTGATAATTTGCCAAAAATATTTTTGATCTAAGAAATTAAAATGTCCTATTTTATTTGTTACCGCTTAGCTTAGATTTATCATTAAAAAACATGTAAATATGAAAGTAAATTGTGACCATTCAAACTATCCATTTTTTAAAAAATATGTTACCGAATAAGGTTTCATACAAAGGCAAGAAGTTTGTTCCTTGGCCTGCTCTTTGAAACGGAGCGCAACTATTAAAAAGATATTTTTTTTAACTTGTTGCACCAAACGGCATTATTGATTATTTTCGTTAAAAAGGGTTATTGTCAAGTGTTCGCGATTAGGTTATAAAAATTCTGGTAACCGTATACATATTCCACTTCTAGAACATTTGTATCAGCACTTTTGGGAAGTCCAACAGTTGATTTAAAAAAAATGTATAAAGTAAAACAAATATTTAAAAAATATTCTGTTAAAATCCATTATAAGTAAGAAGTTGAGGTTGTGTAAAACTTTCTTAATATTAACAAAATCTCCATCATTAAAAAAAAATATATGTTGTCATATTTCGGTCTTTTCTGAAGAAATTTTTTCTCTTTTAAATACCAAAAAATACAAATAAGTTGGTTGTAAATAAGCACCTAACATCCGTTCCACATATAGTAAACCTCAAGCAGACTCCGTAATTGCTGCTACATTTGGAAAGAATTAGAGGGAGACAGATGACTAATAAAAGTTTTGCGCGAAAATGATATATGTTGTTTATTTGTTATTCCTCGTAAAAGTTATTTATTACTTGTATGGTCCAGTTTCTCTTACTAAATGTAAAGGCAATACCACTGCAAAGTTAATGAAAAGAAATTAGAAGTAATTAAATTAAGGTTTAAGGAATTTAAGATATGTTTTTCTGAAATTTTAATAATAAAATGTACGATTATAGGTTCGAAATTGAAATGGCATATAATGATGCATATGTAAAGAACTTAAAATTAATAAGAAGTTAACGCAATTGCGTGTTTTAGAAATGTTTTTTTTTAAAAGTTAGTGGAAAGTTATTGAGAGTCTAATGGATACGCAAATAATTTATGGGAAAAAATTATCTGTATTATTCTGCAATTAAATTTTAAGTTGCTTTCATTGAATAGACTGAGTGTGAACAATGTCGGCAATACATTTCTTCTGTTTAAAAAAAATCATAAATTTGGCAGATGTCTTAAAAATTTGGATTTTTTAAAATCTTTTTGCAGTATTAATATCCCTTCCGGAATATAAATATGTTGAGTCTGAAAAAAAAACATTTTTAGCATCCCTACCAATTACATGTACTATAGGAATATCACACACACACACACACACACACACACAAGAATGGTTTTTTTCTCTACGTGAAAACTACCTTCGTAGTGAAGCGGGATTTACAGACTGTTTAGGCGTTACTGTAAATCCTGTTTTATGATTAGAAAACCAGTACCGCAAAGAAGCCAACCACCCAGAGCCTGATCTTTCATATTAGGCCTGTTAGGCCCGGGCCTAGAGCTTCCAAATCTTAGGGGCCCCAAGTTTTATTTATTTTCATGTTAAATTTTGTTGCTCTTTAAAATTTCAGCAAAATTTGTCATTTTGTGGTTTTGCGTTATTTTTTAAAGCAAGGAAATAAAGCATGAAATGAGTTAAATTAGTGGTTATTTTCAATTTTTTAAGCTGTAGCGCTTGTTTTTGATTCAGACATTGACCACCATACGAGTAATCATAACTTTAAAAAGACAAAATTAGCTATTTTCAATAATTTTCCTTAAATTGAATTAATATTCATTATCGTTTGCTAAATTTATTTGCAGTAATTGTTAATATTGTCTGATTAAATTAAGAGATTTTAGTGCAATGACAGTGACAAAAATGTATTTAAAAAATTATTTTTTGATCCACTTATATGCTCTTAAAATGCCATTTTTATGACGTAAAACTAATAATACTTTTAGACAAACTGCTTTTTGTCCATATGTTAAATGGATAATTGAATAAGAAAAGTTATGTTCTAGTTTAAAACTAATCTATCGGTGGTTATTGTGTTTGGTTTGTTAATCTCCTGATCACGCTGCTACATTACAATGTGCATTTGAACAGCTGCTTGCAACTTTGCAAGGTCGAAATGATGTCAGATATGCTACGGGACGTGTCATCTTCGGGATGCAGCAATGAAAACTTACCTAACCTATAATTTCATATAAATAGTGTAGCAGAAGGAAATAAATGTTACTGCCACTTGTTAGTTAGCGTTCCACGTAAAATCTGAAATTATAATAATTTGAATAATTTAAAACAGTAATATCAGGTGATTTCTGGAAATAACTTTTCCTTATACGAGTATTCTTCGTATTAAATTTGCTACCGCCTAATAGAGTAACTTTGGTACAAGATTTTCATACTAATAACTTCTTATTAAATGCACTCTTTAAAAATGTGCTTGCTTTTTTCAATTGGTGCCAACTCTTCCTGAACATGATTTAAAAAATGCAAAAAAGGAAAGTTAGCAGTAGGGTAGGGTTCTATGCTTGGTAAAAAGTTACCCCATTTGACAGTGTTTAATTTTTTTTACAACATGCCAATGTCGAATCTATGTAAAATTAATTAAAATAAAAAAAAAATGTCTGTGTACAGAGGACTTCTTAAGCATTTCAAAATTTTCAGCATTTGAATGAGCATATTTCCCGTCTTGAGTGGAAAGTTTCGCAGGAGTGAGAATAAGGCCTCGATTGGTGCTTGTATCCACGCGACATCCAATCAATGTAATGGAACAGAGCCTACTATTTGTGTCGGACAGAGCTTACTATTTGTGCAACCAATCAGCGAAACATCAATAACATCCAGAAAAAAGCAGGAAAATTCTACATATCACTTGAAATATGCCAATTAGCTTGCTTCAGTCCTGTTCTTCCACCGATCGGTGGCCCAATTGATGCTTGATCTGCGCAGTCAAAAAGTTAGACAAATCATATCCCGCGCAGAGGGAGTGCACGTTAAATTTGCTTTAAGTCCCGATGCTGCGTACGATGTCGCTATTCTAAAAGATGGCCTAGCATGCGGAAGGTCCCAGGTTCGGGTCCGGGCATCGCCAAAATAACTGCCGACCTATAAACGGCCCGTGCAGCCAAAAATGTCCGACGAATAATACCCCGTGTGGAGGGAGTGCACGTTAAATATCCTTCAAAGTCCTAACGCTGCGTACGATGTCGCCCTTAACGGTTGCGTTGGGTGCCTACTCAGGTGTCGGCTCGTCACTTGACTGTGGTTCTAAAATACGACGCCCGTCGCCAATAGCCCTCGTGTAGCTCTAGTGCGACGATAATTCAAACTAAACCTAAACCTAAAAGATGACGGCCGGGATAGCCTGGTCGGTAAGGTCTTGGACTGACATCCCTAAGGTTGCGAGTTCGAGTCCCGCTGCCTTCCGAAGACCCCCGTGTACGCTAAAGGTGACTGGTGCACGTTAAATCCGTCGTGGTCACAAAGTCCTCCAAGTTCCCATACCAAATCAATAGCTATGGGGGTGACAAGCCAATTCTGGGGATCCTCTAGTTGGCCTCTGTCTCTAAAAATTAGATGGATTCACTTATGTGTGTGTGTGTGTGTGTTGTGTCTTTTTTACTTGACGAAGGTCTATAAGCGGGTCTCTGACCAAGCCCACAAACCTGAATATATATGTCAATGTCTACCAACCAACCAACCAACCAACAAATCCTAAAAGATGCGTTTCTATGGTGCCTACTCAGGTATCGGGTCTTCACTTGACTGTGGTTCTAAAGTATGGAGCCCGTCACCAATAGCTTTTGTGTAGCTCTAGTGCGACGATAATTCAACTCAAACAAACAATTCACTGAAACAACTCAAACAAACAACGCGAAAGTTTAATATTATTCATCTAAAAACCATGTCATTGATACAAAAACTGTAAGTGAACTAACTAAACCTGCCGACCCCTAAGGACTGCAAAAAAAATTGGACTAGCCTTAGCCTCTTGTTCGAAGAAGTGGATTTTATTTTGTAAAGTATATGGAGAAGTATCCGTAATTGATGAAAGGCCAAAGCTTTTGGAGTCATTTGTTTCTCACTAATCTGTTTGAAATATTAAACTACCCATTTAACAGCTAAAATTGAGCAGTGCATAATCAGACAAATCTTATAATGTGTTGTATTCTGTACAAGTCATTTACACGTGAGTTTATAATCATTGAGACCAAAACAAGCAAAAAATAACGCAACAAAATAATACCTCACATAACGCGCGCGAATTTTTGTTTGTTTATCATTTTTTCCTTGTCTTTATTTGCTTTGCCTAAAATAAAACACTATCTCGTCTTTATATATATATATAAAGTACATATTCACGGATATATGCAAATATATGTGAAACTTTCAAATAGTTACTGAGGTAAAAACATGTACAATTTTATAAATTATATAAATTCTGCTTAATTTTGTCTTCACAGTAATTTTTTATTGTAAATTTCAATTAACGATTAATATTATTAATTTGGTCTTTAATTCGCAGTAATTTTAGTATATTTAATTATTTTTATTCCAGAACATGGCTGAAAATTATGTTGAATCTGATGAAGATGAAATTCTTAGTGAATCTGAACAATACAAGAAAAACAGCTTTACCCTTAAGTGGTTGGCTATGCGAAACAAGCAAGTTGAAATTGCTCTGCAATATGGTATGGTTAACGTACTTTAATATTGAAGAATAATAAATATCATAAAATGAAATAAATAAAAAAATATTCATAAATGCACCTTACAGTATGGCGGCTTGTGGTCAAAAGTATTCGGCAGCCAATACAATGCCACCCCCCCCTCCCCCTCCAACTTTTGTTAGCTAAGAATAAACTGAAAAGAATATCATTAAAAAAAATACATCAAATTATAAAAATAGAAAAACTTACTTTTAAAATATATATATTACTTTAAGTACTTTTTCATAGCGGGGCTCCATTATATATATATATATAAAATAATAAAATTAAGGAACAAAAGCATTCCGTTAAAACAGAAAAATTATAATCCTTTGACGATGAAGGAAGAGGAGTTCAAATTCTTCCACGACCACACATGGCCTAACACGTTTTTGACAGCCACTAATCATATCAGCGAATTCCACAACTGCAGCCGAAAAACGCAATTGCTTCCTGGGCTACACTCAGAGTTTTAATCCATTTGATTTGTACGTGGATTAAGCAATGCATATTCCTCGTTGTCATGTCAGCCAGGCTCCCGTTCAGCAGCCCTTCAGTCATTACTCTTCACTGGCTACATGCAGTAGGATTGGGTAAAAGCAAGCAACTCATTTGATACCCAAATGGTACATTTTATCAATCCCACTATTAGAGCACAATTTTCATGTTTGGAGTGAAAGCGTTGCATAAAAAAAAATTGTGCTGCTTTGGTAAAATATAATAATTAATAAATAAAAAATTGGTCATCGTATTTGGGATTTTCTTTGGACTGAATGTTTAGGTACAGCCCGGCTGTACTTGCTGTATGCCACGAGCCGCCACTGGCACCTTAAGGTTCATTAAATTGGGTTATTCTTGGTCATTTCCTTTTTAAAATTTACTTTGAGAGTTTATATACTTATACAACTTTTGTGTGAGCTTTTTAAGCTCAAGTTAAATGTTATCTTTTATAAAATTTATAGTATTATGAAACATGTATTTGAAAAATAATTAAAACAATTGCTTTTGTAGAAAAGATCAGAAAAACTGAACCATTCATTGAAGATTTAGATGAGGTTAATAAAAAGTGAGTTTTATATTTAATTTAAATCTTTCAACTTGATGTATTTTTCTAAATATTAAGTTTTATTTGAGTTGACAGATAGGTATTTAGAGCTGAAGAATATTTTGTATAAACCTTTATAATGGCAAGAGATTTATATATTAATTAAGTGATAAAAACAACACAACTGTTGTAACTCAAAGTAATTTGCTTAGTTTCCAAAGTCCAAAGACCCTTATAAATTGAATTTTGTTAGAAGCCCTTTCAATAGCCTTTAATGTGAAACAATAAGCTAATATTTGTTTATAAAGAAAAGCTCTAAAAATGTTTCCGTATATTTGGTCATGATTCAAAAGGGTAAAAAGTTATACTTGAAAAGAGGATTATTTGTTCACTGAAAATTCCATATTTCTATTTTTTAGGATTTCTGAATTAAAAGTTAAATTGGAAGAGGAAAAAAGTATCAAAAGAATCAAAGACAAACAACACATTGAGTAATTATGACTTTAAACATATTTTATTAAGAACTAAGAGATTTTTTATTAACTTGCAATTTAATTGAAGTAAATTTAATTATTAGGAACAAATTAATATTCACGTATATATTTTTATTTAGCTTTAACATTTGCATACTTATATACCAGTTGCACCCATAATTTATTTCGAAAAACTTTAACCAGGGCAGGCGGAGAAAACAATTTTTAATTGATTTTTGATACACCACACGAAACTATTTGATGACATATTGCTGACTAATTCAAAAGCTCAAATGTATATAATTAAAAGCTTTGTTACATTTTTAATGGTAGGATGTAATATTTTTTTATTTTGAATGATAAAGTCACAAAGTTGACCCAAACTTCTGTTAATAATAATCAAGTAATTTGAGGAGGAATATTGATGTTTTTTTTTGTAATTAAATACATATCCTTTACAGAAAAACTTCTTTTTAACAAAGACTATTTAAATTATTTTTTTTATTCAGTACTGATTAGCTTCTATTAGCTGATTAGCTTTTACTATAGTAAAAATATAATGATGGTAATTGAAAAAAAAAATGATAACGTTATAAAAGTACAGCTTGTTACCTTAAATTAATAAGTTCTGTGAATTTAAAGACCTTTCTTTTAACACTGTCATTTTAAGTCATTAATTCTTATTTTTTTTTCAGTGGACATATTTGCAATACATTGCAGAGCATTATAGGTCCTAAAAACTCCAAAAATAGAAAGAGCCGATATTCTGTAGATCAAGTAAAGTAAGCATTTTGATGTTATATTGAATGTTGAGTTGCCTTTAATCAGAAGTATGTAAGCATCTTATTTGTATTTAAGTTTCAAAATCAGTAATACCCCCCCCCCCTAAATGGGATCATATTTTTAAAATATATTTTGTAAAACGCATTTTATTTTTGTATTTTGTAGGTGCATAAAAGATCTATTGCAAAAAAAGAAAGATCTAGAAAAACAGAAAAGCTCTAACCAAAAGGTAATAAGAAGTTTTAAAAAACTAAAATAGCATACTTTACAGCTTTTTTAATCACTAAAATTCTTATAGAAAAGCAATAGTAGGTTTGTAACTGCTATCTAGAACCGCTTCCACACAAGATTTAAAACACCTTAGAAAAAAAATCGTAGTTTAAAATTAAACTGGCTAAAATTGGTTATTTTCATATTTTCTTTCTCAAACTCAATAATTTTCTTTAACATTTGCTAAAGTTCGAAGAGCTTCCTTGCGTCTAAAATCGTAAAGAATGAACGCCTAAAATCTATCATCTTCGAATAACTTCTCTATGATGCATTTACTTTCCGAAAAAACAAAAACCACAAAAATGTATTATCACAATAAATATTTTGACGCCTTTATAGAATTATATATTAAACACTAATAAATGTAAATTAAAACGAATCAGCTTTTTTTGCAAAAAAATTCTGTGTGTCGCTTTTTTTGTAAACAAATCATGAACCTTTAAAAAATCACTGTGCTACATTTTATGACATGATTCCTAACTGATTTTCATATCACAAAAATTAATTTTCTTTCAAATATTAATTTTAATTTATTAAATTTTCTCATGCTATTTTTGATGTTGCAAAAGCGATTGAAATGAATAAAAATTTTATTTCAATGTTATTCAAATGGGTAGACTGTCGACAGGCTGGTAGACAGATATCCGTCCGGCCGTACAAAGAGATTAACAAAAAATATGATAGGTCTCTGATGCCATACCTTTCTAATAAAAAAAAAGTAAGATCTCATGGGTAGAACTGAAATTGGAAGGGGGGGGGGGGCCCCCCAGAGGGTACAGATGGACATCTACAGCATGACAATATCTACTTTTATTTTTTAAAAAAAATCTTTCATATTAAAAAAAAGGAAAGTTGGCTAAAATTGTTTGTTTGCTTTGCCTATTTTCTAACTTTACTCCAAATTATTTAATTTATGCAGGCATGAGAATTTTCCGCTTTTTCCCGATTTTTGGTCATTTTCCGATTTTTTGACCATTTCCGCTTTTTTTCTTCAAATTTTGGTTTTCTGTTCGTAAAAGGATACTAAATCGCAAAGTTATTTTGATCGCTGTACTCCAACTAGTGCGAAAATCTGTCTTGAATGTCGTTTATTGTCACGATGTGTCCGTGACCTTGGGTCGGCAAAAAGAGCTAGAATGTTAATTTTTTTTTGTTTTAAACCTTTTTTTGGAGTGATTCACACTTCAGCCTATATTCGGTTTTCTAATTTTAGATTTCTTTTTGTTTTAAAAAATGAAGTCGTTTTAAACACGAATATAGAAGGTCTGTATATACATTCAGGTTTTATGGTGTTAGTAATTTCTAGTTCTTGAATTTTTCTAAAAAGTCCTAGAACAGTACTTAAAAAGTGCTTAATTTTTTTCCTAACAAGTGCATGAACCATATAATTGCTTTAAAGAGAGAAGAACACAATGTCATTTTTAGCCTACTTTTTTTTTAATTCGAAAGAATTAAAAAAATGAAAAAGTAGGTATTGACATGCGGTCGATTGTCTGTCCGCACCCCCCTTCCAAAATGAGTTCTATCATTCGGATCTTAAAAATTCTTTTTTTGTTAGAAAGCTATGACTTTGGAGACCGAACTGTCATACTCTTTGTCCGCCTGGCTGTACGTCCGGACGGATATAAATCTACTATCTGTCGGCGAATTTCCCTTTGAATTAGCATTGAAATTCAATTTTGAGTCATTTAAATCACTGTTGCCAAATCAACAATGGAATGCTTTATTTAAAAATATTTGAAGCAAAATAATTTATTCTTGAATCATTTTGGAATGACGTCATAAAATGTAGCACAATGTTATTCTTTGATTGTTCATTAATTGCTTACCAAGAAAGCGGCAAGGCATATTTTTTGCATACAATTTTGCTTAGTTTTAATTTACATTTATTTTTTAATGCAGTTTGGATTAGTTTCATTATTTTTGTTATTAATAAATATTTAATTCTTAGAACTACAAATAAAAATCGAGCAGACGATAAATAATATTAAGTTATTTGTGAAAGAATATTAAGGAAAATAGTTGATTTTGGCTTTTAGAAGTTTAAATTATATCTAGATGCTGTGTTTAGCGATTTTTTTTCCTAATGTGTGTAAATCTAGTGTAGAAACGATTGTTGATGATATTTACTATTATGAACCTAGTTGTTTCCCGATTAGAATTTCAGTAAGTATTTAAGTAACAGGAAAGTAGGCTATTTTAGTTCTTTAAGAACTTCTTGTTTATTTTGTATTTGAACTACAGATATTACAGTGCCTGTTTTGTATTTTTGTAGAAAAACATGATTTATGAACAATGTGTAAGATTTTTTTTTAATGTAAACCTCGTCTTCAAAGTTAGTTGTTTTATGTAATTGGCATAACTTCAGTGTACGATAATAGCTGACCATTTTTTTAAAAATAATCTGTTTATTTGAGTGACTTGTTAGCATTTTCTTCTTTCTGTCCTTTATTAAGTAGAAATATGGCATTTTTATGGCCCACATGCTGACAAATAATTATTTATTGTTATTTTGGTTAGGGTTTTTTCGATACTCATTATTGAACGTCAAATCAACATTTTGCAAATATTAAAAAAAATACTGTCCCTTAAAGTAGTAATAATTTACCCCCCCCCCCCCCCACACACATTAATATTTAAAAATTTTCGGTCCCACCGCACTTACAGCTTTTTTCATATTTTTGTGTTCTCACGCCTGTTTATGAATCATCTGCACTCGTGCTGAAGGTTTTGTTGTAAATTTCGTTGAACGAGTCAAATTAAATTTGTTCCCATAAATTTTCTATAGGAGTATAGTTTCGAGACTTCTAATTTTGTTTATGTTTCTGAACAAAATAATTACAAATTTGAAGTTGGTCTTGTTATAAACCTTATCATGTTATTTTCCTGTTCTATCTGTATAAACAAGTTATTTACTATATAAGTAATTTTATTTACTGTATATCAAATTAAGGTAAATCAATATATTATATTGTTTTGTTTCAATTTTGTAAAAAACAAATTGTTATTAAGAAGGTTATCTTTATTGTATAATAATTAATTTTATTGCTTAACTATTTTCTTATAAAATTCATTTTATAAGTGATTATTTCAATTGCTTTTTTCTCATTGTGTAGGCAATACTTTCACTAGAAGAAAAAATAGATACTTTGAAAAACAACAATAGTGGTATGCATAGATTTTTTTTAACTTTTGCATATTTTTCCTTAAATGTTATTCATATTCAGATTTGTAGTGAGGATTCAGCCTTTGAAAGTGCAGTGTAGTTTCAAGTCGCCGATGTCAGAGTACAAATCCAGCTCTTTATTTGTAGAACAAAGCTTTATGTACACAGCCACTACTTGAACCACTTGAAGAACAGTGTTCATGGGAATCATCAAGCAACATGGTTTACTAATCTAGTAACTTTGTGTGTGTGTGGGGGGGGGGATGACTAACAAGAACGGAAAAATCAATCTCAACATACAAACACTTTGCTGCACCTCTTACCTGTCTAATACGTTGAATGATAGTTGCTGCAAAAACGGTTAATAAAGTCAAAGTTTGTTAGATAAGGGCTGTGGTTAATTAGTATTTTTGTCCTAGGATTTTAGAAACTGCGCAATTTAACAATTTATTAACTATGTTATATAATTATAATACCTGAAAGGATCAAAGGATTTGAAATCTATAAGTACAGTGCAATTGATAGTAGCCAGTGAACAACTATGTTATGCACCCTTTTTGGAACCAAGTTGTTAAATTGGGGCCCACGCAGATTCCTCCTAATGGGTCAATCTTGACAGAATTATTTTTTGACTTTGTCTAATGCCATTTTACTTTTTGTATGTATTATTACAATTTCTGTGCTGCCAGTGATTTACTTTTAACTTCTTTATTAATTTCAAAGTAGATTTGACAAGTTTGTGCTATTAATCATTTTCTTGCACATACATAAATGACTTTGATAGAAAACATTAGTGTCATATAAAATGATATGAGATGCAAGCAAGCTGTTTGAAGTTCCACCAGTGTTCAAATTGATTTTTACCTGTTTGTTAGTTACTGACTCCTTTTCAAATTAAAAGATTTAGTAAAGCATATTGCTTAATAATTTAATGCTGTTTTCTTCAAATGATTCTTGCTTCTCTGTGTGCATTAAGTTTTGTTCTACAAATAACGAGAACAGTGAATCTTTGCCACAATATTAACACCAATAGTATTTTGTGTAAGTGCTAAACCTGATTTTATTTTTAGATAGTTTTTTTTAGATATAAAAAGCCTTTTAACTGGCAGTTATTATTATTTTACAATTTTTTCATAACAGCTTTGAGAAATCAGTAATTGTACATTAAGTACTTAAATTACTTGAATTGTTAATTAAATTTTTTTTATCCATTTTTTTATATTCATTATGTGTTATTTTTCTAACAGACTCAAACAAAAAGGAGACCCAGAAGGATCTTGCATTTAATATTACTAGAGAAGAATTTGAAAAGTAAATTATTTATTAACTTTTTTTGTTTCTACTTTTATTTGTGTTTTAAATTTTATAAAAACATTTGCTTCAGGTAGTTTTAAATTTTAACTAAATTTAGTGTAATTTTATAGTAGCTTCTGCATTTTTTAATCACTGCAAAGTAAGATTTTTTCCAACGTTGTACTTAAAAAAAAATTGTACTTGTAGAGTAAAAAGGATTGTTCCACCCTTTTCAAAGTCCTTAGTCAAAATAGGCATACATCTAATGCATAATACACATTTTAGACCTACTGAATGTGGAAATTAAATGTTTAGCTTTTTTTTTATTGAAATTCTTACTTAAATTTTTATACTAATCAAGGAAAAAGCTCAATTGGGATTTTTTTTTCAAGTTGATATTAAATGATTCCTAGAACTATTAGTAGATTAATTGTGAGACATTAAAATTCGAAGAATTTTAATCTCATAATTCATGCATATTATTTTACAGGCTTGATGAAATAAACCAATGCCAAATTCACAGTAGGAAGCTAGCTGATCGCAGCAAAATGCTGGCAAAAGCAATTTGTGCCTTGACCGAGCATTCCATGTCACAGGATAATGCATCAAATAAGGAACAATTGCAACCTGTTCTAAATATCTGCAAAGAAGTTACAGAGAGTCAACTTCAAGACCTTAAGGAAATACATAATTTTATTTTAACTGTGCATGGTTTGAAAATATGAACTAAATAAAGATATGTTATGGATGTAGTTCATAACAGTTATATCATATATATAAGTTACAAAACATTCACACACTTTTTGCATTATTAAAATTAGTGCACTCGTCTTTAAAGGGTCTAGTTGACAAACTCACATTCTTCACAGTAAGATATAGAGTTTCAGTCCATTCATTAGTGACTTTTGACTGAAATAAAAAAAAATGGATAAAAGTCGCCAATTAACACCCTACATATACGTTAGTTAGAATTTGAAGAATGTGAGTTTTGCAACTATGCCCTTCATTAGTACTGTGTATGTTGTATTTTTTCTTTTACTTTATCTCATTCAAATACTTAGAATGCAATTTCGAACCTTATCGTCTTTGATTTTGTCAATATGAAAGTTGGTTTGAAAGCATTTTCATTATCAGGAAAAATGTTTGATGTGTACTTATTTTTGCATTTTTTTTACTTACGGGAATAAAAAAAAATTAAGCTAAATTAATAGCTTTAAATACGATCTAACTTAGAATGTTACATAACTTTTATGTAGCTCAATAAAGAAGCAATAAGTGAAATGGAAGTCAATAATCTTTTTAAATGTGTAGGAATTATTTACTGTATTTTTTGTGCATTTTTTGTATTAAGGATGTTAAGCCTACCCTTATATATATTTTTCTAATGTTATATACTTAGGATACGATAAGTGCATCTTGATTAAATGCTCCATTGCATTTGTAAATAACTCATGTATCATAAACCAAGTTTGTTGAATTTTAAAACAGTTATTTTTTGAAAATGCCTTTTCATTCTATATTCATATTTTTTTTTTGTATATCACGTATTGTATTAAACTTTTTCTTATAAAAAATAGTGACTCTATTATTCTATTGTTCTTTAAAGAGATGTGTTACCTTTTTTTGCCTGCCCGTCTTTTTAACTATTATTTTTGTTTTTTTAATTCCTTTCCAATTTGTAAAATTTGCTAAGGTATGTGATATTTTTTCATGTCACTTCACAACTTAGTTTTGCAATTTTTCTTAACACCAACTTTTCTATTATAAACTGGAATGTCTAAGCTTTTCAAAAATACTGATACTGTAGTATCCGATAAGTATCAGTTGTTTATTTGTATAATAAAGGATTTAGGGTTTTGGAAGTCTTGCAAAAAAGTATTTTCATCAGTAATGGCATTTTAGAATGGATTATTAATTACAAAAAACTAACAGATCTGGTTTGTTCATTCTTGGCACATGCAAAAAAATTAATATTTTTATTACTTACCTCAAATTCTACTGAATTGATTTGTCCCATTGTTACTAAAATACGTTTATATAAAGAATTATATGTGCAGGATTTTGCTTGGGAATGAAGAGGTTATATGATGTTGATAATGTGCTTATATAAATAAATTTTATAGATTCTAAAATACATGCTGAACAAAACGTGTGTGAATCAAAGTTCTGTTATATAATTTTAACTGTATATCCACAAGATAAGTAAAAACTGAAATACTTGACCTAAATTTTAATTAACGTTATAGTTTATGTTACTCAATCATTCAACGGATATAATAACAATTTTTAAAAAATCAACATATATTTATTTTAAAAACAGACAGTTATACAATGGGAAATCACACAATTTTCTATTTCTTGAAAAGTACACTATGAAGAACGTTTGATTCAAGAAAAACAGTGTGCCGTTTTATGTACAATGAATTGAAGACATTATTGGTAAAATAAGTTGATTCCTTATTATTAAATATAAATTACAATTCTTAAAAATTTTCTAAATATATATATATATATATTCATTTCCTTGCATATATTTCAGTCAATGGTGTTGAAAGGGATCTGATTTCTTAATTTTAACGGTCGAATACTAAAAAAACCCTAATTTTTAGAAGGCAGAATGTATATAATTTATACATACGTTATAAAAGTGTGATTGTTTTTCTCAACGCAAAGCCAATAAAAAATAATCAGGTTTTTTTTAATTCACATTCTTAAGTTTACATTTTTTACATTCCTTTCATGCATGTTTTTTAGGTTTCTTATCATATAAGTATTTTTCTGTTAGATTTTTCTCCCACTATACAAGGGACTGAGTCGCTCCATGTATGCCCAGCTAATAAAACCAAATAAAGATATTTTTTTCTGGGTCGTTACTTACCACTCAAGGTGCATTCTTGTGAGAATAACTAAACCAAACAACTTGCATGTTTTTTTTGCCAAAGTTTCGTTTTAAAACGTCGGGATATTTTATTTTAAGTCGTAAAATGTTCTTTTTTTTTCAAAAACAAAAACAATAAGAAATTTTATTACGAGATTTTGCTTTCCCACGTCACTTAATTCGGGCTAATAAAGTAGATAATCTGGTGTTAGGGCGAAACTCAAACTTCTACTTTCCTTTCCTAAACTTCCTCAAGGTTCTTGTGCAATCAATGCTCCTTTCGTAAGAAAGGTAAACATATTTTTTAATATTATAAGCCATTTACGAATGAAATGTAGCATTTTTTTTATTTCATGATTGTCTCCCATGGAATCCCACACAAATTTCGAGTGAAACAACGATCAAGATAACTTGTATGTCGATATTATGATCTTCACCCTTCGCGAACTGGTAAGATGGCTCGGCCTGACTATGATCGAAATCTTGCTAAACCTTGTCGCGGTGACTGTGTTTTCCGTGATGGCGACTTTCAAACTGGAGCAGATAGTCACGATGTCCTGGTGGTCGACCTTTATCCCCCTATTCCTGTGTGACGGACTGAACGCATACTTCTGCGTGATTGTTTTCATAAGGCAGTACCTCGAAGGGCTGTACAAGGCCGCTGCATTGAGGTCCTCTTGGAGCTTCATACAGCTGCTGCTGGTCTTTCTCTTCAAGCTGCTCCTGTGTCTCAAATTGGAAGGGCAGAAGAACTTGGTCTATTCGGAAGTTCTTTCGCCCTTGTTCATTTTGCTGATGCTTATCATGGTCAGGGCTTGTCAACTCAACTAAAAGCTTGCTTGTATGAAAAATATTGAAATGATCAGAAAACGCATTCCATACAATGATTTTTAGTGTTTCACTTCATATAAAGCATAATAGTCTGTAAAAAACCATTTGCAGAAGTTGCATTGAAAAGGTTGCATGCAAATCACATGACTTGGGAAGATATTGTATGACTTTAGGAACCTGGCAAATTAACTTATTTAAAGACTTGCCATACTTACTACTTTCATAGCTTAAAATTTAGAGTTCAATTCACCTTTCGTGTAAGTTTGATCATAGTCGGGAAGTCGTTTACCATTACTTGAATTCACTTAGTAGAATCGTGCACATTAGTTTTTTGGTGAGTTTAGGATATTTACCTTGTCTGAACTTAATTTGAAGTCAAGTTGTGTGAATTTATCAATAAAGATTGGATGCATCCTCAAAACTTTATTGGTAAGGATTTTTAGGAAATTTTATCTGATAAGAAGTGTTGTATCTACATATACTACTTCCTATCGATAAGAAATATGTCAATCTAGTTTTGGAATTTTCTGAAATGGTTTGGGTTTTCTAAATTCGATATTTTCTGTTTCCTCAAGTTTGAGTAATTTTTTAAGTATTATATATATAAAACTAATTTGATGCATTTTAAAAACATGTCTTAAGTCATGCCTACGTTCCTGTTATCGACGATTGGCAAGAAAATGAGCTTTCTGCTTAAGTTTATTTAAATAAACAAATTAAGTTACACAAACATGAATTTAAAAAACTTTTAGTTAATGTTTTTATTAAGAAATGAAGGTATTAGTGGTATTCATGAAGTCATTAAACTAATACTAGGTAATTTGCTTCTGTTGGTATCCAAAAATATTAAACTTCTGTATTGAATATAATGTGTTATTTAAACTACAAATCTTCACTATTTCATTCATATCAAACATCTCATTCTTATGGTATGGAATAGTAAATGTGAATACAACCTTTTATCATTTATTTCTTAAAGCTTGAGTTGTTTATAGAAAATAATAAAAGTAATTAAATTTACTTTTTCAGATTGAGTATAACAGATTGCAACAATGAGAATTTGGACTTCAGAACATACTTTCCACCACCCATGGGAGACAGTCACCCAAGCCGCCTGGCGAAAATATCCTAACCCAATGAACCCTGCCGTCGAAGCTATTGATATCGTCGATCGTAAAGTTTCCAACGGCGTCCTCAAAACCCATCGCCTCATCAGCTCACACTGGGGCCTACCCACATGGGCCAGCAGATTCCTTGGAGCAGACAAGACCTGTTATGCCTCAGAGCACTCAGAGGTCAACCCTCGTCAGAAGGTCATGACCTTGCAGACAAAGAATTTGACCTTTTGCAATGAAGTTTCCGTCGTCGAACGTCTGACGTACTCCCCACACCCAACTAAAGACGATTGCACCCTACTCAAGCAAGAAGCAGTGGTTACCATTAAAAACATCCCGTTAAGTTCTTTTATTGAAGATTACCTAACCCGGACTATCTCGTCCAATGCGGGTAAAGGCCGTCAAGCCATGGAATGGGTTATATCGCGCATCAACGATGAAGTGCAGGAACTCACTCATTCAGCAAAGAAAGGCATGGAGGACATCACAACGTCGGCTAAAAATAGCATGGGTGGGCTGAACCATTTTGCAGAGGATGCACTGCCCAACCTGCACTTTGATAAGTGATACCTATAAGCCTTAGGATTTTTTAAATTGGGGGAGTAGTTTTGTGGTGGATCGGTTTTGACAGGTGTCCTTATATTCCAAAATGGAATTTAGGTTGAATACCATTTAAAATAAATAGCAAAAATCTGCCTACTAGACAAAACTGCTCAGTTTGGATTGAGGAATTGCGATCCTGTATATGAGCAAGTATTTTCTGTGTTAAGATGCCACACACGGTTTATACTTCATGTTTAGAAGTTTATACAGCCTCATTCTATATTGTGCAGATTTCTAGTTTTCTTCATTTTTTTTTCTTTTCTTTTTAATTGTTTTAAGAAATATTGATTGAGTTTAAGCTTGTCAAAAAAAAAATTGTTATAAATATATTTTTTTATATAAAAACCGATTACCCAAAACTCTCCATAATTAAGTATCACTGTTAAACTTCTGTCAAATTGTGGATGTGGTTGGAAAGTATTTTATTAATAGGATCTATAATGTATAATATATGCTTTTGAGGCGCTCCTTCAAAAGTTTTATGAAGGATTTATAGAATGGCTAAAATGTAGGTGAAAATATTGTGTTATGAATAATTTGCAAGACAGGCAAAGCATATTTTTGAATATGCTTTGATTTTATGTAGAATTTAATCAATTTAGTTTCTCTTGAAAACAAATGACCCTTTATGTTTATAAAAATGTATATCAATAGTAAATGTTCTTACGACTTGTATAATATTTACCACAGTATTTGCACTAATTGTATTTATTGTCAAATTAAAACTTAAATTATTTTTGTTCTAAAAATCAAGTGTTATATTACTGTTGGCATATTTATTCAAAATTCATTTTTTTTTCTAGTGTTTCCTTTGTTAATTAATATGTATTTAAAAAAAACCTTTTCTTTGTATTCATTTCAGAAAAAATGGTTTCTTCAATTTGCAAAAATTTAAATGTTACTATTACTTGGCTGAATAGTAAAGCATTTCGACCAAATCGAATATTCAGCTTGATTGGCCGAATAGCAAATATTCAATCCATCATCTAATTAAAAAAATATATAAATCATGGATTTTCATAGTTTTTTTTATATATATATAAATTGGTGTTTCAATAAAAAAAAATAGGTAATGATTTGCTCTGCTTAGCCCTACAAGTGATAAAAAAGGAAACTTAACTAGGTACATACTTTTCTTCTTAACAGTATAAGTGATTTTGAACAATGTTGTAGTGCTTTTTTTATTGGCATGAAACTTTAAGAAAAAACTTAAATTGTATAACCAAGTACAAGCTCTTATGCATGAAGCCTCTGTATATATTAAATGTTACAAATAAAATTCTCAAATGCATTATATGCTTTTTAATTTATTTTAGTAGAAAGTAATAAGCTTTAACTGTCAAATGGAAATGGCTTATCACACCCTAACCAAGTGCTGCAACTCATATTTAAAAAAAAAAAATAGCTTGCGTATTTACTTATGAGAAAACTCGTAATTATGGAGTCTATTCAAGATTAGTACACTTGTTTTCAAAGTGCAAAGTAATGTAGCAATTCTGGAGTTTTAATTATTAAAGGCTATTTTCTGTAAATTATAGTGATAACTCGTATAGGGTTTATAGTGTACTTTCTATACATGTATGCAAGATTTAAAACTACACATACATATCACTTGAATCTGAAACAAGTATAGTTTTGAAGATGTTACTTTCCCACACCTTAACGTTTTTGCAAATTTTTAATTGCTATAAATTTTATGTAGACGATGGTAATGATTATTTTATTGCTCACTTTTTTTTAAAATAGTGATTAGATTGAGCCTTTTAGTCAGAAATATGAAAAAAGGTTTTTTCTTAGCATTTCTGCATTTTGTGAAGAATTGTTTCATTTTAGCTTAAATGATAAAGTATATATTTTTATTGTTTTTTAAATTCATTTTTTTTTGTAACACACAGCGGAAGACTTAGTTTGCAACTCTTAATGCATAGGTTGGTATTGATTAAATAAGTCTACTAAAAGCATACCTTTATTAAAATAAGCCTAACTCTATGGATGACTTAAAAGCAAACATTGAACATAATATTCACCAAATGAACTTTAATTCATTGGAAAGTTATGGCCTTTAAGGTGGAGTAACCTATATAGACTAATATTTTAAAATTTACTTAAACTAATAATTCACCAAAATTAAATATGTTTTATACTTTTATTATTGAATGTTAAAATGGGGGAGTTATTTGTGATATTGTACTTTCTATATCCCTAATTTTAACTTAATAGGAGATATTGTCTCAAAAACAAAACCACGGATGTGCCAAATTCTAGGGATTGGCTGTTTTTAAAAATGGTTTAAACAGTTTTCGGTTTTCCATCTCTGTACATTTGTGTTCTGTTATTGGACAGAGAATACAATACCCAATGGATCTGATCTGATGTGTAAAACTGTCAGTCTTTTTGTCCCAAATGTAAAAATAGCTTGTTTGTGTTGGAATAAACAAAGAAATGAGGCCAATCATATATAAAGGAAAATACATTTAAAAATCGATAGAAATATTTAAAAAGGACAATGAAATGGGAATAAACTGTACTTGCTCACTTACAATGGAACATTTTAAATACAAATCATGACAAGTTATGATGGTCAAAGAACAATGGAATGGGAAACTTCACTCGCAAGTATGTTTAAAGTATTAAAAATGTCTAAGCACCCTAATTTGTTTCGATTCAACTTTGAGATTATTTCTTCTCCCTATTCCTGAGAAAACATTACTCAGTATAGAGAGCAACATGCGAGATGCATATTTTAAAAGTCAAGAGCAATAGAATAATGGCGGAGAAAAATTGCAATTCCAGATTAGGACAAAGAAAAGTTTTTATGTTAAAATAAAAATCTTGTCCAGTTTGAAAAGGAAATGCACTCCAGTAAGTATGAAATTTAGAAACATGGTGATAATTGTGAAATATATATAATCATGAAATGTTTAACATTTTGATAAATCTTAATTTTTTTAATATCAATTGATATTTAAAAGTATCTTATAAACTTTGAGTAAACATAAAAAGCAAAATTAAAAAAAATCATGCTTTATGAATGCAAACAAATTAATAAACGCTTAAAAAATGACGAGTAGAAGGTAACATGTTGCAATTCACATAAATCAAAACTTTACCTTAGCTGTAATTTTGATTAGGCATTATTTATAAAATTATTAGACATTTTAAGAAAATTTTAAAGGAAACTACTCTAAGTTTGTACTTTATAATATTTTTATTACACATTTTTACCTCTTATTTCATTTATATGATTATACTTCTAGAAGTGAATGTTTTTTATTACCTGAATCACTTAAAGTTTAAAGTGAAGTCTAGAAAAACTTTGATACTCGTGGATATTCTAGTTTTTCAATAATAATAAGAAAGCTGAATAAGTAACATAAAAACTGGTAATATTCTTAATGGCTTTAAATACAAGTTTAAGCCAAAAAAAGATATAACTTGCATTTTAGCTAAAAAGTAGCATTTTTGCAATTACTATTTTCTTTAAAAAAAAAGATAAAAGAAATAGATTATTCACTTTCTAACCATATAACCATATCACGTTTTAAACATTTTCATACTTGAGTACTAAAATACACTTGAAGATAGCAATAATGAGTGGAATGATAATAGCATACAAAAATAGTGTGGGCTAGTCAACTCCATAATAGGGTGGAATGAAAAAAAATTATGCATTTTTAACTACTACAATACTACGTGAAGGATGCACAAATCAATAAAAACTCTTAACTTTACGTTTTATTAATAATAAACTGATTTTCAAAGGCATTTCTCCCTTCAGTGTCAAATAGAAGGGCCCAAATAGGGCTCTAGTCATGGCCAAGTGGGGTTTTGGTGAAGAAAAAAGTATAATGTCTAACCTTTTTAGAAATTTTAATGCAGTGATAATGTTCTGTTGATGATGGGATTTGAGCCAAAGGACTTATTGTTGATAGTTTTAAAGGCCATTGCCTCACTAATACACAAAAGGAAAATATCTATAGCTATAAAATTGTGTAAAAGAAATTTAACAATGAATTTGTATCGAACAGTAAAGGATAACAATCATAAAAGGTTTAACGACCAAAACAGGTACCTCTAGTCAAAATAAAAACGAAAATTTTAATGAAGATTATTAAGTCTAACATTTTTAACATTCTTTAAAGCAAACACAACCAACAATATTCTTACAAGTTAAAAAATTTTTTTGAAATTACAGGATCTCAGATCATTTCATTCTTCCCTGTATCTAGAGTTTAAAACCTTTAATTCATATATATGTTAAAAAATGATAATTCTTTTTTGTTCCACCACAATCGGCAAGGCTATTCGATTGACTAGATATCGATCAACAATTGACTAGAATATCATAGTTAAAATATCAGATATGGGACATGAGCAAATGAAACAACATGCTAAATGCCAACAGACAACGACTTTGATAAATGGCAAGTTAACAGTCTGACGCCTAAGAGAAAGCAACAGTTTGATTTTGGAATCACAGTTGGCAGCATGCAGAGAGAAACTGCTTTTTTTGGCTCAGTTGCGTTTCTTCTTCTTTTTCTTGTCGCTGTCGGTAAGGTCTACGAACATTGGCTTGAGTTCACGGTGAGTCAGCTGCAAAGGACAAGAGGAACTTCATTAACCTGAAATTCAAGACTTTTAGGTTAACCTAAATTATCATGCCCGGATTTGGCCACTTTTTAAAAATCTCGCCAAGTCGAAATGACAACAAACCTCAGCATTTGCCGAGATGGTTGCCATCTCGAAATGACAAAAAATTCTACCTAAATTCAAAATGGCCGACAGAAAACAACAAAAAAAGTGTACAATCAGGAATGGCTTGAAAAAGAGAAAAATAACTATAAATATTATGCACAAAACGTTAAAATGCCAAAGAATTGATTTAAAATAATTATTTAAAATCGTTAAGCATATAATTAATAAAAGATTAGTATAAAAAAACTTCAGAATAAATGAATAAATTATATGTATTTAAGATTTAAAAGGATTAACATTTAGAAATTGGCAATGCAATTGCTAATTTTGCCAAAGGTTGCCATAATACCAATTTATTGGGATTAGCAGATTTGGCGTAAAATTGCCGGGAACGATTCTTTAGGGTAAACCAACTTTTCTACTCATTTAAGGGTTTTCTAGAGTCACTTAAGTGCTATATAGGCCCCAGGGCGGGATTTAAAGATTTGCCGCCCCTGTCACACAATTGTCACAATATTCTCAACCAAGGACGACACTTGTATTGCTTTCCAATGCATACTGCACTTTAAAACTAGCTCTTATCCGACGATATGCACTTCTGTTCAACAGAATTACTTAACAGTGAACAATGGGATCCCCATTCAATACTTATTAAATTTATACTAAAATAAATTACAATTTAATTACAGGGACTAATACTTTTACTGATCCACATTCAAAATTAATGTAAAAACCAATATGTCACTGAAATCTTAAGGTAAATACAAAAAAAAAAACAGTAACATCTTGGAAGAAGATCTGGGTAAGAAGAAGTCCTCATCGTCTGGAACCTTGTCGCCTTGAGATTGGCAGAAAACTTTAGCGAAAAAACTGATCTTCGAGATAAGATGGCCAAACTAGTACTCCTTTTTTACGTTGATGACAAAAGAAAATGAAATAAAAAAATAAAGTTGACGGTTGTATTTGAAATAAATTTATTTGCGCTTTTTTTTATGTTCGGTTTCTGAATGGCGTTGATCCTTCCCCCATTTCCTTTGTAAGGTATCCCAGCTATAGTTTTCTTGACTATTTTTTTGTCTACATATTAGAATCATCTATGTACCTTTACACTCTAAATCGAAAGCAAAATAATAAACGAATTTTTTAAACTTATCTACTTTTTTTCTTTTAACTTCCAAATCCGGGGGGAGAGGGTGCATTTGCCCTTGCAGCGGCCACGTTTGCGACTAAATATTAGTACTATATATATGTTTACGGTTTACGCATTAATGTAAATTATTTGTTTCCTTTCTTAAAAATATTAGTATCTTTATAATAATTTTTCATGTTGAATGCCGCTTTAATTGATCTTAAAATTGCAGCCCCCAAAAATTCGCCGCTCTAGGCTACAGCCTATTTAGAAATCCGGCCCTGAGAGGCCCAGTGGCAGGGTGCTTTTACTCGACACTTCCCCAATACAGGCTCGAATCCCAGATTGAGCGATGTCAAATCAGCCAATCTTCCCATCAGTGGGTCGATAAAAAGAAAGCTAGGCTATATGGGAACTGAATAGTGGGACTTTTGCATCAGCTTGATCCATAGAGTTTTAAAAAAGATGGAGATTCCCGGCGTGAAATAAAGTGAAGCCGTCAGAAAGTTGCCAAGTAACCCTAGTAAGCCCAAACAAACCGTTCACTCAACGTTAGTTCAATAAAAAACGCATCAAGTAATTCTTCAAAAAGCTGTGATTGCAAATAAAAAATTAATGTTTTCGCAGTTGTAGATTATAGCAATAGATCTGAATTTACACAAGATGGTAGTAATTTGTTTCACAGGTGCGAAAAATGTATTGTAATTATAGTTTATATAAGACAATCAGAAATCACCAAGTTGATGTAGTAAGCCTGCGCAAACTCAACTGTAGAATAGCGCCAAATACTTAGCTGAGAGCGTTTGTTTGGGCTTACTACAAATCGATCGATTGGCTTCACTTAGGAAACCGGTTTCTGCCCGGCAGAATCTCCATATTTTCTTAACTTTGTGGTCTGATCAACTGACCGAAACATCTGCTGCAATACACTACATTCCACAAGATCTTAAAAGCTTACATAAGAACAGCTGTGTTTGTCCATAAATGGGTTGTCATGCCACTGTGTTAAGTTTATTAAACACATTACTATATTTTGTTAAACTAATTTTTGATAAATCTATGTTTTTATATTTTTAAACATGCATGTAGATACTGTTGCTAACCAGCTCAGGGCTGTATAAATAGCGCATCTCACCTTTTCTTCATCATCCGGAACTCTTGATATGAAGTCCAGCAACTCGTTGTTAGGCACTGCATGCGGATTTCTCAATTTCTTTGTAAATTTATTGATGCCTGATGAATAAAAATCAACTATCATTGATGATGAATAGGAATTAAACACTATTTTATGAACGGACAAATCGTGGTAAAATAGTAAACCACTCATTGTGAGTGGACTTCAAATATACGTTGTATTGTTCTCTCAGCATTAAAATAACTAGAACAAAGAAAGACTTATCCCGTACACAGAACATGAAATGACAGTTCAAACCGGTTACAGCGTCATTAAAGTGATCACAATGTTTATGACCTTATAAATGAGTAATGTAATAAAAAAGATTGAATATTAAGTATAGGAAATCATGTAAAATATGCATGATATACTCATATTATTAATCAAAGTTATAAAATGACATCTATTAAATTTGTTTTTAACTATGTGCTATCAGTAGTAATTTAAATCAAAATAATTTGTAAATAGTAGTGAAAAAGAATTTTTAAGTTTTTCTCTTTAAGAATGAATTTTTGATATAATATATACCTTTCTAGCGTTATAACGGAGGAGTTAATTAAAAATTGTTATAATCAAAATATTATAACATCAAGGTCTATAGGCAAATTAGGGGACCAATAGTTTCTGGCAGTATAAGCAAGTTGTTGTAAACGAGCTTGACAGTACATTTTTTTTAAATCTTGGAAATTGCATATTTGACTTATTTCCGGTCATTAATTGTTACACCCAATCATATAAATATGTTAAAACTTCCACAACTTCAATGGCTAGGAAAGCAAGGGAACAAAATCAACTCTTGACTATATCTAAATATCTATCAAAAATAATTAAGGGATAACTCACCCCATCCCATGATGAGATATCGAACTGGAATGAAGTAAAGGACGATTGTGGCAACTACAAGAACTAAGAACGCTAGCCAGGATAAGAAAGGGACTGAGTAGTTGAATGTACTGGGGAAAAAATGTTTCAATAATTGGCATTTAATTTTATTAGATAATAAGTATTACAATCTATTTATTACACAAAGTTGAAATATTAATAAAAACTAGCATTATGATGGTAAGTTATTTTTTCTTTCCAATTTCACTTTTATGATGATTTAACTAATATTTGAATCTAAATAAAATTGTATCTTTATATGCACATAATAAAATACAATTATCAAAAATAATATAAATTTCAATCTATAATAATAAAAGAAAGAGTCTGTGTGTGTGTCTGTTTGTCTTCGGATCGTAAAAGACCTACTTATACTGCCCTCAGAAATTCGAAATTTTTAAGATAGATTCCCTTTAATACCAACGTGTGCACCCGAGGCTTAGTTTTTTCATATTTGTTCCATTTTTAGAGAAAATTCGAATTTTCTGAAAAAATACACCACTTTCGCTCAAATCCGATCATTTTTTCTCTTTCCTGATGCCATCGGCTGAAAAAATTAAATAAAACTTTTAACGAAAACATTTAAAATTCAAAATGTTTATTTTATTCTTTTGCCATTACTTTCAGAAACTAAATTCATTATTTGAAAAAAAAATGACATGTTTCAAGTGACGTAATTCCGCCAGTCTTCATTCCCGGATTTTATTGTGTGTTTATTTGATGATTTTTTCATTGATTTTTCTGTTGACTGCATGTATGCATATTTAAGCAATAAATGTATAGTTAAGCTATTACTGAACTATGATGGTTAATAAAGGCCATCACACTAGAGCTATTAGTGTTTTATGTCTTTATTTTTTCGCCAAAAACGTTGCTAAACTCGCCAAATTATTAACTAAAATTCGCCAAATAGGCAATTTCTTTTATAAATAATTTATAAGCTGGTCGGTTGTTCGAAGGTCATTGTGTTAGAGCTGTATAATGGGTGTGGGTAGCTATATCTATTTTCTCGCCAAATTATTTCCCAAAACGCGCAAAAGGTTTTATGTATTTATGAGGGAATTGTGATGACATTTATGAGTGCATTTTATAGCGTATTTTTCATTTTGGAATTTTAAGGCAATGAAACGGGATTTTATAATTCATAACGAGCGGAAACAATAATAAGTTTATGATCCTATAACAGGGTATATGGTACACATATTTGGAATCTATTTGATATTTTTTTATTCTGTGCGAAGAACGGTATAAATGTGCTAGTTACATATATATGATCACTACTTATAATGAAATATATCAAAGTGTAATAAAGTTTACACATAAACTGAAACAAATGCTTTTTTAATGTTAAATTACATATTTCCTAATATTTATAATGTATCTTTAATTTGACCTAATTTTTTAGCCATTTTAAACTTAAAAAAAATTAACTCACTTTTTACACCTCTCACCAAATGAAGCAAATTCGCCCAAAATATTTTGTATCATGGAAGTGGCATCTTGAACAGCTTGCAATTTCTCCTTCAAAGACTTTTTCTCCTCCTAATATATAATTAAATGAATGTGCGTATAATGTAAATATAATAAATAGGGAGTAAAGTATTGGAATTTTACATTGTTTTCAAAAATGAATTTAATTAACTGTTAGATTAGGACCAAACATACAATACAACAGTTACATTAAAATTTGGATAGCACAAAATGCTAGTATATTATAAATGAAAAATAATTTATTACATTTATAATTTTAATGAAAGGGGGCAAGTTAAAAAATACTTAAAACTGGAGAAAAATTCACATAAGTTTGAAATATGGTAGAAATAAAAGTTCACTTCATCTTAAATCAAAATAGTAAAGCACAAAATATTTGGAAACAGCAACTTTGCAAAATATAATGAAACTCAATATTTTCAGCATTTATACATTACATACTTAGCTTTACTAACTGAACCTCATCTAAAAGATTTTCATACAAGGTTTAAAAAAAAGGATCAAAAGCTGTAGTGATTTGTTACAATTATACACAATGTATCTTTATGTGTGGATAAATTAGTTTTCTGTTTTCAAATCTACATTGAAAAATCATTGTTGAATGTGCAAATAGTAGTAAATTTAAAATTTCTGCATTACAATTATTTACTTTGACTGTAGAATTAATTTAATATATTAATTTGTATTGAGTTCATAAATTACATAAAACTTAAAATTAATTTCGATGTACTATCATACATTTCACATTAATAAATAAATGTCCAACTTACACCTCGTTCATCTTTATCTTCATCATCTTCATCGTCATCAATTTCTTCCAGCTTAAAACATAAAATTTTAGTTAAATAATATAAGTAGAATTTTTAAAAAATATTACACACATAACGATTTTAGTGTATTATATATCTGACACAGAATTCCAAGTTTAATAAAACACTTTAAATGACAAGCAAATTTTATGTACGAGAAAACAGGTTTAATTGAATAAAAGTTGAAAACAATGAAAAAATGATTCTATAATATAAAAAATAAATAAACAAATTTTCGTTACAAAATTAATTAAAAATCTTACCTCATCTTCATCACGCGAAGCAAGCTGTCTTCCCGTTAGGGCATAAATCACATAATTTTTGACATAAAGTATCAGCAAAGCGACTGGCAGCATATAGAATTCGAATGTGTAAGTTATCACAAGAAATACCTGTTTAAAGAAATAAAAAAAAAACAATAATGTTAATGTATATGTAAAAAAACTAGTGTTCTTTTATTTCAGGTTAAAATTTAAAAAATGTGTATGAAACTTTTAGATAAGTAATTAATTTCATAATTTGAATAAAAAATTCATAGTCAGAACTTGATGCAAATTATCATAACCAGCCACCACGGAATTTCTTTTTGAGGGGACATCGTAAGATATCAATTAACAAAACAAGTTGTATGACAGATAACTTATTGATTTATGGCCTCTTTAAAGTTGTACCTCATGTATCGCTTTGTAGCAGGAAGTTTACATTTACCGTTTCAATTATTTTTATACAATTTCAATAAATTAGTTATTAGACTGATCAATATTGGTTTGAAATCATTATAGCACTTCTTCATTCGATGAATTTTTTTGTTTTAGTATCAAACTCTACTTCGTTTGTTAATCATTTCATAACCTTATGAAACCTATAAATTAAAACTTAATTACCATTATGTATGCATTAATGAAAGTAAAAATTTTATACAGTAGAGTCCCGCTTATCCGAAAGGTACAGGACCGGAGCCCTTTCGGTTAATCGAGATTCCATAGGAATTTTCGGATAATTGGGAATCATCCACTTCACACCTAGAAAAACGCTGGTAAAGAGAAAATTTGACGTCCAGTGGCGCCGGAACTTATTCTTTAGAGGTATGGCAAGAAATGCCTCTATCTACCCCCTCCTCCCACTTCCTCTAGATGTTTAAAATATAATATAAATTAATCAATTTTAAATTAATTAATTTAAATTTAAAATAGAAAGTAATTTTTATTGAACATGTTTTAAATATTAAACAGCAATTAAAATTTAATGAAAGCAGAACTAAACAGCCCCTCCTGGCTCCTAGATATATATTAAGAATTCAGAAAAAAACAGTAATTAGGATAGGCAAAAAAAAACCCACCCAAGTTCCTTACAAACATACTCATATCTTCAGATACTTTTCGTGTTTTCTAAACGATGAAAAATAGATATTAAAATGCATTTGACAAGAACCATTCTAAATATATTTTTATACTGAAAATTATACAACAAAATATTGTTAATCACTATGAAATGAAGGTTTGATTAAAACTAATATCTTACTCTTAAAAGATACAATCTTGCTCTTATGGGGCGCGAAAAACCTCTGAGTTGCAGTACACTTGTTTTACTTTTGTTTTAAAAAATAAAACAATGAAAGAAAAAGTAATTTCATTCTTAGATTTATAGCACGTGTCAGTGGGGGAAGGGGTGAGGATGTTTTTTTTTTATTATTTGTTCTCTTTTACAATGCGTAATATCATGACCTTTACAGATTTGCAAGAACACGGTACACACAATATTTAAGCAACATAAAAAAACGCAAAACAAATAAAAAAGATCGTCTCCAGATATCTTTCTATCAGAATGGTGCCTTTTTTATAATGCCCTCCACATTAGAAGAGTTACAAACTTTTGTTTTACACAGATTTACTAAATGCAAAGTGGTTTTTCCCAAACTTCTTTTCACTTTGGCACTTTTGAATTGAAAACAAAGTAAAATTTGACTGTAATACGGGTTTTTTTTTGGGTCTCTCTCGTGTTTGCGCGCCATGCTCAGATTTTTAAGTGTAGGACGGGTTTAAAAATAAAACTTTTGTCAAATACGACAGGGGGTCACCCGACCCCTTGACCCCCCCCCCTGGATATGCGCCTGCAAAAGACACTAAAAGCACCCCCGTTCCCCCTCCTTAAAAATAATAAAACCAGAGGTTTTTTTTTATAAATAACCCATCCTTCCTCAAATTTCAACAAATATAAACAACCAAATTTTGCTTATAATAAACAACTACTGACTGAAAAATAATTAATAAATAGTTAACACATTATATCGAGTAATAAAATATAATAATAAAGAACTTTTCAAATTTGTTAGGTGTGTAGTGTATTATACTTATAAACGATGTCTACAGAAAAATATTTAAACAAAAAGATAAGCATGAAATACCGTTAGAATTTCTTTAAGTTTTTTATTTATAAATTCTGTTTTTCAGTACAGCGGGGCAATAACATCAAAACGGGACATTTAGGCGGAACATTTTATCTTCGGGACATGCGAGACAAAAAGCGGGATTGTCCCCCCAAAATCGGGACATCTGGTCACATTAAAAAATTATCCAGTTGAATGAAAAAGAAACGAATAACATATAATATGTGTAAAAGCTGGTATGGCAACTGCCATACCGGTTCCAGCGCCACTGTTGACGTCATAGAGTGTTTGCCTTGTTACAAAAATCTTAGATCAGGCCCTTAGATACATAGAAGCGCAAAATGAATCCAGTACTTCACACAATCTCAATTAAAAGAAGGTAGGACAGGGTTACTTTAAAACGAACCAAAATTGAGCAGTAAAAAAAAAATTGCATATTTTGAGAAATAAATCCAACTTTGTAAGTATGTATTTATTTTTTGTGTATTTATTTATGCGTACACTTCATATTTTAGCACAAAAAAAAATTCGGAGCCTTTCGGTTAAGCCGAATTTCGGATAACCGGGACTCTACTGTACTTAATAAAAGGACTTACTATGAAAGCAGTAATACTACGCAGAGTGGATTCCCATAGGAAGCAGCTGTTAAGAAATCTAAGTAGTTCGACTACACCATAGAGCATCATTTTCACTCGATTTACATTCTTCACAAATATCTAGAAGGGGGAATACAGGAAAAAAAGGGGTTACTTTTGACACAGGAACTTTGCACTTCTCTAAAGGTTTTAAGTACTTTGACATCATTTCAAGTTTTTTCAAGGTCCCATATTTTTTAATTTCAAAAGAATTGTCTAAAATTTATAATGCTTACTAATTTGGAGATTTATTAAAAAAAATAAACTTAATATTTAAAACAGATTAAAATTGCATCAATAAGTGGCCCCAATAATTATTATTTAATTTAAAAGATAATAAAAAGCCACTGCTAAGAGCTTAGTAATCCATATTTAAAAAGGCCTCGCTTCAACTTAAGAGTTAATTTTTTTTATCGGCAACAAAACATTAATTTTTTTGCAAATTCCATGCACCCGTTTCTTTTTAAAGAGCTTGACTTCCTTTAAAAAGATACTAGAAAAAAAACATTTTTTTCTAGTGCATAGGTTGATAGTCATGAGAACATTTTTGCATGGTGTATAAAAATTATTTCCTACAATTAAACTACATTTTATACTAAAAAGAAGCAGTCTTGTTAAATTAAACAGTGTTTTGTATTATTTAGAAAAAGCTTATTTAAAAATACTTTTGTTAAAAATACTTACAGATCTTTTGAATTTTTGTTCTTGTTGCATGTATTTCGATTCTTTAGGTGAAAAAGTTACTACGCCTGCTCTAATCTGAAACAAAATATTATTGCATATTACAAATTGAAATACTTTATAAACATCAATTTATATGCAACACACACATACACTTATGATAAAATTATTTTACTTTAACGAAAAAAACTTAATATTCAAGGAAGTTAACTATTAAATTTATTACAGAGTTATAGACTTTATATTAAATAGAATAGGGTATTTGACTAAATCGGGAAACTGCCCAAAAAAGTTATATAAACATAGTATTGGAACTAGAAAACGCATATTCATTGGTTTTTCTTCAAAAAATTACTCGGATATTATTTAAATCAAGTTTTAAAATCGCGATATTTCAAAGCTTGGTCAAGTGACTACAAACGCTAGGCTGATTGGTCTGACGTCACCTGGCATTAAACCGCCCCACACGCTATTCAAATTCAGCCATCCCAAACTTTTTAGCGCTCTTTAAGTCCAAATTGCATAGTTTTTTTAGATTAGTCTTTTTTTCTTTGTGAATTTAGTGCTTATAAATATTTAAATAAAATAAAATGAAAGGATTCACAAAAACGGCCAGCTCAAATTTGCCAAGAATCGATACGCTTATGATGTTTTTTTTTTAATCTTCTTCGGATTTCTGTTCTGATGAGTTCCGAAATATTAAAACTTCAACCGAAGTAATAACCAATTTTAAACGGATTATAAGGAAGCTATTAATATTTTTAATGAAAACGTCCTAAAAGTGTAAATAATAATCCAGTTAACAAGGGAAAGTGTTATATTTAATGTTGTAATGTTAACTAGTATCATATATTTTTCTTTGCCTATAGATGGCGCCCCGGAATTATTTTTTTCTTGTACGAAGAAATAAGTTAAGCACTTCTGTAAAAAAATGTTATAAAAAATCTATTTATTAAAAGCTACATCAGTTTTCCCCTAATTCTGGTTTCACTGGACTTCAAATATATTTTTTTCAGACCTGCATTTAAATATCTAGTACAACTTTTTATTAAACTCAATACTTGAATAAATTATCTTGTAAAAAATTAATTAAAGTTATCACATGAAAAATTCATATGAAGTAACCTAATTTTATATTACAAAAAAAAAAACCGATTTAACTGTGGCCCTCTAATATTTTTATGTACATTTTTTAGGATGTGTGTTAGTTCAGATTGAGTTTTTTATATATATATATATATATTTCTTTTCTTATTTTATAAGCCATTAATTTTTGGTTTACAAGAAAACGCTCTGGTGCCATTTTATCTTAAAAAGTCAACCTAAATCTTTAAGGGAATTGACAGGTAAGTAGGGGTTCATGAAATTAAAAAGCCGCGAATCAACCATTAGTAATAAAATGCTAAATGTTAAAAACAAAAAAAAAGCCCATTTAATCACCTCTACTCACTCAGTCAATAATAAATCGAAGGAAATTTGAGTATCAAATACAACAACAGTGATCACTACGGATTCTCCCGCATGTCGAAACCGTTTGCTGCCAAGTGACGTCACATCCTTCAAATTCTGCCGGGGATCGTTTTGGGGGCGTGGCTTATAGTTAAATTTTAATTGTGTTTTTCTCCGTTTCTAGGCGGTATTTGGAAAAAAAAGAAAAAATACGGGTCTAATATTTTTTGACTAGGAATATTTTAAGCCAATAATTTTTTTTTAGTCAAATACCCTATTGAGTAAGTTAAAAATATGATCTTAGTGTTCGTATCATGTCTCAGATAACAAAACAAAATCACCAAAAGCTCAAATTTTTTTTATATTTCTTAATAAATTGCTTAATCATAAAATTTCAAGAAATAAAATCCACTTACAGGATTAAAAAAGACATAAATTTCTAAAAGTATTTGTCCTTTGGCTCTTGTTCTAAGTTTTTTATCTTTTAGGACGTACCACTTCTTTTCTCCATTACGTATCTGCAAACCGGAAGAAAAATTAACTACAAATTTAACAAAACCAAATACAAGAAAAATAACTTATAATTTATTTTTTTAAAAATCTCGCATTCAGCATGAAAAAAATACTGATGAAAATTACTGTTGTACCTTGTCAAATTAAAAAAATTCTTTATACAAACAACATTTTTCGAAGTTAGGCCATGATAACCACAAATCATTATCCCATTATTATCCGAATAAATTTTTTTTTAATGCCATCAAACATCATAGCACTATTATTCCAATTTTGAAATTTTTTTAATTTGGGCATATTCTTTCAGACTAACATGGTCTAAATAAAATTTAATTTCAATTTAAAAATACAAAAAAAAATTAATTCCATGAATGCACAAGGTACATAATAAAAACATTAATAATGAATGAGTTACTTCTTGAAATATGGAATACATGTACCTTTAACAGAGGGATATCAACTTTTCCTAAAAACTCGCACCTTTTATCCCTGTCTTCATCATACACTGTTACTTCCAGAACGGAGTGGATGTCTGTCACTTGGCTGAAAAACAAATTCAGATATGTCAGACATCTTAAATGATTATAAGAATAAAATTAATGTACAGTCGAACCCCGTTAACGCAAACTAGAAGGGAGCCCCGAAACATTTCGTGTTAACCGAATTTAATGTTAACCGTCAGGATTTTTTTTACATTGAGCCTTTGAAGAGTTAAAAAAAATAACACCTAAAAATTATTCTAATTTTATAATGTAATACACCAATTTTGCATGTATAAAATTAGCAACTCAAATAATAAGGTTCATTTGGAAGAGTACGTATTGGAGAAAAATCAGGAAATTTTTAAGGTACACCAAATAAGAACAACAATTGCTCTTAAACTGACGAATCATGGGAGATCTTGTAATTTTATCAGAAGTAAAAGACATTTTATTCTTACAATGTTCGTTTGCCTCATGTTTTGTTTAATTTGTTCTTCGAATTACTAAGGAAACAAGTCAAATTCTGAATTTTTGATTCGGGTTAAGTGGGATTACGCCAAAAATGATTGCGCGTTAAAAGATTTGTTAGCATTAGCCCAAAGCTTTATAGACCGGGGAAATGTTTTCAGTTCGAAAAGCAGTTAAGCGAAATTTCGTGTTAAGTGAGTTCGCGCTAATGAGGTTCGACTGTATTAAATAAAAAAATATATTAAACAATACAGTAAACTAATACACAAAACATCCTAAAACATAAGCACTGTTGTATTGAATTGGAAATAAAATGAGTAACTTTTTTAAACAATTGTACACTTCTAATAAGTATAAGGGATAAAAAAAGATAAATTCAAATATACCAGTTAAGTTATAAAAGAATAATTAATCACATCAATATCAATTCTTCCTTAACCCCAACAGCTTGATGTCTAATATAAATTTCCATTAAACATTTTTTGCCTAGTAAATATATATATATCAGTAAAAAGTCTTAGATAAAAAAATATTTGTAATAATTTATAATGCTGCAGGTCATTTCAATAGAATAATGTATTAGTAAATTAAACAAACCCTGATTACTATAGCGCAAGTAATGAGTTAAATATATGTAAACTATAATGAGTGAAAAAATAATTTTTTAAAGGGGCAAAAAGAACTCTACTCCTTAGTATTTTTAAATATTAGTAATATATAATTCTAAGTAAAATGATTAAAATGCAATAGTATTTATAGATTTTCTTAAAAAAAGACATTTTAAATTTTAAATTAATTAAATATTTAATGTTTTATGCTAATTTCAAAACAAGAAATATTACATTAAGTCGGAAAACAAAAAAAGCTTAATTTAGTTTAACTTTTCAATCATGTTTGTAAATTTGTTTAAAATTTAATATTTATCTTAGTACCCACAATGTAAAAATTTTGTTCCATTCAGGTGTCAGCGTTTTGTATTCTGTATGTGTTTGGAGCCTTGCATTCACAAGTTCCACTACACAGAACGGGTCGCTTTTCCCACAAAGATCGGCTGCTGCTAAACCTTGGGCCTTGAACACTAAAAGTCATTGGTTATACATTTAAGAGTTTTCAAATACTAAATTATTACTTATAAGCTGGTTTTAGTTTTAATCAGATATAAGATTTGTAAACTTGAGCAAAACAAATAGGAATTACTTAAAGGGGAATAAAAAAAAAAGGAAATTGCTATAAAAATATTTGAGTCATATGAAGTTTTTTTTTAAAAAGATAATAACTTTAAATTAGAGGTTTGTTTCAAAACACAAAGGATTTAAAAGAAAACATAAAAAAAGTACACACAAACCACTAATTGCTGTAACAATAATGCACTAGTTTAGTATCAATTTCAGAAAAAAAAGCAAATAGTTTAATATATTTATGCTTTTCTTTGTCAACTGATGTGTGTACACATTAATTTAAAAAGATAAATGGACAGTGTTCTTAAATTTGTAGAAGAATAAATAATTTTATACCTTTTACTAATAGATGTCCAACATCATAAAGGTCCTTGAATGATTGATACACACCCTAATATTAAAATAATACATAAATATGAGCATATATTCTAAAGGTCGTGCAAATAATATTAAATCATCTAAAAAAACTAGATTTTTTTTGTCTTTTTCTTCTTTAAGTTATTGAGAGATCATGAAGTTAATATTTTCAAATAGCTATGTTGATAAGGTCTATCTAAAACCAAAGAAGATGAAGTTTGATCTTCAGTACACTACCAATACATAAATTTAATTATCATACATTATCAAATAAGGGTAATAAACAAATACTCTGCATATTAAAGTTAACTGATTGCGGTTAAAAATTTGGTTTTACCTGCACCTTAGTAAAAAATGATCTTATTCTATTTTAAAAGGATCTTCAACAGCAACTTCTTAGTGTTTTCAAACAAAACAGTTCAATTAATGGTATTGTCAAGCCAGAGGGCAGTGGTTGGGAAGAGTTGACCTTAAAAACACTTTTAGCTTCCACACTACGTTTATAACGTAAAAAGTGGAAGGTATTATAATCGTTCAGTCCGTCTGTCTGTCCGTCACCCACTTTCATAGCCCAAACTACAAATGCTACAGACCAGTGTGATACGTCAAAAAATTCAGCGTATCAAAATTAGAATACATTGAAAATTTCAGAAAAAAAATCGAATTCGAAGTACTTCAATTATTTAAAAAACTGCAAAATTTAATGCTCATTTAAAAAGCATAGGCCATTTTTATTAGAATTTAAACACCATTGCCATTCGCAACAATCACTCGAGAAACTTTAATTCTTTTAGACAATAAATTAAAATAAATTTATTTTCGCGACATCGATCAGTTTGAAATGACGTCAAATATATGTCACTTGTTTTTATTTTATTTAAAAGAGGAATATTACATACTTATTCTTTGAAATATAAATTAATTTTTGCAAACGATAAGTAATAATTATAGAATTTTTTGAAATAAAATAAATGAAACAAGCCAAATTTAGCATGTAAATGTTTAATATAGAATATTAATGCTTTGTTTGTCGCCTTTTTACCTGTTAAACATAACTGTTGGGTGGAAGCGGTTTAAGTGACAAATTCTGTTACAAACCTACTTGTTTTTTAAAGTAAAAAAAAGTATAAGCTACATTTGCTGTGTTGATGATCTTAAGAAGATAGATATAGACGGCCAATTACTGAGCCGCAACTGTTGAAGTTCAAAACTTAAACTTTTATTAAAACAAATGCCCCAAAAGTTTCACTCACATATTTTGTCATGAGGGCCCTCTGTGTTGGAGTGTCGAACTTGAACGATGCCAGATCTGAGATGGTTTCGGTGCCCATGGTACCTGTGATGGTGATTAGGAGAAACAGGGAGCCAGCCCCATCTTCCAAGTCCTTCCAAACAGAATGGGTCTTTTCTTCTTCGAAACCACTCAGGTCAAGCTGACACCTATGTAAGAGTAGTACACACTAATAATATTGACAGATATTTATTTAGGCTAAATTAATAAACCTAATGAGATTTAATTAACAGGATTACACTTTATTAGTTAAATTTCTTATAAATAAGATATATCTTGTAAACAAGCTTTAATAATCAGCAAATATTGTTAAATTACATATATTATTTCGAGAAACTCATGTAAAAAGCTCCTGAGATTCTTATACCAATATTATTCAAAAAAAGATTCCTTCAACTGTTAAAAAAAATAGCAGATCAAATATTAACTTTATTATAAATGTTTCCAACAAACATTCAATTAAACTGTTCAACATTTGCAATTTAATCAATGTTTTGATAGCAAGGTTTTTTTTCATTTGGAGCCAACAATATTTCCTGGCTGAATATTCAGTACCAGTTAAATGATGACATAGGTTATCATTTAGGTAGATTTACATATTTTAGACTATATTAACTTTATGCAATAGAACTCTGTTATATATATATTAAGGGGAAAGCGTCATACCTTCCCATAAAGTCGTCTTTACCATGGAAATCTTTGTCATACACAGAGATTTCCAGCACCTTTGGTTGATCACCATACATGTGAAGATTGAACTGCTCCAACCACTGAGGGTCCAAAGTTTTGAACATTACCTAAAAAAATTCTGAAAATTAACTAAAATGAAACCCATCTCCACATAAAATAAATAAATTGGTGTGTTAATTCTATGTTCAAATCTATATTACGGTAGGTGGAACTGTGGAAGATGATCCTTTTAAAAGCAGGTTCTTTTTTATCCCAGGGTTTGACACAGACCAAAAACTAACTATAAATATCTTAAGTTAAAACTGAATTTCTGTTATATTAATTATAAAAGTGCTAATAACTATATTAAGTTCTTGGTGTGTTTTGAAAAGAATTAACGACATCAATATGTTTGTTAATATTTAAAAATATATATATTTTTTATAAACCTGTCAATACTCGTGAAAGGGAATCATGTCACAAATTAGGTTCATTTTTCTCTTTAATCTTACAATATTTAAATAAAATTCTAATTTATACAAAAAACAGCATATTAAAGTGCCCGGATTTGATAATTTTAATTATGAAAATATTTTAGTTAACTTTACAAAGCATAATTAACAAAAATCGAATTGTATACCAACCTTAGACTTATACCTCTCGTTTCCAAGGTTGAACTTGACGTAAGGATCTGAAGTTCCGTTTTCATCCATGGCCAGAAGGTTTTTTCCTTCAACCAGAACGATTGTGACGACAGAATCCCACATTTGTGTTTTCTGACGTTTAATGGCAGGGCTAGCGGAAGGTGTGTTGAAGCCAAGTCGGAGAATGGAACCTTTATTGAAAAACTGAAACCACAAATGATTTAAAAATTAGTTAAGAAAAATCTATTCATCCAAATATTTTAGTTAACTAATCTAGTATCTATTTACTGTTAATCTCAGCCACAAGGCTTTGAACTAATCTTTCACTGAAATATTTAATGATAACAAAGTTTTGTGATTAAACCTTTTGATATTTCAATAATTTTCCTAGAAACTAAGATTCCTCTAAAGGTCACTGCAAAACCTTACTTCAAAAAGCAGAGTTTACTATTTTAGACTCAGCAAGGACACAAATGGAAAAAAAATTACACTTTAAACAACAAGATTCTAGTTTTACTAATACAGTCTAACCTTTTTTTAACATAAACTCTTAGAGAGCTGAAATATTTCACATTGAATGCCAACTTTAACAATTAATTAGAGAATATACAGTCTAATAATATTAAAAATTAATTATAGTGGTTGGCAAGTTTAAAAGAGGTACCAATCAACAATCCATTATTCGTTTTTAGGCGTCTTTTAAAATTGCCCCCTTGTACAATCTATAACAGCAACCTTAAGTAACACTAAAGGAAAACAAATATGTCAAAAGAGTAAAAGTCACATCTTATCTTTTCAAATGTTTATCAACGATTTCACTAAGAAAAATTGTAAACATGTATAAAAAGAAAAATTACAGAATTTTTAGTTTATGCTAAACAGAATTTCATTTAAAGTGACTTTACGTAAAGCAAACTTTTTAGCATTAGTTAAAAGCTTAACAAAAAATGCTTTCAATTCATCTTAAGCACAATTTCATGTTAAGGGGAGTCGGATGGTTCTATCTCGCCCATGTTAATTTTACTAAATTTAGGAAAATTTTTCTCAAGAACTATACAAGATATCATTATGAATTTTTTTCTAGTTTGTTCCTTACATATAGTTCTTTGATTTAAACTGAGGATATTTCACAGAATAAAAAAATACTTTTACAGTGATTTTTTAAAATATGCATTAAAACCCCCCAAAAAAATCCGATTTAGAGTTATATAACTTTTTTTAGAGCAGAGATATTTAAAATTCCTCAGTTTAAATCAAAGTGCTATTAATGGGGAAGAAATAACAAAACATGTCGATATCTTTCATAGTTCCTGAGAAAAATGTTCTTAACTGTTGAAAAACCATATATTTCAGGAAACGCAAAAGAAAATTAAGGTATAGGTAAGAACTGAAATACAGAGTTTCTGAAAAATCCTTATAAAAAGAATACTACTAAACAGAAATCGATAATCTTGGTTTTAAATTAAAGCTATAGATATGTAGATTAAAAATAAAATAAAAAAACACAGAAAATCGACATTTTTGACCCAAACACTCATCCAACTCCCCTTAAGTGAGTTGATGTCAATGAGATTTGTCTGCACAATAAACTTTGTTTTTTGTAAGAAATCATTATCAAGGCCCATACTTGTTCCTTCTCCTCTTGGTTCTTAGGAACAAGCGTGAGAGTGAGAAATATTTGACCCCAGGAAGGATTTGTCACATCAGGTTTCCCGGATTCAGTCAAAGTTACAGCGATGTCCGAAGGTCTGGAAACAGTGAATACACATTTTCAGTGCTATTGATCATATAAATAAGCAATCACGTATGAAATTCTTAAATATACACATAAAAGAAGGATCATGTAGTTGACTGATCTATTATCTTTTTGTTTTGTATATTAATCAATAGATTTTAAAATACTAAAAAACATAAAAATGTGTTGTAACTAAAATTTAGCTGTACTGACAGCGATCTTAAGGTAATTTTTAAATACATCCCTAGAAATAAAATATTGTGCAAGATGAATTGTAAGAAGTTTTTTAGTATCTTATAACACATTTATCAACTTCAATGAAAACTTTGGCATTATTATTCTAATAAATTGAATATAAAAATTAAACATAAAATACAAAAGTGGCAAAACACATAAAAATCCCACTGACATTTCACTTTAACTTTGTTAAAATTGGACCAATTTTTATCAAATTCTATATATGCATAATTGTTGTCTAGTTAAATCAATATTTCCACAAACAAACTGAAATAAAAGGAAAAGAAGAAAGCAGACTGCTAATTGTATGGAGAAATTAATTTATGTTTCACTGTAAAAAATATACACTAACATTCAATAAAGTCTATCTATGACGTTTTATTTGTTGTAATTTTAATTGAATCCCTTTCCTTAAGTCAATTTATAACAAAACCGTACTTAAAAAAACTTGTAAAGCTTCAAAATAAAGTGTGTAAAAGTGAAAAAAATGCAAATAAGCAAACAGCTAAAATCATTGATCATTATTATGATTCCTGTGCAAAATAATCAATGTTACATTTATTAATATTATATAAAAATGGGCACACAAATCAAAAATTAATCTCAAATATGTATTCATACCTTTAAAAATATCTTAAAATAATTTTGAAAATTACAAGTACATACAAAGGTTCAAAATGTATCAGAGCGGAAAGTCCTGCTTACATTAATATATGAAAACTAAGAAAGAAAATCTTGAAAAAACGAGCACAGTTTTCTTTAAAAAAAAAAAACTACATTAATTCTGACACACTTTTAACTCACTTGCATTACCATTGTGCAATGAAAGTCAGAAACAAAAAGCATTATAGAATTGCTAAATCATGCATCTCTTTCTTTTTAAAATGTCATTTCTTTTGATAGAAAAATATGTAGTTTCCAATTAATAATTAAATAACTGGATGTTATTTTAAAATTTGTATTTAATTGATGAAATGATGATTCCCATGATGACCTGGTGAAAAAAGAATAACACGGCAAGGTAATTCTTTTGCAAAAGTTTTGATTTAAAAACTAATGCATTACCTCTATGAGACTGACAGTCCCCCTTCGCTCTACACTGAAACTGCTTTAAAATTTGAAGGAAAATGGATAAAATAGTACAGTAAGATACATTATTCCACTCTAGGGCCAAAATTTAGTTTTTTGGTACATTATTGAAGAGTTATCCAGTCAAAAAAGCAGAAAAATGTGAAACAAATTTTGTTTTCTCCAAAATTACAGGCTTCCGAGAGCGGATATTTCGAAAACGATACAATATATCAAAAACTTCTTGATATGAAATTTGTAGCAAATTTAATCAGTTTTCATTTTGTGTATTACAATCATATAGGTAAGACGAAAACTTTTTGAGATATAAGCAAAAAAACGAAAAATGGGACCTTCAACCCCCCCCTCCCCCTTCAGCTGAGGGGCTATGGGCGGTGACTTTTGATATGTTCACCTCCTAACTAGTCCAAACAAAGTTACAAAGTCAAAAATTGTGTTTCAAGCATTTCCCACCATACCCTTTTTTGAGCCTTCATTGCCTGGACTATTAGCTAAACCCGACGTTGGTCACCCATTAGCTTTGCTATTCCCAGCCCATTATACAGGGTGGCGCAAATAATACTGGCCCCGGCGTAGAGATAGGAATGCATTGAGATGTTTGGCGAGAAAAACTATTGAAGCCATCTGAAAGCTTTCAAGTCGAAATAAAAGAATATTCCAGCATGCAACGGCTTCACCTGGCAAACGTTTTTTTTTTGCATTTATTGATTGGATTAGCATCATATTCGAGCTACTCATGGACTATTGGCGAGTTCAGGTCTTAGTGTGTATTATTTGAAGACGAGCCGTTTCAAATTTTGCAAGCACATTTTGTGTCTTGCAATTAATTTAGAAGGTTTTGTAGTAACAAAAACAAAAAGGTCCGATTCTCCAGGATTAATAATGACTGCAATAATCACTAGTGGAATTTTTTTTTGCACAGCTGTACAAACCTTCAGTTTATATTGCATTCAACTAGCTTGTCACACTATAGCATAGTTGACATCAAATAATTCGCCAAGCGTTAGTTTGGGCTTAATATTGAAGCGATAAATAGCTTCAACTAGCAAACCTGTTTTTGCATTGGTTATTGAATTGGTAAACATTCTATCGTATTCTTATCTCCATTACGGGGCCACTTTTATTTGCGCCACCTGTATCTAACGGCTTTGAGAGATGCAAGAAGAAAAGTTGGGACCTGTTGATGTCGAGCTGGGTGAGGTCTATCTGTGCCGCCCCCATGTAGTCGTCCTGGAATGCAAAGTCGTAGTCGTAGACGCGGACGTGCAGCGGTTCAAAGACGTCCTCCACGGGGATGGTGAAGAACTCATCCCAGTAGGGCTCCAGCGTGCGGTTGACGGTGCGGCTCTTGTAAAGCTGCTTACCGCCCATCTTGAACTTGACGTACGGGTCGCTCGTCCCTTAAGAGACATGGGTTAATTTACAGATTGGGATGGTGGAAACAGCATTAAGGGGGAATGGGCGCGCTGGACCGCGGATCTCCAAACTCAAGTGCCTCAGTGTTGATCCAATGGGAAAAACTATTTTCTCTGCAACATTTCTCCGGCAGTATTGAATATTTTTACAAACTTTTTTTTTTAATAATAAATGTAGATAACTTACAGGTCTCTATAATCCCCCCTTTTAAAATTGCTTAGAATACTTTTTGCAAAATTATTTATTGAAAATTTTAAAAAATATTTGAACCAATTTCAAAAAGTGGGATTGTAGAGACCTGTAAGTCAGCTACATTTATCGCATAAAAAAATCTGTTTGTAAAAATATCCAATACAGCCAAAGTAATGTGGCAGAGAAAATAGTTTTTTGTCCATTGGATTAACACTGATTCTCTTTGCTTTGGAGACCCGCAGTCCAGCACGCCCATTCCCCCTTAATTAAAGAATAACATACATCACTGTCCATTAAGGGGCGTCCAAAATCATGTGATGCAGTTTTGATGATTTTTTTTACCCCCCTCTCCCATAATCTGATTTTTTTTTAAATTCACATTTTTTATTTGAACATTTGATACCTGGAAAAACATCAAAACACATACTAATCAACGTCCAACCCCAAACTGGGAGATTCCAAACAACAGCTGCATCATCTGATGATGGTGAGAAAGTATTTAAAATCCACATACGATGCACATTTTGTCAACTTTTTCTATGTGAAATGTAAAAATACTTTAAACATTGTCCTTTGGTCAGAACTGAAATGAGCTTAGTTGTTTTTATTTAGCATGGATTCTTGTTTGTTATATAAGAAAACCTTTTTGCATTACATATATAGAGTTTTGCTTAATTTTGGTACCAGCCACCAACACCCTGCTATGGTATTAAAGAGTCCACAAAGAAACGAACGCCTATCGAACTTATATAAATGAAGACTTTCTTTTCCCAAACACTTTTAAGGATGGTTCGGAAAGCCACAATTAATGTTATCATGCAAAAATTTGCCAAATTCTCCATTTGCCAATGTCCATACATGTTTTTTACTGAAAATCAACTCCATTTTCTTGCAATTTTGCAAAAAATTATGCGATCATTGACGATTTCCCTCCCTCCCCCGAAAGCACCACATGATTTATGGATCACCCACTTAGAGGTAAAATATTAAATTAACTAATGCCTAATTTTTATATTTTCAGATATCCTGTCTGCCGTTTTGGCTTAGGATAACTCAAACAAACTTTAATACTGTGTCCTGGTGTGGGGTTTGAATGCAGAGTGACAGCTACAGTCCCTGGACAAATTATTAGACGCACTGCAAGATTTCATGTATCAATCAATGATGAACAAAATGCCTTTAGAAGGACATTTGTGTTCCTAAACTTAAGCTATTGAATAGAAAATACTATCTGCTATACTTAATACATATACCGACATCTTTTTTAATGATATGGCATTCTTTGGTATGTTTTCATTATTACTAAAAAAAATACAGTGCATCGTCTAATAATTTGTCCAGGGACTGTATTTGGCCCAACTCAAGGTGACAAAATTTGTTAAATGTTAAATTTTTTCTGTTGTAAATATATCATGGATACTACAATTTGAAATCTGAAAAAGGAACAGCTATGATAAAATTGATATAATGGCTGGTCTTGATTTGTCCATTTGCGTACGTTACCAAACAACCGAAATGCCCAAATGTGGTAAACATTCCACTTCATATTTCATACATCTGGATAGGTATAGGAACCAGTGGCGGATTTATGGGGGGGGGGGCCTAAGGGGGCTTTAGCCCCCCCCCCCCCCATGAGACTCAAACTTATACTAGATAAAAACGTTTTTCCCAAAAATTAACTGTTTGAAAATATTCAAAACTTTTTTTAAATGCTGTTACTTTTTTACAAAAAGTAAAATTCAAAACCCAATATCTCCAACATTGACTTAAGCCACTTTTACACTCAAACATCAACACACCGGACTTAGGTAGCTTCGCAAAACATATAAGCAAAAGTGGCTTAAGTCCAAGTTGGGGATATTGGGTTTTGAACGTTTGCTCCTCATTTCAATCCAGTTTTTTAGTAAAAACGTAATTTGAGGGTTCAAGATGTTGATAATCTGAACTTTGGTGCTTTGCTTCAGGGAGCCGAAGTCCTGATTATTGTCAGTGGTTCTTCTTGCTATGGGAAACCGACTGAAATACAACTTATTTCAGTTATTTCGTTTTAATTTCTGATTATAACGGTGAATTAGAGACTGATACGTTGAACATCAAACTATTATTGACTTATTTTGAACAGTATATATATACTCTTCAAAGCCCGGATTTCACGCTTCCTGAGTCTACTCAGCACATCACAAAATATATGTATTTTAATACAAAATTTTTCAAATTATATGTATATAATCAAACATCACTAATGCAAAAATTATCTGTAATAATTAATCATAACAGATTGATCGAGGATATGTATTTAAAGTATATCAAAAGTACCAATTTGGAGATCTGTGACTCAAAAATGCAACTATATTCAAGGTGATATAACATTAAACTCAACTCAAGCACTCAATTAGTATCTAGAACGTATCTTTCTTATATTCTCGTCAACGTATTGTTAATTTACTTATTCGATTGCTAATAATTTTTCAATTAGTAATATCCATTAAATTTTATTGAACCTAATCATGTAGTAGTAAAGTTTCTTATATTTAAATTTATACGTATTAAATTGGAGTAGGAATGAAAATTGTTAACCAATTGAGAACTAACAGTTTAAAAAAAAATCCATTTATGAATAATTAAAAATGATGATCTTGAAGCATAGCTTTTGCATAGGCATCCGAAATAGTAAATAAAAATAGTAGTAAATAGCAATTTAGACCCTAGCAACATTAGACCCCGGACAACGACCTGACACCCTAAAAAAAGCTGTGCCATTCTTCAAGACAGCATTGCACTCACATCACCCACTCTTTGCTCCAGGCTCTCTGCGGGGGGTCCAATTAAGTCCACATCTCTTTTTTCTGCCCCTATTTTCAGACTAGGGTAAAAGAAAGATGTGGGAGAATTTTCGCTACCCTCTTTGAAAGCCGACGATTGGGATCGTATAATGCTTTTACTGCCTTAGAGGAGGGGGGTACACTACAAAGAGGTCTAGACACAGACAGCCAGCCATGTAGATTGCAGAGTCATGGTCATTGTCGAATTTTTTTAGGCAATAAAAAGTACACTACACGCGGGCTGTAAACGGGTTTCTCTTTGCTCCTGTTTGTCTGAAGATGTTTAGTACTACAAGCCCCCAATGGATGTTACACACGATCTCAAGTTTTGTGGTTTGCGGGATACTTATATTACTAACTTAAAAAAACTTTTTACACAGTGTTTTAATGAAAATACATATTAGAAATTGTTATCTAATTTATTTATATAGTTCATTTTTCTAATATAAGTATTCATGACATTTGTAATGTTTCTACCGGAATTAAACATTTGTTGATCGTTGAAAATAAGGTAAGGAAATATTTTTATATTATATATGTAAACGATTTTCCTTTGCGCAGAATAGTAGACTTATTCTTTCTAGAAATGAAGGAAGTTTGGACGCCCAAGTGTTTTTTTTTTATAAAGAAACTTTTAAAAATCCTCCCCATGAATGCACGATTTTTTTTTAATTAATATTTTCCCTTTCTACAATTTCAATTCTATTCGCACTTTGTACATGCAAAAACAATATTTCCTACTCTTCGACCAATTTGATAAGTTAAAAAAAAAATCGGAATTTCTGATTGAATGGGGATGTCCTTATGGCTAGCTGGTCGTTGCAATATTGCATAATGTGTTGAAATATATATTTAAAAAAAGAAAAAAGCCCTGGCCTCAAAATAGGTTCCCAATGACAATTTTGCTAGAGATTATGACTTCTTTTATATTGTAATTAATGAGAGAATCAATTATTGATTCTTGTCTTTAATATCAAATTTAGTAGTTGTTTTTTTAGGTAAATTTAGTTTGAAACTTTTAGGACACAAGGATAAGCATATTTCTGTTTTCAAATAAAGTAATGATTTAAAATGTTCTTAAAAAATTAAAATTTGAGAAATCCCTTTAAGATCAGATTAAAGAACCTAAAAATAAAAAGACACATTTTTTGCCAACAATTTTATGTCCATGCGCAAATAGGTTTTTTTGTTGTTGTTATTAGTCTATAGTTGTTTAAAGAAATTTAAGAATTATCAAATATTGTGAGATTTGACTTTTTGAAAGAGTCAATAGAGTAAAACTAATTTTCGAAAGAATTATTTTTTTTTGTTAATTTGTCTAGTAGTTATCACATATACTTGATCATGTTTTCTTTAATATTTAGTTTAACAATTTGTTGATGCCTTAAATATGAACAGAATATCCACTAAGATTTAAACTAAAATGGACTTATTAATCAAATTTATAGCAAAACTTAAAATCAAATACTTTTTGTTTGGAAATCTGTAATGTTAAAAGAAAGATTTTTCATGCCTCAAAACTATGCCATTTCCTCATTTGGTCTTTTTAATTATGCTGTTTTTTGGGTGTAGAAGATGCTGAAGCTGATGTTTTATTTCTATTCTACACAAAAATATAGTTAATTATTGAATATGAATAGTTTTACTACTACCAAACGAAATTAATTTTCTCACGTGTGATTATTCAATGAAATAAATTAAACACCACCTATTAAATAACTTTAAATTAATTCAATTAATTTTTATTATTACCTTTACTTCATTATTATTAAAATAAATTATTTCACATTATTTAATAAATATTTAATTTACAATAAGTAATAAAAACTAATTTGTACGATGTAATTAATTATACATGATTTAATTAAGTAATTTCCTAATTATTGAAAATAATTAGTATGCGTTAGTAGCAGTTGTAGTTAATTCAAGTATTTACTAATTATTTAACATACAGATATAAATCATGTCTCCCCCCTGCGGTTTGGCCAACGTGTTAGCCCCCCCCCCCCATGTTGAAGTTCTAGATCCGCCACTGATAGGAACCCTAAGTTAAATTTAAAAGTTGCCAATGAACAGATCAGCCATTATATTGTAGTTGTGCCCTAAAAATTTCAGTAATATGTGTGCTTAATGTGAAGTGTACTCACCACATGCGTCCCGCGCTTGTAGGTCTTTTCCGAAACGGAGATGTACTTCGAGCAAGAAAAATGCATGCTGTCGCAAGGCAACTAATTTCTGTTTTACTAAGCTATCCTCCTGTAAAAGAAAATATAATCACAACTATTAAGAACAATCAAAGTTACGCTAGAAATACAACCTAGTGCAAAAAAAATAGTTAATTAATATTTGTAGAAAGACAATTATTTCATACCAATGATGTTGTATTTTTTAGAGTAGCTAGATAAATCTTAAATTTCATTAAAAAAATATATATATATTTGTTTGGATGGTTGATATATAACTTTACTATTGAAATTCGATTTAGAAGATAAAGTGACCAGATGTAACTGCATTTTGCATTACAGCACTGCTTTTTGCCCTGTCTGTTTTAAAGTCTTAAAATACAGGGTAGCGCAAATAAAAGTGGCCCGGCATTGTAACTAAAAAAGTTTTTAAATAATTAATTTAAATTTGTTATTTGTTTTAAACTAAGTTTTTTGCACCATAACACAAGACTGAAACTACAATAATACTACAAAATGAACGATATATGCTGCGGAATTAGCTCTTTTTTTGCTTCTTTAACATTGTACTGCATTGATGTTGAAAATATCTGGTCACCCGAGTAAAAAAAGTTCCATTCGCTTCCATAATAACTTTATACATAAAACTTATACGAAATCTGAAAACAGAAACACACGAAAACTAATTAATATAAATTTATACTTAATTAATGTTCAAGACTTGTTTGCGAAAACAAAGTAAACTTCACAGATAGTTGTAAAATTTTTAATCCCTCTTCTTCCGATTTCCGAACTTTGAAAAAGCCTGTTTGTTTACTAACAAATTCACCAAGAGATAAATCGAAGTTAAAGTGTGTAAAATTATCTTGTTTCAGGTGACGCATTCTTCTAGCTTTCACTGCTCAATTTTCTTCGGTCGGTGCTCTGTTGACACGTGCCATTAAATGACTAATCGATGCTTCAAATATTATTTATTTTCATTCAGCATTTCTATTGACACTCAAGTTCTAAAAACATGCTTATCGAACAATAAAATGGGTTTGCAAAAAGGCTATTTTTATGGCTATTTTTATTTTCATTAAATTTTTAATTTGGTTTCGGGAAAAAATACTAAAAATAAAGTTTTACCTTTTGTTTGACTTTTCTCGGTTTGAGGAAAAATCGCTTGAAGCGTCCGCTGTCTCCCATAATAAGACTTGCGAATGGCTTATAGTTTTGTTATTCTGCATTGTTATTAATATGCATGCCATAAAAAAGTAGCCACGCCCGAGCAGCGGAAGCTTTGTTCACGAAGACCATAAGGCACAATTAAATAAAAACTAATTGTGAAAGGCAGAGACATTAACATTGTTTATATGGCATATTTAGTAATAGGCCCCTGTTACAATTCATCTTTATGTGACACCAAACGAAAAATTTAACAATGTTAGCGCGTATTTAGGGGATCGTCTGACTATTTTTAATTACTCAAAAGAACTTGATGTCTCAATAGATACATTAAGTCTTTGTTCCCACAATCCCACATGACGTAACGAAACCGCCTGGGACTGCCTGTTAACAGGAGAACCGTCTGGGGGGAAAAGAAAATACGACCTTGGGGTTACTATTTAATTTGAACAGACTAGAGTATATACAACTTGATTGTTTAGCCCTCTCTATCGGGGGTTGCTGGGACTCTCGGATAATCACAAGAAATATATGGCTCTTTCAAAGACAATCAACCAGAGTGAAAAAGAGAACAACCTTGTAGCAACTTATGCCCATGGCCACTACATTCTACAACAAAAGGGCTCCAAAACTCTATTCGGAATAATTCATTACAAATTTATCAGCACCTAATTCGTAATACAACTTTTGTTTATAGTACATTTAATTTATCTTACTTTCAATACATAATAAAACAATATTTTAATAAAATGATATCAATTGTATTACATAGTAAAACTATAAAAATTATTAAAAAAAAATACCAGCAAAATTTGATTTGGATTAATTAAGTTTCGGAAATTAATTAACTTAAATTACTATCACAACTACTAGTTCTAATATATGCGTTTTTTTTACACTTCAAAATGAAGTTTCACAAGCGAATAATTTATTATTAAGTCTGATTTGACCCCCCTCCCCCCAAAAGTAGTTTTCAGTACATTATATATAGCATATAGTAGTGAGCAGAACAGTATAGCATATCAATACTGACCACGGGCACATCCACCGTGATGCCGCTGTCGCGCATGTCGTCGTCGACGTCAGGGTGCGTGGGGTGTCGCGCCTTCCTGGCGGGCGACGACGACGTCGAGGCCGAGTCCCTGTGGATGGTGGGGTCGGAGTACGAAGCCCCCTCCACCAGGCTTACTCCGCCCTGCAGGTGGCTGGCCGCCACGCTGGCGAGGTCACTGGTCGACACGTTAGGGTGGCTGGCGCACAGCCGCTGCTGGGCGTGCAGGGATTTCCTACATAGGAAAAGATGTACGATATATCCTTCCAATATCTCCATCTTTGACTTAAACCACTTTGTTTATATGCTTATCGCAGTTAATTAAATCCTATGTGTTGATGTTTAAGTGCAAAATTGGCTTAAGTCAAAGTTGGAGGTATTGGGTTTTGAATATTTGCTCTTCGTATATAACAGAAGCGGTGATTGCGTCGTGGAAGAGCATTTAGAACATGCATACAGTCGAGTGGCACCCTTGTGACCATCTAACAACGCGACTACAGTCCAACCCTCTATTACTTTTCCCATGTTAACCCCTTTTCGGGACATCTCCAATCATGAAGGAGCAAGGACGCTTCACGCTCGTCAGTTAGATTTCGATTTCCGTTCGTATTTCTCTAGCAGTATAAGTTATCGCGAATCGCGTGCACGCTATGACACTGAAAACGGACCATGGAAGTAAAGAGCTAGACATCTTCGTTAGGTGGTTCCAAAAGTAAGGATTGGCTTATCATACAGGGTGAACAGACCATATGGCAATTAGTCTACAGTGGCCCTCGATGGCCCGACATCTCAGAACCCTGTAGAACGTACGAAGCTGTGTACAGTTGCTGGAGCTAACCCATGTCATGAAGTGCGTCTTTGCGGTTGCTGTGCGTCTTTGCGGACCGATGCAGATTGAAGCGGATGTATAGCATATAGCAATAAGGGTAATCGACTCTTTGCTCAGGGCCTCCTAGAAGGGAAAGGGGAAAAAATAGTCGACAGGGCCTGGCACTTTCCGAAATCCGCCATTGAGACTAGACGACGTTAAACGACCGGCGCTGATCGCTACTGAATACGAGCGAGGAAAAAACAAAGAATAAAAAAGGCTTTTTGTATCGTTGATTTGCTATTTCTAGAGCAGTCGAAGACAAAACATAAAAATCTGTTTAAAACTTTAATCAATATTTTTACATAAAAATATTTAGGGTAACGAGTACAGTGATTGGCCCCCCTCACAGTGATTGGCCCCCTCATTCATTATTGAAAATAATAAGATGTTAAAGCCCAAAATAGGTGTGACAAATGTTTTTAAAATTCCCGCCAAAAACGTTTGTCATGTTGGCAACAACATTTTGGGCTTTAATTATTTGGGCTCTTATTATTTTCAATAATGAATGAGGGGGCCAATCACTGTGAGGGGGGCCAATCACTGTACTCGTTACTCTATATCTTGTACATTATGAAGGAATTTTTAAAGCCAAATTTTCGCATTTAATTAGGTAAGATTACCATAAACTTCTCAATAAATCCTGTGTCTCTTATTTTCTTGATATTCCTTACAAGCTGTAGTGTATCAAATCATAAACGGATCGAGTATTACCAGAAAGTAAATAACAGGTTATTTATTTTACTCCACTAAAACACTTATAAATTTGCATTTAATTTCCTTAGTTTCGGTTTTAAGTTTTTGTTTTTACTCGGTATGTTACGATTTCGATGGGTTCATTTTTCATTTCAATAATAAAATAATATATGACAAATGTTAATTTATTTAGTTTACAAAGGCAGAAAATTGTGAATATTTTTTGAAAAATAATTTTAAGTATTTTTTATTTTTGTAAAAGCTTACCATAATACAAAGCAACACGAAAGAAAGAGAGGATTTCCCAGATATTTGAATTATTAGATATTTGAATTATTATTTGATCTGAAGCATGTAGCTTTTTTTTTTGTAATACCTTTAATACCAAAGAAGTTCTATTGCAACTACCGATTGCGCATGCGCAATTTTCTCAAAAACCCTTTTATGACGTTCGACAAGTAGTAGAAACTCGTGTATCAAATATGAAGTACATGGCTCTTTTAGTTCGAGCTGCAGAGTGGTTTCATAGAGACAGACGATTTTTCAAAAAAACACTTCATCGGAATCAGTACCCTCGAAAACAAGTAGAAAAAACACAAAATCTCCATTTAGGATTTTCGACCCCATAGTAATACTTCCATTACCTTAGATTTCATATTAGGTCATTGAAAGTAATAACATTCATAAATCATAAGTTATCACGTATTTTTTTACTTATGTATTACTATAACCATAACTGTCATTCTTGGTATAATTTATATTGATTTTTACACACGAAATAGTTTAAAATAATTATATAATACAATTTTTAAAAAAATCATAACAGATGGGGTTGAATAACTAGACTGCCGTAAACTGCAAAAAGTACAACAATGAGTTACACCATTATTAATCTGAAATAATTAGTCTTTTAGTATATTTCCTTGAAGGTTAAAGTTATTGCGTTTTTTACAACAATGGTCCAAGTCATTAGTCTAGCTACCGCATTTTAAATCAACTAAAAACAGCATGCAATTTATTGCCAAAGCTACTAAAATATTTATATGAACACTTGGTACATACTAATATCGGGTTTGCTGCATTTTATTATAATTTAAGCAAATATAGATGTTTTTTGAGCTTGAAAATATGGAAATTCTAACTCAAAAGCATTGCAAAAGCCGTTTCAGCGGTCGTTTAGGCTCAGTGCTAAGAATCAATGGCCGGGCCCGAATACAATAATATTTTTCCCCTTTCGCTTATTCTCTAGGAGGCCCTGGGTCAACCCACCACTCCCACCAACTGTCACCAACCGACGGCGTCTTTGGGGGAAGACCGAAACGAGAAATTTGGCGAAAATTAGAGCCGCAATGGGTGATAAAAACGTGTAAAGGCTTTAACGCCTTAAAGGCCTTTGGTCTGTATTACTTAATTCTTACTCGACAATAAAAACCGGAAAAGCAAGCCAAGAATTGGGAATGGTGGTTTCATACAGTATTTAATACTTTAACCCTTGCGGGACGAGTACGACCTTCCAATTTACCTACGATAAATTTACTTTAATATATTACTACAATTACATCTAGAAAAACTAACGAGATATCTATCATTAAAGAGATAAAGGCTTCATAACCTTGTTAGAAATCAAGGACATGATGGATAAAGAGGCGTCTTTATTAAGTGTTCGGTTTTAATGGTATGCTCACATCCTCACTCGCATTTATATACGTATCTAAAATGTAGGTAAGTTTAATCAAAAATGGACTATTACACCATTCGATTGCTTGCGGATCAAAAACCCTGCATTTATTAAGTTGTTTGGAATTGAGCCAAGCTTTTTAACTAGAATTTTTTGGCGTAAAACCTCAAGACCGAACCCCAACTGTATTAACTTCGTTGTATGTCGGTTAACTATTGTTCGTGAAAAATCTTCCACGCTGTAGTTCATAATTAATGAGTACATTAGACAAAACCTCTGGGAAGTGAAAGAAACATATTTTGGAAGAAAATATACATGAATTTCTTTAAAGAGTGTGGGTTTATTGAGAGATGGTTTGTTACCAATTAAGGCTTTTACTCACTGTCTAACTCAATATCATGTAAAATACGTGACTTTCGAAGACGTAGCGGGAGTCGTTTGAGGGCAGAGTCGTAGAACGACTCTGCGCTCAAATCATGACGCGGTTAAAGTAGTCCGTTTCTATCCGTTCATAAAAGCGAAAAGCAATGCCAACACATAATTCGCCAACTTTTTTTTAGGTAAGTGATTGGTCAGAGTGGACTACTCACTATACGTGACACGTAAAATTGTAACCCGTGCAGAGCCTTGTTTACAGGAAGTGTTGGTCTGTTACTTGCTTCTTGTGAAGAGAATTTTGGATGAAGGGGAAGTTGAAACCTGAGCATCACGAATAAGAAGTTATTTTCCCTAAATTACTTTTATTTTTAACTAAAATTCAATTCAATCTTTAATTCTACTTCATTCTTTTATTTAAATAAACAAAAGTGAAATACTACTTACGATTCCTCAATAATATATTCGAGAAAATCTTTACCATCTAACACAGAAAATCCAAAAACGGAATCATTTCTTTCATATAATCCACACATGAGCACGCGATTGCAAATTAAGAAAATCTATCGTTTACTAAATTGGTTTTTACCTTAATACCAGCGAAACATTGTCTACGGCTCAGGTAATCGATATTTTTCATCAACAGTCTGCATTTCCTTATCAAAGTATCCAAATAAAGCATTACAAGAGTCCATTCCGATAAAAATGGGATCTTAAATAGCTGGAGTGTAAGCTCGGGAAGAGAGGTGTTATGTTTTTTTTAATCGTCCGTTTTAATTGTCTTTCCGTAGGGCAGAAATTGTATACTTTTTTTTTATTTCTCATACAATTATTAGGGAGGAAATTCTTAATTTTTGTTCATTAAAATATTTTTTGAGGTATCATACTTATTAAATAAGATTACAGTTATCTACGAAATTTAGTATAGCATAGGTATTTATCGATCTTGATTTTTTTTAATACATATTTTCAATTTCTCTGGGAGTTTATTGAAAAATAATATATGTATAGTATTTGGTTCAATGTGTAGTATTTCTAAATCTGGAATTATTTAAAAAAATTAAGGTTAAGAAAGACACTTAATTATTTGAAACTAATTTTCTATTTATACAAAACACTTTGGAAGTAAAATGTTTTGTTGAAAGTATTATAGTCACCTACTTATGTTCCTTAGAAATAAGAAACATAAAGCATTATTGCACAAAAAGTTAGTAAAATGAGCAAAGTAAAGTTTACGTCAAAAACAAAGTAGGCAATACTTTTGTAATTTTTTTTTAAAAAACTATTCTCTCTTTTTTTTGAGTGATTTTTTAAAACATTTTCCAGATGTACGCAAGAAAATAATTTGATTAGATCAAAGCTATGAATAGTAACCTACGATGTTTCTTTTGGTTGTAAGATGTTATATATTTTTGGTATCATTACTGTAATAGGACTTTTTTTTAAAAGTAATAACATTTAAAAATAGTATCGAGTCTTTAGACTAATAAAAGTAGCATTTTTAATGCAACAAAAAATATTTTGTTTGTATATAAGATGTAATGTATTTTAAAATGCAATTAGTTAAAAAAATAATATTTTTAAAATTATAATCAGTAGTAATTATTACATAAATATTTGGGTTATAAGAGAAAGATAATTTCATAATTATAAATAAAAATCGTTTAGGTACAATAGTAGTACCTGGGACACTTTGGGGACGGAAGTGACGTCATCAGTGGAGGAGTCGGGTGCGCTCTAATCGTTCGGTAGACACGTGACCGGAAGGGGCGTGGTCGAGGAGGAGTTGGGTACGCTCTAAGTGTTCGGAAGTATGATGTGGAGTTGAGTTGTTTTTGGCTGAATGTTGAGTTGTAGGGGTGCTGCTTTAGTTTTCGCGTGACGTATGCAGGAATTATAATAGTTAATGGCAACGGGTGGAACTTGCCGTAAGTAGAGTGGAGTTGAGTTGTTTTAGTGCTGATGATAAATAGGGTAGGTTTATGTGACGTCATGGAATAGATTTATGTGACGTATTATATGTCTAGTTTTAAGGAAAGCCAACTAAGTGGTGCCATCTATCGGTAGGGAATGGAAGTAAAAATAATGTTTATGACGTACGCTCGTGGTGCCATCTACCGGTGAGGAAATAAATGATTTTAATGTAAAATAAGGTGAAAATAAATACATTTTAGCGCGAAAAATATTAAAATGTGAGTTTTTGACGATTCGAACCCCCGATCTCCAAAAGCGAACGTGGCTCAGCGACTTGTAGTGCGTTAGCCTACTGAGCCACGTCCGCTCGACAGTATGTGAAGAATTAACATTTATTTGCAGTTTCTATAAGTGCTCATGGTGCCATCTAGTATAAAATATTTCATTTAATATTAGGTCTGTCTAAATGGTGAGACATACTCGAAATACTTCGTGGTATATTTACTTAATAATTAAGATAATCAGTAATATCTTATTGATATTGAAATAAATGCTATTGCACATGTCTAAATGGAGACACTTAGTCTGAATACTTTAGATATATATCATAGATTTTAGTGAATGCATATTTACACAGCAATTAAGATAATCTCTAGAATCACAGTCACGTATGTGCCAAAGGTTTCGTATACAAAACCGATGACATAATGACCATCATCCAATGAGCATAGATGTAGATGGCGTTGTTTTTCCTACCGGCCAATGAAAAATGTAGATAGAGGGCGCTGTAACCTTTGAGTTATTCTAGTTTCAGGACTTTGGAAATCATTCCTTCACTAACCTCTACCAGCTTACATTCTCTCTAAAAATGAATTCAAAATTTTCACGAAAACGATCGAGCAGCACTCATCCACCAAGTAAAAAGGTCAAATCACCTACAATATCAAATACAGTTGTGTCTTCTGAAGAAGAAGTTCCCATCCAGCAAGGAGACCTCTTCTATGGAACAGATGTCACCACCGATGAAATTCCGGCTGGAGATTGGTTGACTGCTATGTGCCAGTCCCTTGGAGAAGTTCCTGCCCTCTACGAACCGTCGACTGATGTCCTTCCTCAGCTAATCATCGACACCTCCGACTCTAACCCCGCACCTGTTGAATCAGTACAAGTCTACAATGAGACGGCTCAATTTCAGAAAACCACCGCAGCATGTCCCAAGATCGAGAACGTACCTCTCATCTATCGAAAATCGACTAAAACTCTAGAAGAATGGCCAATAGATGACTGTCTACAAGTCTCTCTCATACAAATAGACTATAAACTTTATATACATTTACAAAAGTGTTCGCTTATGGACAGTACTAGCGTATTAATGAACACCACCACTTACGTTGACTTTAAGGATAAAATTCATCATGTGAATACTACATATCCCTCTTCCAGTGTCATATGTAATAACCAACTTGTTATATTTTCCAGAAGGGGTGAGTTGATAATGCATCAGATTTTTCATTATAATGAGTTTAAATTAAAATCAAACCCACTTAAAATAAATCACTCCACTCTCGAAAAAATTCGAGAAATAATTCATGATATCGATAGAACTATCGAGAATGCTTTAATTTGTGATATACTATCGGAAAAATTTTTAGAAAAATCTGGTCCATTATCAATTCATTTTTCTGATCTGATGGACGATTTTATTCAATCATTACAAAGAGAAGTCGCTCGCAATGTCAGCAACCTTTTCTTATCAAAAGTTAATTAAAAAATACATTTTTACAACTAATAAAACTTTATAGTGAATAAAGTCTGAATAAAATAAAGCCTAATTTCATAAGGTAATGACGAGAACCGTCTATAAACATCACATGTATCTTCCAAAATATCAAAGAATTTTATCGTCAAAACTTCCAACTTATCGCCAAACGAACGGAAAATAACTTTTAAGAACAAAAATAGCGCAAGTCAAAAGTAGAATTTTTTTATCTTATGATTTTTGATGTTAAATATTTTTTAATTGTACGGATGATTGAATAGAAATTGCGGCTTTCTCGTATCTTCGATACGAGAATCGTATCGAAGATACGAGCCGCAATTTCTATTCAATCATCCGTACAATTAAAAAATATTTAACATCAAAAATCATAAGATAAAAAAATTCTACTTTTGACTTGCGCTATTTTTGTTCTTAAAAGTTATTTTCCGTTCGTTTGGCGATAAGTTGGAAGTTTTGACGATAAAATTCTTTGATATTTTGGAAGATACATGTGATGTTTATAGACGGTTCTCGTCATTACCTTATGAAATTAGGCTTTATTTTATTCAGACTTTATTCACTATAAAGTTTTATTAGTTGTAAAAATGTATTTTTTAATTAACTTTTGATAAGAAAAGGTTGCTGACATTGCGAGCGACTTCTCTTTGTAATGATTGAATAAAATCGTCCATCAGATCAGAAAAATGAATTGATAATGGACCAGATTTTTCTAAAAATTTTTCCGATAGTATATCACAAATTAAAGCATTCTCGATAGTTCTATCGATATCATGAATTATTTCTCGAATTTTTTCGAGAGTGGAGTGATTTATTTTAAGTGGGTTTGATTTTAATTTAAACTCATTATAATGAAAAATCTGATGCATTATCAACTCACCCCTTCTGGAAAATATAACAAGTTGGTTATTACATATGACACTGGAAGAGGGATATGTAGTATTCACATGATGAATTTTATCCTTAAAGTCAACGTAAGTGGTGGTGTTCATTAATACGCTAGTACTGTCCATAAGCGAACACTTTTGTAAATGTATATAAAGTTTATAGTCTATTTGTATGAGAGAGACTTGTAGACAGTCATCTATTGGCCATTCTTCTAGAGTTTTAGTCGATTTTCGATAGATGAGAGGTACGTTCTCGATCTTGGGACATGCTGCGGTGGTTTTCTGAAATTGAGCCGTCTCATTGTAGACTTGTACTGATTCAACAGGTGCGGGGTTAGAGTCGGAGGTGTCGATGATTAGCTGAGGAAGGACATCAGTCGACGGTTCGTAGAGGGCAGGAACTTCTCCAAGGGACTGGCACATAGCAGTCAACCAATCTCCAGCCGGAATTTCATCGGTGGTGACATCTGTTCCATAGAAGAGGTCTCCTTGCTGGATGGGAACTTCTTCTTCAGAAGACACAACTGTATTTGATATTGTAGGTGATTTGACCTTTTTACTTGGTGGATGAGTGCTGCTCGATCGTTTTCGTGAAAATTTTGAATTCATTTTTAGAGAGAATGTAAGCTGGTAGAGGTTAGTGAAGGAATGATTTCCAAAGTCCTGAAACTAGAATAACTCAAAGGTTACAGCGCCCTCTATCTACATTTTTCATTGGCCGGTAGGAAAAACAACGCCATCTACATCTATGCTCATTGGATGATGGTCATTATGTCATCGGTTTTGTATACGAAACCTTTGGCACATACGTGACTGTGATTCTAGAGATTATCTTAATTGCTGTGTAAATATGCATTCACTAAAATCTATGATATATATCTAAAGTATTCAGACTAAGTGTCTCCATTTAGACATGTGCAATAGCATTTATTTCAATATCAATAAGATATTACTGATTATCTTAATTATTAAGTAAATATACCACGAAGTATTTCGAGTATGTCTCACCATTTAGACAGACCTAATATTAAATGAAATATTTTATACTAGATGGCACCATGAGCACTTATAGAAACTGCAAATAAATGTTAATTCTTCACATACTGTCGAGCGGACGTGGCTCAGTAGGCTAACGCACTACAAGTCGCTGAGCCACGTTCGCTTTTGGAGATCGGGGGTTCGAATCGTCAAAAACTCACATTTTAATATTTTTCGCGCTAAAATGTATTTATTTTCACCTTATTTTACATTAAAATCATTTATTTCCTCACCGGTAGATGGCACCACGAGCGTACGTCATAAACATTATTTTTACTTCCATTCCCTACCGATAGATGGCACCACTTAGTTGGCTTTCCTTAAAACTAGACATATAATACGTCACATAAATCTATTCCATGACGTCACATAAACCTACCCTATTTATCATCAGCACTAAAACAACTCAACTCCACTCTACTTACGGCAAGTTCCACCCGTTGCCATTAACTATTATAATTCCTGCATACGTCACGCGAAAACTAAAGCTTATCCATTAATTCATATAAATAGTTATACAATTATTCCAAATACTCATTTGAATTAAATTTTAATATTCTGCAAGTTGCAATTGTTTTGAGACAATTTTAAAGTTTTTCTTCAACTGTTAGAGTGAAATTTAATCCATTAATGTAATTCGCTAATTGATTTTGGGTGAAACTAGAATTTCCAAGAGCTTATGTGCAGCGGGAAGAAGTTTCAAGAAAAGGAAAGAAAATATTCCCTAATTCGGAGACCTTTTAATAAAAATATCAGCTTATATTTACTTAAAATTTGAATACACTAACCATACAGATGAACTAGAAATATACACATGATAATCTAATATTTTCATACTTGAAGCTATACTGGATAAGTGGTGAACTGGTTAACGTTAAACAAAAGAAAAATATGGCTCATTGTACTGAATAGACAAATAGTTACTGATGAAAAATACAAGCTCCTGTTTACAAAACTCATACTAAGATGTTTCAGAAGAAAATAAAATTCTGGCAACGTATCGGATGTTGTTCCTGCGTTGTTTCAGATTTAATCCTCTATAAATTATAAAGCGCTTTAAGAGTGCCCTAACATTTTGAAACATTGTGTGGGCTTAGTATCTGAGCGTTATATCGAAAATGTTGTGGAAACGTGCCAGATAGAAGTGAAGGGTTGGATATAGAGGATTTATTGAAAAAAGTATGCCGCTCAGTCTATTCCCTGTAGAGGCTTAAACTTCCAATCTCAACACGACAAATTTTTGCATAAGAAACACATAAATACATTTTTAAAAAAAGTTCAAAACCGATATTTTGTTATTTTAATTTCGAGCATTTTTTGACATCCCCCCCAAAATAAACGAGAATATCTAAAAAATTAGAGCTTTCAGAGAAAAACTTGCTTCAGTTTTAGAATCAGCGACCAAAATAAAACTAAAATTAGTTCCAAAATCTTAGACAACAAAACATCTGTTGCCCTGTGTTCCAATTATTGGTTAATTTCCTTTTCCAAATATCTTGATTAGCTCATTTGAGAGCGATTAAGATTTTTTTTTTAATATGGAGAGATATCCTTTACCTAATAAATTATAATGTAATTGAAAATATTTTTTTTAATGTAACCAACCAGCAATGAAAAGCAGTTGCGAATTAATGTTTAATAAATACAATTTTCGTTTAGAAAATATGTTGACAGAAGAAGCAAGACTTAAGGTACAAAACCATAAAAAAAAGTATTTCGTGCTCTTTAATAGCTGCCGAAGAAAGTGAATGTTTTACCTAAATTACTCATTTACTTTATCTTCCATTCCCTTTAATGGTTCCTTTAGAATTCGAGGGTCGAGTATTCCGTTTACTAGTGTGGCAACACTCCGGCTCATCGTTCCTTTTCCTGATTGTTTTACTTCACGTCTATTCTCTGTTTCGCCAGGGCCGGGAAAACAAGCGTGTAAAGGTAGTTTACGGGGACGATTTTCCCGTTTTATTCTTTCTGTCCCGTTTTATTCTTTCGGTCACATAAAACTTTTCTTTTTGAAGGGATGGGATCGAGAGAAACAATTGTCTACAACGCATTTTTCAATGAGTTTTAAACTATTAACGTTTGTTTGATAGCATTTAATATTTTCTTTGATTTTTCCTGTTTTATTTGGAAGTGTTTAACATCAAACAAAAATTGAGTACGTTAAAAGAAAATGTGTTAGTGTGTGGTTTATTTTTTATAAAATCGTAAAGAGAGACCGAGTTTGTAGTTTAAAGTAATTTAGTGGCTAGAGGGTAAAATCTCCTAAACATATGAAAGGTGCAGTAAAAAAAATTAATAGTGTGTGTTTAGAAATAGCGAAAGAAATTAACGAAAATGGTTTCAATTCACAGAAATATTCAAGCGCCAAAGTTGCCTGTTAATATTTCAATTAATCGAAGAACTAATTTTTAACTGTGTAGGCCATTATAGTCCCTTTTATTGGCTTGGTTTATTTGGTTTATTAAAAAATATCAAATACAATTTTCTTGACGAAAATATGAATCAGTATAAAATGTTCAGTAAGTGTTACTTTGAAAGAGAAAGTATTTTAATATTCTGAAAGTTAAAAATCATGAATATTAAACGTGGTATGAATAAATCAGAGTTATTTTTGATTTTTCCTTTTCTATAAATGCCCGTTCCAAAAAACCACAAATATTTCAGACAAAGTTTTAGAAAAAGTTAATTATGCATGCTACAGATTTTAATGTATATTTTTTGTTCAGAAATTCCACAAGATAATAATCGTTATTAAAATTTTAATAATGATACTTTATTCTTTGTTTGCTTTTCACTAACCTTAGAAAAAAAATTGTTTAAAAGTTAATATGTAGAAGGAAAAAAAAACGATTACCTTTTGAGAAATTATGGATAAGATACAAATTTATGCTTCAGGAGTCCTCATAAATTTAGATCAAAAGAAAAAATACATAAAATAATGGAAGTTAAACGAAGCTCAACTAAAATTCTTATGGTTTTTTACTCATTTATTAAAGTCCTTTTGTGATATAAATAATTAGTATTTTATTTCCATTTACTATAAAGTATGCATAAAAACTTGACACAAGGAAAAATGAAGTCTATACTTAAAGATACATTTTAAAGGAACTTCTAATTTCTTGAGATAAGGTAAAGGAAGATTTATCGAATAGAAATTATGTAAAAGGTTTCCCTGAGAGATGTTGACCAAGAAGCTGGAATATCTTTTACATTGAATTTTTTTCAGTTCATGAGTACCAAGATTTCAAACATTCGAACATTTATAAAATATACATTTTGACTAAACATTTTATAAAATGGTTCACTGACAAGATGATTTTCAAAAGCCTTTTGAAGTTCTAGACGTGTTACTAAATTGATGTAACATAAGCTATTGGCATCAATTCTTGTCAAACGATTAAAATGTAGATACATTGTAAACGATTGGCATCCAGTGTTGCCAAACAACTGAGAGTTACTTAATTGGTACCTTAATAAAATTTTCCTTTAAGCAGATATACAATTGCGATTGTTTCATCAAGATTTGGTAATAGCCCACACCACTTCTCGTTCATTTTAAATGAAACCGATAGTGTGCAACCAATACGAAATATATAAAATAACGGTTATTTAATCAGAAATTATAGTTAAAGTCATTTTATTTTCTCTAACTTTTTTTAACGCAGCATTCACCCCGAAGTATCAATAGTAGTGTTAAGCTAAACTACGTTTTTAACCTTCGAGGAGATAACGTGATTATCCTTGAAGAAGGACAGCAAAAAGTACACATTCTATGCTGGTTTAGGCAGTTCCAACGGAATTATCTACAAAATTAACTAGGACTATATTTGTTCTAAAGCACTAAAATTCTTTACTACTCTTTCTTATTATCTGTAATCTTTGTGCCTAAAAAAATCATATTCCTTTTTAAAGTTACTGGCGTTGACATGTCACATGTCCGGTACAGTATGTTACTTGTACAGTAGAACTCCAACTATCAGAATCAACTGAAATCAATCATAATTTGGATAGTTGGATTTTTTTCCAAAAATTATGCATATTTAAATTAATATATCGCACTTAAGTTCCCACATGTGCTATCTCATTTTTTCAACTTTTCAGGAGAGCCGAAAAACGCGTTTGTTCAAAAACGCAATTTTAATTGCTAAACATAGGGATGAACGAATGAATCGAGCAGAATTACATCATTGTATTGCAGATAGGTAAAGTTCGGACAATTGGAAGTCTATGTTGAAGTTGCATTTATTTTATTTTGCATTGTCCTGCAACGGTTTGGGTGAAGATAGAGTAAAGGGATAATGTCGGTTGAATAAAGTTTCAGTTCTCTATTTTCTATAGTCGATATGTTATTTAATATCCTCAAGTCAATTCTCTGGTAAAGGATATTTAAATTGTATATAATAAGTTACATCCTTTGTAGGTTTTATGAGAACTTTATAGTCTATGGTCTTACCCCGGCGAGGAGGAGGCCGACGGCCCATAGGTCTTGGACCTCGGGTGCCTGAACTTGAACTTCCTGAGCGTGGATATGACCGTGTGTATCTTCCCCGACTTGAAGCCGAGGATCTTCTTGTAGGGGGAGGTGGGTTGGGGCGAGGGGGAGGGACTAGGTTCTTCTTCGTCTTCCGTGTGGTGGGCGAGGTCTGTCTGGCTCCTGGCCCGGGGACGGAGGAATCTCTTTCGCTTGCGGACGCCGTCCTCAGGGGGAGTCCGACTGCGGTCGGAGTCGACACCGCCTGAAATAGGATAAAAGCAAGTTAGGGTTAGTTAGAGTATCTAGTTGAAGAGTCCAGGGGAAGAACACCTTGATTGCACAGGAATCTTCCCGTAATCAGATCAGCTTGGCGGACGTTGGCGAAAGGAAACCGGATTCTTCCTTGCTTTTTCTCTCACGGTAGAAGCATGGGACTCTTCTCTGGCATGAATCAGGGTTGCCGCGAAAGAAGGACCAAGTAAGAAACCGGTTTCCTTACACCAGTTTAGGCGATGACTCGCTATCGTCGTCAAAGAGGCCTGATGCAGACAGACTCCTATGCAATGAAGAGTTTTTCCCCCTGTACTCTTCAGTTATCAACTTGAAATGATACTAGCAGAGTCACGATGTTTCGGCGAGTTGGCATCTTTTCATCGCTCAAAGTAATTTAGAGTTGGTGCCGTCTAGGCCAATAGCAATCTCCCCTCCCTTACAAAGCGTTTATTGATTGTGTTATAGCTGTCATAAGGGGTTAGAAATATGTCCGGAAGCGTGGCTCAAAACTATGTAAGACATAGAGTTAAGAAAATAGAAAGGCTGCCGCTGAAAACCAATATAAAAACCGGTTTGCCAAGTGAAACCATCTATCGCCTTGTAGTAAGCCCAAACAAAATCTCATGGTGACCTACTATTTGGAGCTATTCTAAAGTGGAGTTTGTATAGGCTTATTACATCGACTTTTTGACTATCGATAAAAACTATAATTACAACGTATTTTCTTAACTGGTAAAGGGAATTACTACCATCTTGTATATAAATTCAGATCTTACTACAGAATACACCTGCGCAAACAGTCATTTTTCGATTTTTAATCAACGTATTTTAAAAAAATAAAATGATGCGTTGGGGGTTTGTTTGGACTTGATAATCTAGAGAATTTTTTAATGGGGCTGCTTTTTGTAGGATGCCTTTTTTTAATTTTTCAGAAGGACCCCAAGTCAAATGGGTATTCAAAGGATCTTTTACATGCAACATAATCATATAACATGCGTGCGGACGCTTTTCCAATCCAGAAAATCTGCCGACAGAGTATCTGGACATCGATTTGTAATAAATAATACATAGAGTCCCAGTGCTAGAAGTGAGGATGACGCGTCCACCCAGTTTTTCTGAAAATAACCAAGCGTCCCCTTACTTCTAATTTTAATACCACTTAAATTCACCATTCTACTTTTTTATGCTTTCTAGCTGCTTTGCATCACAACAAAAATAATTTAAGGGGAGTCGGATGGTTCTATCTCGCCCATGTTAATTTTACTAACTTTCGGAACATTTTTCTCATTAACTATATGAGATATCATTATGAATTTTTTTTATAGTTTGTTCCTTACATATCCTCAGTTTAAATCAAAGAGTAATATTTCACAGAATAAAAAATACTTTTACAGTGATTTTTTTTAAAAATATGCATTAAAACCCCCAAAAAATCCGATTTAAAGTTATATAACTTTTTTTTAAGGAAAGATATTTAAAATTCTTCAGTTTAAATCAAAGAGCTATTAATGGGGAAGAAATAATAAAACAAAACATGTTGATATCTTTTCTAGTTCCTGAGAAAAATGTTCCTAACAGTTGAAAAACCTTATTTTTCAGAAATCGCAAAAGAAAATTAAGGTATAGGTAAGAACTGATATAGAGTTTCTGAAAAATGCTTATAAAAAGAGAACTACTAAACAGAAATCAGTGATCTTGGTCTTATATTAAAGCTATAGATATACAGATTAAAAATAAAAGATAAACAACAGAAAATCGAAATTTTTCACCCAAACACCCATCCGACTCCCCTTAAACCTATTTATCGTTTTAGTTGTTCTCATTTAGACAGACTGTCAGTTCCAGCTAATTGTGCCAAATATCTCTTCTAAACTACCACTAAGTACAAAATGAATTAATACTATAAATACTTCATTTTTTTATCTCGCAAACCTGTAAAGTAAAATCAGGGATGCAAAATATGTAATAAAATTGTTATATGACTAAATGGCAATTTTTTTAAGAAGGGGGCGAGATACTTGCAGCAAAATTATGGGCGTCTCCGCAAGTTTTTTTCTCCACTTCTACCACTGCAGAGTCCCGATGTTTCCGGCGAATAAGGCGAATGCTTCTTTTCACCGTTCAAAGTAGTTTAGCGCCAATTAGGTGGACTGTAGGTCAAAAGTAATCCTCCCTCCGTTACAAAGCGTTTATTGATTGTGTTAAAGCTGTCAGAAGGGTTTAGAAAAAGTCGGAAGCGTCACCCAAAACCATGCTCCAACTGACATTTGGATGATTTTGAATAAAACAAGCTCAAATTTTAAACTACTTTATTATTAACTTTAAGTAATATTTAAAAAAAAGCAAGTACTAGTTTATAAAAATATCAAGTTTATCTTTAAAAAAAGATAATTACAACAACGTCAAACCCAAAATACCATAACGGGGAATTCAAGATTATAAGATAACTAGGGGGCACGCCCCCTTTTCGCTATCGCTCGCCAACCCCCGGGAACTGCTTGCACAGTTCCCTTTTGATCGCTTCACGATCCAGGCTCGCTTCGCTCGCTCACCGTTCATTGAAATATTTTAGTCTAGCCTTAAGGGTTAACCTAAAGGAGCATGTCCGGCATTTTTTTTCGCCATATGTGGTGAACCCTCCAAATTTGTATTATGGCAGCCATTGGCTACGAAAATCGCCACAGATCGAATTTTAAGCGAATAATTATCAAATAGTTCAGTTTTATTCTATGTATTCTGTTTGCATTAGATAATTTATTTTGCTACTTTCTTTATAAGTTAATCCTGTCCATTTCTTTCATCGTTAAGAATTCTTAAAACGTATTAATATATTTCAAATATTATTAATCTTTAGTTATAAAAATAACTCATTTCTTAATTTATTGTTTTGAACTTGCAGCAAACTGTTGAGTTCATTTTCTTATTTTAAAATATCGCTACAATCTACGATCGCAAATGCCACGATAATTTTTAATAAGGAAATCTTTCATGTTCTCTCAGCAGACATTTTCAGTTTTGAGTAGCATTTTAAGTAATTATTTATTGTTATTTCACAGACTTGGCAAGCGCTCGATTTGTTGTCATTTTGACTTGGCGACATTTTTCGACTGGCGCCAAAGCCGGACATGGTCCTTTTAAAATAAAATAATTACAAATTAATGCTTATAAATTAATGGTTATCATTGCTAAAATATGTCGCTGCTTGAATAAGATCCATTTGTAAATAAATTGGAAACCGTGGTTAGCCGTCAACGCTTAGAAACTATGTTTAAAAACAATTTTAATTTTCCATTTTTATTAACAATAGTGTTTGGTAGTTCAGTCGATAGAAATTAAAATTTAAATTTTTAAACTTTAAACGTCCCTAATATTATACATGTTTAAATTTAAACTTACTGATTCTATCCTAAAGTTTTTTTTTTATTTAAAAACTTGATTGTCAATTCTTGTGCTATTTCGTATTGCTTTTCTCAAAAAAATACATTCAATGTTTTTCTGCCGTATCGAACTATGTTTTGTGCATAATATTTATAGTTATTTTCCCTTTTTCAAGCCATTCCAGAAGAAACACTTTTTTGTTGCTTTCAGTCGGCCATTTTGAAATTAGTAGTATTTTTGTTCATTTCGATTGTTGCCATTCCAGAGATAGAAATATAAGGAAATTTGGGTGCCGTATAAGAGTGTTATATATGTAGATAATAGTTTTTTGGTCGTTACTTAGTACAATAAAAAGTAACAGTAAACCTCATCATAATTAAAATAAGATCCGATTAATAGTTTCAAAACTACTCTGCAAACATAACATAAATAATCAACAAACTTTCAAGAATAATGAATGCATTCAAGTACTTTTTAATGAAGCAAGGAATTAAGCACATTTTTGTGTGCTTTAAAGTACTTGTGCAAACTCCGCAAAATTATTTGACAAGAAACTTGGATCTTAGCCAGATTGGCCTCTGGCGGAAAAGAGAAGAGGTGGTGATGGCTGCAAACCCACACTTCGATTTCTTTTATTAATTTTTCAGACGATATATTTGAATAATTTAAAATGAAATTCTTCACCTAAAAGAAAAGTTCTGGAAGACTTTTTTTTTCAAATAACTGCTGACGTTTTTTTTTTTGTGTAAAGAAATCCCAAAAGTAAAGAAATTTTAAACATCTTTGGACTATTTGATTTTTTCATAAAGTATTTTGTGTTCATTGAACGTTTCTTTTGAAAAAAAATGCATTTATAGAGCATTGATTGTGTTAAAATTAATTTCCGAGGATCCTTAATGCCATTAAAGGTTATAATTATTGTTATAGAATCAACTTTTAACTTGAGTTATATTTTTTCTGTGCTTTATTATTTAAACTTTAATAATTCGGTTATTGAAGTCTATGTTTTTTTTGAAAATTACTTATTTTTTATTTTACTTTCCACCGTTTGACTGTAAAACTATCAACTTTGCATGTTACATATTTGGCAATAAGATATACAACATAAAAAAATTAACCAAAAGACATAAAATATATTTTTTTTAACTCATTCAGAAAAAAACAACTGGGATACTTTAGAAGTTTGAAGTTTTTGGAAAATTACTTATTACTAGATTTTTTTTTTATTACTTTGTAGCGTTTTATTGCAAATGTATCATTTTAAAGTTTTTCAGGTTAAAACACAAAATAATACACATAGAATTTAACGTCAAACGACACAATAAACGTCTTTATAGCATAAATAGGTAAACAGATGTAATCATTTCAATTTTCAAAAGTTTCTGGCAAAGCTAAATTAAATTTTTTCTCGTTTATGACAGAAAAATTATAATCTAACACGATTTTATTAGTGTAATTTGAAGCGAAACTTTTTGTAGATTTCTTTATCTTGAAACAGGTAAATTGTAAAATTGATAGTTTTGAAACAAAGTTAAGTCGATTAAGTTAAAGCAATATTTTTAAGTCATTAGATGCAAAATATTTTACTATCAACGTATCAAACTTTAAGTTGATACATTTAAAAAACAAACAAAAATAGGGAATTTTTTTTTAAAAATCACAATTATATTCCAAATCATCTTAGAAATTGATTTTGATGTAAATCGATACAAAATTGCATGTAAACTATTTCTTTTTCGAACGTTTAACGTAAAGTTTATAGTTTTATCGTAAAACTAAAAATGCCAAAAAAATTGTAAAAAAAAGAGTTTTGAACCAAATTTTTTCAGACTAATCCAATTAAAGTTTTGTAAAACTTTATTTTTTCAAGTAGAGAAATAAAAGTGGTGAAATTCGTTGATAAAACTTTTAAATATTTATTTTAAATATGCACTAGATATTTCAATTTAATGATGACCGGACTTTTCAATTTTATGTGCAGCAACAAAATATTTTGTTCATAATGTAATTAAAAAGGAAAAGTTAATGGTCCGTTTCGAAAAGAAATAAAGTTTTTATATCACGAATGCGATTTTGTGCTACAGGAAAAAAAAGAAACGAAATTATGTTATCAATCCTCTATGATTTAGCAGATATAAATGGCGTTGTAGAATGAAATGATTTTCATCTTTCGAACTGATGGAAAAGAAAACCAAGTTTTATTTCAAAATTTATTTTTCTATTTTATTTAATTTCAAACGAATCACTTTTTGAACGCCTGCAAAACCTCGTTTATTACTTTTCAGTCTTTTCTAAATTTACTTTTCTAAAATTAGTCTTCTAAATTTCTAAATCTACTATACTTCTACTATTGCTGGATTTTTAACAGTGGAGTTAAAACTATTTTATGTGTATAGAGTCATTAAAGAATTAAATCTCTTAAATGTATTTTAACACACAAGTTACCGGTAAAAATTTTAATATTTTGGTATTCGGGCAATTCTACCATAATTTTTAATTTTAAGTCCCTTGGGCATAACTTAAAAAAAATTAATATTTCTTTTCAATTTTTTCTTATTATACTAATAGACTGGTCCTTATACAAATGCAAAACGGAATTTTAAAGCAAAGAAACTCTAAAAATTTTTTAAGACACAAAACAATGCAGATAATTCCTTACCTTCTCATGTCCCGAATGTTTTTTTAGTTTAGGGCTCAAACTAACACATTTTTGAGCTAAAAATTACATTCATTTGGATTTTGAATTGAACTAATACTATATCTTAACAAATTCCTTCCATAAAACTTTGGCTTTTAATTTTTATAATGTGTATTTCTCTTCTAACTTTGTCCCTGGGTTTTGGTACATTCACTGACCTCATTACTAAAGTGGCGAAGAGAGGCACTAAATGGAGTTACAGTGATTCTTTAATCATGAAAACTGTATTGCAGAAAACTCACATTTCAGATAGTAGCCGCATTTTTTGCTATACTTCACCAATAAGCCCAAAAGTTAAAAACCCCAGTAAAATGAGCTGCGTGGCTTTATTACTTTCCTTACAATCCCCCAGGGTTAAGGTTAATTTTTGCTTAATAATTGGAAATTCTTTTCTATAAATATGTTTAAGTGGAGTATAAGGAGTAAAAAATCCATTTTTATTAAACTGGAGTTAGTTTCAACACAAAAAAGACCGGAAAACATCTTGAATTTCCTCACCTTCCGTTCTTTACCTTCCGTTCCTAACCGTCACAATGATCTAGGGATGGAAAACCGAAACCTGCCTTAAGACTAACCAGTTTGTTCGGGACTTCGGTTTCATTGAAAATGAGTTATTTTCATAAGGCCAGTTTAGACCGGTTTCTTTGAAACCGGTTAAAAAAAAAACCTGTCATCCCTAATTTTTTTTTAAAATTTAAATGAGCCTTGCTGAACTTTTTTTTGTAATTCTAGAACCCTTATAAACCTTTTTACAAATATTTAAAGTGATTTTGAAAAAATAAATTTCACAAGTTTTTTATACCTGAAATTAAAAATTATGGTAGAAATGCCCAATCATATAAGAAACACATTTAGAAACTAGAGATAGGTATTGGACATAATGGAAATATAATGTACTGTGTTACCAGAACATGTTGGTTAAAAGATTTCTCTAGTAGTAACATTAATTTAAAATGCGTTAGACGTAGAACGAACTTAAATAAAATAACTTTTCATGCATAAAAACACTTTTTTCGTTATGGAATTTTTTACAGTCTAATTTTAAATTATCTGGATATAATTGCTTTCGTTCTTTAGGACAATCTACTTCTAGATTCTAAAAAAGAAGTGTACTGTATTAAAGAATATTATAGTAGAGTACATTACAGTATTATTTCACATGAATACCTATTATTTATGCTTTACAGTTTAAAATAATGAGGAATATATAAGTAAAAATATTAGAGAATGGATTAAAGAAGCCGTGGATTACATTTAGTTTTCTATTCAACATTGCATTGAAATATTTTTTTTTCATTTTAAATTATGTAGGATTCTCAGAAGAGTTTATTTAAAAAATAAAACGAATCAAGAAAAAGTATCCAGGTATATTTTTCATTGAGAAATGCGATATTTTACATTAATGACTCGTATTAAATTTATACAATAATGTTTAATTTTTTTTATATAAACCCGAATTAAAATATATCCATAACTACCAATTATAATAATGTCAGTATTGAAATAAATTTTTGCTTTGTTAAAGAAAATATATTTTCAACATCAAGCTACTAAAAATGTGCAAAAAAATATAGGGTATTAGAGTTGAACAAAAATGCAAAATTATAAGTCCAATAACATTTTTTAACGTTCATACAATAGCAAAGAAAAATATTAAAAATAAACCAGAAGCCTTTCTAGAATTAATCACAATACGACTTAAAAATAATCCTCCTATTAAGAACATGTTTCTTCTCTTTAATTAAGATTGTTTAAAGAACAATTTTTTTTAATTAAATACCATTATAAAATATCATTACCAATTTTTGAAATTAGCATACGTTAAACAAATAAAGTTTTAAAATCAATGTCTAAGAATGGTCAGTAGTAAATGACAGTGCAGTAAAGTAGAAAGTGACAGTGTAGTAGTCAGTGTAGTAAATGACTTGGTTACAATAATGAAAATGTTTGCATGTCGTCTTATTTTTTTAACCCATGGATTGGCTAGAAATTAAATAGAATATTATAGCTCAGATTGATTGTTTCGATTCCAACTCAATCATCAGATGAATTTGTATTTTATATAACCTACTGATATTGGGATATTATAGTTACTTATTTTTTAAAAGTTAATTTTCTTTTTTAATTGTAATAAAAACATTGAGAAACCAAGCATTACATTCTATTTTCATAAAAGATAATTATTCTCATCATGAATGAATGATCATACGTAAACAGTTAATTAAACTAAACCCCTCGACGCAACAGCCCGTTAGTGGGCCAAGGTCTGACGTGCCCATATCAGCTTACGTGACCAAGGGCTCTGGGGTGCTAGGCATATGTCCCGGTTAGGTGGTCAACATACTTAAACAGTATCCTCATTTAAAATTTTCTTCTTTAACAAAAAAAATCTTTGCTAAAAAAAGTTAGTTTCAAAGTTAGAATAAATTATTAGTTTCAAAGTTAGAATAATATAGTTTTAGTTAGAATAAATTTTATTCAAAGTTAGAATAAATTATAGTTCAAGTAGAATAATATTAGTTTTAATTAGTTTTTCAAAGTTAGAATAAATTATTAGTTTCAAATTAATAGTTTCAAAAAGTTAGCAAATAAATTATTGCTTTCAAAGTTAGAATAAATTTTAAGTAAATAACTAATTTGAGTTAGCGTCACTTAATTATCCCCATCAAAATCTTTTCTAATATAAGCATCTACGTACATTCTCTGACTATTAAACTTTAAGTTTCGTAAATCTCGTAAGTGACTAACTATTCAACAGCACTAATTTGGTTATTGTACGTATATTTACTGTACCATTAGGTAATGCCTTTCTAGTTTAGTAGCTAATCAAGTCTTTCCTTCTTTTAGGTTAATTAAAGAAAGATACGTATTACCAAAGTGCTAAATAATAAAATTTTAATCTTCTTAAAAGCCTTTGAATGGATTAAAACCGTAATTAGCATCCTGTGCACGTCAGTATTAATGATAGAAGAATAATGCTTGAACCGAATTTAAGATGTCTAGTAAATTTAGCGTAGTAATTTCCATGAATTGTCTAAACTTAGTATTTAACGAAGCAGAGCTCAGCGTTTTTTTCCATACCTGGAACCTTATTTTAAATAATAATAAAAGAAAGAGTCTGTGTGTGTGTGTGTGTTTGTCTTCGGATCGTAAAAGACCTACTTATACTGCCCTCAGAACTTCGAAATTTTTAAGATAGATTCCCTTTAATACCAACGTGTGCACCCGAGGCTTAGTTTTTTCGTATTTGTTCCATTTTTAGAAAAAATTCGAATTTTCTGAAAAAAAATACACTACTTTCGCTCAAATCCGATCATTTTTTCTCTTTCCTGATGCCATCGGCTGGAAAAATTAAATAAAACTTTTAACGAAAACATTTAAAATTCAAAATGTTTATTTTATTCTTTTGCCATTACTTTCAGAAACTGAATTTATTATTTGAAAAAATAATTGACATGTTTCAAGTGACGTAATTCCGCCAGTCTTCATTCCCGGATTTTATTGTGGGTTTATTTGATGATTTTTTCATTGATTTTTCTGTTGACTGCATGTATGCATATTTAAGCAATAAATGTATAGAGATGAATAATAATAAAAACAGAGATGATGAATAATTTATAGTTAAGCTATTACTGAACTATGATGGTTAATAAAGGCCATCGCCTATAGAGCTATTAGTGTTTTATGTCTATTTTTTCGCCAAAAACGTTGCTAAACTCGCCAAATTATTAACTAAAATTCGCCAAATAGGCAATTTCTTTTATAAATAATTTATAAGCTGGTCGGTTGTTCGAAGGTCATTGTGTTAGAGCTGTATAATGGGTGTGGGTAGCTATATCTATTTTCTCGCCAAATTATTTCCCAAAACGCGCCAAATGAGCTATAAGGTTTTATGTATTTATGAGGGAATTGTGATGACATTTATGAGTGCATTTTATAGCTTATTTTTCATTTTGGAATTTTAAGGCCATGAAACGGGATTTTATAATTTATAACGAGCGGAAACAATAATAAGTTTATGATCCTATAACCGAGTATATGGTACACATATTTGGTTAGGTTAGGTTAGGTTTGAATTATCGTCGCACTAGAGCTACACGAGGGCTATTGGCGACGGGCGTCGTATTTTAGAACCACAGTCAAGTGACGACACATATTTGGAATTTATTTGATATTTTTTTATTCCGTGCGAAGAACGGGTATAAATTTGCTAGTATTTTAAATATTGTTTTATTGTTTTAAATTATCTTTGTAGAATTGGTGTTTTTTTATAGCTACTGGAAAAGAACTTTAGAAATTACGTTAGCAAATACTGTTAATATTGTTGCACGATTTTTGGAAAAATATTATTTAATAAAAACATTGAGAAACCAAGCCGTAAATGCTATTTTCATAAAAGTGGATTGTTCTCATCATGAATCTATTATTTCTTCTAGAATAAAAATGCTTTGCTACAAAAATAAAATTAGTAATTATGTAGCAGAAGTAATTATGTGTGCAATAATTATGTCGCAAGTTTAAATAAGGCAGAAAAATGCATATTCTGTGTCTTAGAAATTTTTAAGAAAAATAAAATGTTTCCGAAATGTAAATACGAACTCTTGGAAAAATACATCAGTTACATGAAATTTATCATCACATACATGAATTTATCATCACATACTTACATCAGTTACATGGAAGTTATTCATGTAAATTACTTGTTTAATAAACTTTTTTTTGTCGAATGCGAGTACTTATGAGTATTCATTTAAAAGGTATCTATGTTAAGAAATATACTATTTTGCATTTGAAATTTTTATCGGAATCTTAAAGTGTTAATGACACCTTCCACTAATAAAGAGTTCCCTAAAGCTATTGGTAAAATTAATTCTTTTTTTTTTTGAGGTTTTTAAAACTCTAAAGCTAGTTCAGTTCTTTGAGCACTTGTTTGGTTGAATATACCAAGGTAAATTCATATACAAACATAGCTGGTACCAGAAATAAAATTAAAATTGCCTCTGAAATTATCAGATACCAATGATTGAAAATTCACAAACAAATGTAGGATTCATTGCAGGGCACTATCACTTCAGGAAACACCTCCATACGATGGGACGTATCAACAAGACACCACATGCAGAAAATGTCGTAATAACGAGGAAACATCAAATTACATTATGTGTGAATGGGGTGCCATTGTCCAAACTCGACTGAGTACCCTAGGTATCATACGTACTAAAGAGCTACACCATAGGTTTATCAAGAGCCTGGTAGATTTTATTACTAAAGTAGGCGACTCGAATAAACGGAGCTAGAAATCTTTTGGGTCTGGGATGTGGTCGAAATGCTACCAAAAGCAGAAGACCACTTATCGGAAAAACCCAAATCAAAGAAGAAGAAGCTGGGACAAATGTCTTTCGAGTCCAAGTAAATGAAGGGGTTAAACTCAATTTACCAAAATCAATAGTCATGAATTTCTTATAAGTTTATAGGGAAAAATGTCAAAATTAGGATTTATATATCTTTTAGCTTCCACACTACGTTTATAACGTAAAAAGTGGAAGGTATTATAATCGTTCAGTCCGTCTGTCTGTCCGTCACCCATTTTCATAGCCCAAACTACAAATGCTACGGATAAGTGTGATACGTCAAAAAATTCAGCGCATCGAAATTCGAATACATTGTAAATTTCAGAAACGAATTCGAATTCGAAGTACTTCAATTATTTAAAAAACTGCACAATTTAATGCTCATTTTAAAAGCATAGTAAGCCATTTTTATTAGAATTTAATCACCATTGCCATTCGCAACAATCGCTTGAGAAAAATGTTTTAATTCTATTTAAAAGCCAGGAATATTACATATTTATTCTTTGAAACATAAATTAATTTTTGCAAACGATAAGTAATAATTATTGAATTTTCGAAATAAAATAAATGAAACCAGCCAAATTTAGCATGTAAATGTTTAATCTAGAATATCAATGTTGTGTTTATCACCTTTTTACCTATTAAACACAACTGTTGTGTGGAAGCCGGTTAAGTGACAGATTCTGTTACAAACCTACTTGTTATTTGTTTATAATGATAGCTTCTGACTATGTGAACTAAAATTTTTGAAGAAAATTTTCAATGTCAATTTAAAATATTTTTTTTAAAGAAATTATAAATGGTAATATAAAATAAATTTCCTCGGACTTTAATAAGATATTTGAAGCTTCCCCAAATTCAATTCATTAAAGCTTTTGTGTTGACATTTATTTGGTTGTTGGAAGACATCTTTTTAATATCTTTTTAAGAAAAGCCCTTTGTTGTTTCAAGTTCAGTTCCGATTTCTTTTGTAATTCTTGTAATTGATTTAGATGGGGCAAGAAGAGACTGCAGTTAATTTCTTGTTGTCTCTTGCAATTATTCTCTGGGAACTAATTATAGAAAGGAAGTTGTAAATTATCGCACGGTAAGTTCGAGACTTTTTAAAAAAAGATTTTGAGACTGTTTTTACTAATTGGGTTTTGTAATTTGCAAATTTAAAGACTTTCTACATTTCACAAAAATGCATTCCTTACTAAACAGAAAAGCATAATTTTAAAAGAAATAGACAACCAACTGAGAAATATTATAAAAGAAAAAATACACATCTACACTATAAAATTTTGGTGTAACTTGGTGTAATGTAACTCCAGAAGAATGGTGGAAACTAGCTTTATAGAAATAATAACTTACAATTATTTTTTTGTATAAGAAAATAATAAATTGGAGTATCTGTTCACTAATGGGTTCACACATACCCATGATACAACATTAACTACTTTGATCATCATTTTATTATAAGGTTCCCTCACACAATGTAAAAATGGTGTATAAAATATATACTTTTTAATGGCTGTATTATTTGTTTATCTGTTAAAGGGTTAAAAAATTTGAGCGAGTTAAAAATGGGCAGAAATGAATGCGTTTTATCTCTGCATAACGAAAAAAATTATTTTTAAATAATGTTGTCAGTTTAAAAAATTCGGAATTTAGCTTATTCTTAAAAAGACATATGTAAAATAATTCAAAAACTAAATATATTAGAAGCAAATTATAAACACAAATTAATGCATGTAAAGTGGCGAATAGTAGTAGGTGATAATCGTAAATAACAATTAGAAGATAATGCTGATACATGAAGAATAAATTATTGAAAAAGCCGTGACAAACTTACAGAGGCTTAAAATATATCCACCTCAACTATTTTAAACAAAACAAGAATTCAAATAAATTCACGAACTTTCTTTGCCATACTCTACTGCATCTTTTATTCTGTCTCTTGGTCTCTTCATCTATCGATACACTACAATGTTTCTTGAATAAAGAGGAAAAAGCAAAGCAATTTGGGTCGCCATCTGTTTACCTCATTTTCCCAAGTGTCAACATGTCAAGGGTAACGCAATTTCGTTCTCGTCTTACAATCTGAGGAACTAAATAAATTGGATACACATATTTCTTTATTTTTATCCTCTATCAAATATTTATTCAAATTTTGCTAGACATTGTATTCCGGTATAAATGGGATAAAAAAAATATTGAAATTGAATGCGTTAAAAAACAAGAAATGTGAAAAATATCTTTTTTAATTATAAACATGCACACATGATTTTCATAAATTATTTATTGAAATAAAGCAAAATTCAGAATTAATTTAACAGTTAAATAAATTATCCATTTAATAATTAATTGAAATAAAAATTTGCTTTTATAGTTTATAGTTGTTAACTGTAGTTAATGTTGCACTCAACATATTTTCAATTTGTGTGCAAATAAAAACTTACACAGAATATATTATTTTCAAGTCTACGATTTAGATATAAGTTAAACATCAAAAATTCAATATAACAGAATTTTTAGGAGAAAATGAATTGAAATAGAAATTTGGCTTGTAAAAACATGCCTAAAAGTGATTTTTAGTTAAGTGAGTTTTCAAATGCGAAAATGCTTTGTGAAAGCAGATCTAACTGGTAGTTATTGTAACGAATCTTCTCATTTAGCTTCCTCACTAAGTTTATAACGTAAAAGTGGAATTTACATATTTCACTCCCTGACCTTCTGATCATTACATTTACATCATCAATAACATCTATATCGATAACAAAAAAAAAGGAGTCAACAATAACCCTTAACTTTTGATACATAATATTTAAAGCAAATAATCGCCCTAGCTAACTATACAATGTATGTAACGACACAAAACACATTCAAACTATAAACTTGTATCGAATCAATATATTTTCCAGGTCCCACTATGTATTAGCTATTCTTCTGACTTCCCATTACTTAGGAAAACAAGCATTCTCACACTATATTGCACCATAAATTTTGTAGCTTAAGTATTTTTACGATCAATATCGGATGTTCTACTTTAAATTTGTACGCTTCCAGGAAAAAGTTTTATCAAAGGCATTTTCGATAAAACTCCTGAGAGAAAAAGAAATTCTGGATCCCTGCTGTGATTTCTCATTTAGCTTAGAAAACAGTTTCTTTTTGGGGGAAATTGTTAAAAATGGAAAAATCGTGTAACCTCTGCATTTTTTGTAGAAATAAATTCAGTCTTTCTTCGTAATTTAATTTTAGTGCATATTTTTTTTATTGATTTAGGACATGTATAAGAAATGTATGTGTATAAAAGTATGAAGTAAAACTAAATAGGAATTTTCAATTTAATTCCAATCAGTTTCCTATTTTATTAAGAGATATTCTTCTTATAGCAGTTAATTAAATTCATTTAAGTTTTAAATAGATTTTCTTTTTATGAGTCTGCCCCTTCACGTACTATCAATTTTTTGTGTATCAGTATTATATTCTGTTTGAAAAATTCGCAAAGGCGGGAAGTACCTTGTTTTAGCCGAGATGTCCAACACAAGGTAAAAATTAAATTTTCGCAAAATTTTATTTTAACAAACCGAAGGCGACGCCCAAAAAAACCTTTGTATTTATTTTTGGGGAACAGATGCTCACTTCATCTTTATTCGTGGTTGTGTATTTTTTATTTATAACTATGCAAGTGTGCTTTTATTAAGTAAAAAATTTTATGAAAATGTTAGAAAACAAATATCAGCAAAAATTATTATAATCTTTTATTCTTTTCTAAAAAATCAATTTTGCAATTAATTAATCACAGAAATGTTATTTTTTCCAACCTGTTCGAGCACGAAAGATTTTTAGAACTTTGGTTGGTTGAAAAACAACGCGTATACGGGTAAATAAATATAAAACAATACTATAGGGAAGAGGAATACTACAGTCAGAAGAGGAAATGCCATTGCGATGTCCATATAAAAAGAAAAAATCAGTTTATTTCATTCATTCTGAAGAAATTTAAATATGATTTAACAAATAGAACAGCAACATTTTAAACGCAAAAAAAATCGTCGTGAAACGTAAGCTTTTAAGAGAATCATCTTCCTATCAGGCTTCGTTTTCTAAAAAATATTACATTTCTTTTGTAAAGCTACAACAATATTTTACCGAACCACAAACGTTTTTCGTTCAGACGAAAAATGGAAGCAAACTTTAGTCGTCACCGAATGACATCTTTTCTCTTCACCTGTCTCATAACGTGATACAAAGTAAAACAATCAAGAAATGCTGCCAATCCTGTCCATGGAAGTGAGTGTATCAAAATGAGAACACGAAGAAAATGAAAGATACGGGACACTTTTTCACTTTCTTCAGATTAGATGCGCGCTGGTTAGTACCTACAAATCAATTGTGAGAGGGCGGGAAGTCCCTTGTTTTGGCCGAAGTCCAACATAAGGTAAAAACCTAAAAATTTTCAAGAAAATTTTATTTTGACCGAGCGACGGCGACGCCCGAAAACAAGCATTTGCATTACTTTTGGAGAACAGATGCTCACTTTATCTTTTATTCTTTGTTGTTTTATTTATAATTATGCACATGTGTTTTTCATTCAACTTTTTTGTGCAGACGTTAGGAAAAATAAAAATTAAGAAAAACTAATTTTAACGCGTTTAAGATTATTTTTATACAATGAGTAGACTAACTGAATATTTGAGCACAATTTTCTCATAATTCAACAAAATTGAAAAAACAATAAGTAAACAGAAAGTTTTTGAAAAAATACTTAACACAAATATAAATGAACTTAAACTGCTTTTATAATTTTGTTTCACAAGTTGACATTTTTTCCTAACTATAAACGATAAACATTACGTAAACAACTAGGAAAGAAACAAAATTGCACTATTTTAAATCGTGAAATATGAAATCTTCTATCACAATAGCATCTGCATTTTTTTGACGAAAGAGATAGAGCCGCTATTTCGGGATCAACTAAGTTCACATTAAAAAAAACCGAAAAAAGTAATTTGTGCAGTTGACTGGTAAGGTGTCAGTGAAGCATTTTTATCCTCCAAGCCATATCTACAAAAACCCTAATGAAAGTTAAGTCCAGATGCCAAACGCAAATGAAGGTACAAAAATAAAAGATTTAAAAAAAAATTAACAAAATTCAACAAATAGCGATTTTGCAAAAGTTTATAAATTTATGTATATTTAGAATGAATAGATTCACCTCTTCAAAAAATCTTAATGGCAATTTCTATGGTTTAACGATTATAAATGACTATTATTTTGGCATTATGGACCCGTATTTCGACGTAAAGTTAATTTTATTTTGTCACTTAGAAGTGTCATTTCAGAACTCAAAAGTTTAACTTACAGTAGTGTTATGAATAACAATTACAGAATGCAGTTCAAAAAGAAAATAAAGGTTTTTTTTATTAAGAACTATTTTCGTTTATTTAAAAGAACAAAAGAAAATACTCTGTCCTTCTGTTATTAATATCTTTACTCCAAAGAATCTTTGTTTTCTTAAGAAAATGAAATCGACAGTGTCGCCGAACATATCTTCTGTCCAGACAAGATAGTAGTTGAAGGAAAAGCGAACCATATTGACCACGAAATTTAATAGAATAAGTAAAGAAATTCAATAAGACTTTAGATAAGACAAGGAACTTAAACGCGTTTGTTTAATAACAGAAATCTATTGAAGATGTAACACACTTGATGGTTAGAAGTCCTTAATTAAAAAATAAATTTTATAGTTGTTAAAAATTTAATTATTAAAAGCAAATTAATAACTATTTGCATTAAAATTATTCTAAATTTGAAATAAACAACTTTTTTTGAGATATTCGTAACTTGCAAAGAAATGTGGGTCCAAAAGTGCTCCTTTGGACAAGCTTATTTTCATCACATTCTCGAGTGCGTGGGTACAAGATCTTTTTTCCCCCCAATTTTTAGTTTGGAGACTTTATCAGGGTATGTGGCTCATGGACCTAGTCTAGCTCTTCTAGACTTTCTAAATTGAAGAAAAAATATCTAAAATTGTAAAAAGCAAAATGTGTGTTTAAAATATTTGTTTAAGTAATTTCAAAAACTAGGGTTCGCTATTTTCTTCCCTTTTTTGTTTGAAAGGCATAAATTTGCAGTTACCTCTATTGTTCCAATTATGGTTTAAATCTATTCGTATCTGAAATTTTAATTAAAGCTATCGTTCACAATTTGGCGAAAAAAGGTTTAAAAATTTATTGCTTTAATCGCAATTAGTCACAAAGTTAAATTGAACTAATATTTACTGCTGAGTGGATTAATCAATTACCAACACCTTAATTTATAATTATTGAGAAAAATTAACACAAAATGTAACTGTTTCACTAATTTATTTCACACATACACGTATATCTTAAATTTTAGAAAATGTAATTCTAATTACCATTACACGTTCCTACAATTGTACCACATTTTATTATAGCGCGGGAATAATATATATATTTAAAAATAAGCTAATAAGCGACTTAAAATAATAATGATTCAAATGCTTAACGTCTATCGAGCAGAGAAAGCTACTAACACACAGGGAATTTTTTTCTTTAAGTAATAGAATATACATAACCACAGAAAACACATGTCCATCTAGACTCTAAAGAAAAAAGAAATTACATAAGTCTAAACAGCGTTTTGGGAAAATGTCTGTTGTATAAAAGATAAGGGAGTTATTTTTATCCTACGAGCAGTGTCCATTTTGATCAAAATGGGAATGAAAATAGAATTTCGAAATATCAGTATGATGGGAGACAGATGGCCAGAAAATGTTTCAAAACCATTTACTTAAATGTTGAAATAAATATCGAGTATTTTTGGCGTATTTCAAATTTTATTATGTTCAATAAAATACTTATTGTTGGTAATTTAAAAAGCGCAATGACTACGTATCTACTGAAAACGTCCACTATAGTGCTATAAAATATGTTTTAGTATTTTTTAAATAATCATCTATTTCAGTAACATATTTCGTAAATTCATATGCTGCTTTATATGAATAGCTGATAATAGTACTATTTTCTATATAGTAAAGAGTATCGGAAACAAATATGTGTTAAATTAAAACTTTTATAATGAAACATTACAAATCAAATATACAACTACAGATAAATTTAGAAATATTAGCTTCCCAATATTTTCAGTTCTTTTAATATTTTTAAAATTGAATCTTACGGTAAATTGATACTTAAACTTTCGATGGAGCGTTTCAAAACTCACACTTGCTTATATAACGAATTACACTTTATGTTTTTATAGTATCAATAATAACATTTTCAAAAACTTTAATGTATTATAAATATTTAATTCTACGAGCATCATTGAAACAATCAAAGTATTTGACCTTAAAATCATCAAACTAAAATATTTCACTTGAAGAGTTTAGTTGCAAACTCACATTCTCCAAAGTATAACTAAAATAGTGGTAACTTAAATTGGATGAAATTGCCAATGAAGGGTCTGGACCCTATATCTCAATTATACATTCGAGAATTTGAGTTTTTCAACTAGACCCTTCATTTACAAAAGATTATTTCGCTAGCTTCTCTTAAAACCTATTTAATTCGGTCTTTTCATCGACAACTCTAAAGTACTTCACTTGAAAAGTCTAGTTGCAAAACTAACATTCTCCACAGTATAACTAAGATAAAGGGTCCGGACCGTTAAATGAAAACTTTTGATTATGGTAAATAAAATCGAATGAAATCGCCAATGAAGGGGCCGGACCCTATATCTTAGTTATACTACGGAAAATGGGAATTTTGCAACTAGACTCTTAACTTATAAAAGAATATGCCGCTAGCTTCTCTTAAAAGCTATTAAATTCAGTCTTTTCATCGACCACAACTAAACGCTTGGGATCATTTATTATTTCATTTCACACATTCTCGTGTACGCCCCTTTAACCATCGATTATTCGATTAAGAATTCATGATCTCATTAGTGGAAAAGGATCGCCACAGGAATTCCGAGTTAAGGTGGAATCTGCTCATTGGAATCTTGACCAAATGTTTCAAATTAACAGGAGGATGTAATAAAATTAAGAGCGTGGCCCCAAAAAGAGATATAACTATGGAAAAAAAGAAGGAAAAAATGTGTAACCACTTATAGGATTAAAAATAAAGTGGAAAGTTTTTTTCCTTCTGCTGTACGACTGTATGATATAGTTTAATCCAATGCAAAATGAACAGAAAACTAAACATAATTAACAGTACTTTTAGCCAAGAAGTTGTACTGTAAAAAAGCCTCTGCGAAAGAACAACAAAATGTAAGCACGAAAAATACCAGTACATATGCTGCAATTATATTCAGTGAACAAATTAGTGTTATCTTTTCACTACTATATAAAATGCAAAGTTTGTACTTCAAATAATTCAAGATTCAATAAAGCAAACATGATAATAAAATTCATTTCCAAACAGCTCAACAAATGTTTATAAACATGAATAGGACGTGGTGCTGTAAAAAACTAATGTCTACAATTTATATCGCATTTTACGTTATTTTTGTAGGGTTATATTCTCTATTTTCAATTTAGTTTTTAAGGAGTTTATATGTAACTTTTAAGATACGAAAAAGAAACCGACAACAAATATTTTTTAATCGAGATATGAAAAGAAATTTCTAGTAGGTACTAGAATAATTATAGCAATGACACTTCAACATTATATTCTAGAAAACGCTGTCGAGGTTTGTAATTAATTTTTAAAAAGTGCGATTTTTGGAAAAACATAAAATAATGAGTATTTAATTTTGTATGTAGTTCATTTTATGTTCTTTTATTCAAAGTTAAATTTAGTTTATGCATCAAGTGCCACGTAGCCCATAAAGACTACACATTAGGTAAATAAAAATAATGAGCGATAAAATATAATTACGTAACATCTACTTAGAAGTTTGTTAGAGTAATGTTTGACCATAAAAAGTAATTAGCGCAGTTATCGTTCCAACAATCATAACATGAATTTTTGATGAGTTAAAGTAAAATAACTTTCCTCAAAAACGCTTTTCAATTATGGTAAACCACTTAATGCCTTCTCTGTGAAACAGATAGGTAAATAATTTAGTTGATGTTTTTAAATTAAGAGCTAAATAAAAATTACACTAAGTCTAGGTTTCAGTGTTTTAATATCTGATAGGAAACGGGAATTAGGATATATTTCAAGGATATTTCACATAAAAATTCGAAAGTAAACAAAATTATGTACATTAAATTTTCAGGAGCAATTACAGATTTCTTTTCCACTTCTTAAAAAAATTAATAGCTACTGAATATGAATGAATGTGTGTGAGCGTTTAAAGTTAGTCTGTAGCAAGGAAAAGTGAATTATTAAATAGGTGGTAATATTCTTTCAAGGGGAAATCATGCAGCGACAATTAGAAAAAGTACTAACGTTATCAGCCTACACAGTTTTTGAGGATTTAAATTCTAAAAGAATATATTAGAAATGTAGAATGTGTATAGTTTATTATATAAACGGGTTAAAAATATAGGTGTTTTTTTTTTAATTCAGCGTTTCTCAAAAATCTAAATCAACTAGAACAGTCCGACTGCTACAATGAAAAGCTCAATAAATTCGTTGCAAATTTTTGTGTAATTAGTAAAAATTTAAATTTTCAATTGCAGCTATAAATCTTATTTACATTTTATTACATTAATACTATTTACTTTTTATTATATTATTTTTTTTTACATTTTAACTAATTTTATTTGCATTTTTCATCATCATTTATACTTGGAAAAGCAAAAGAAAAAGGGAGAATAATATTCGAAGCAAAGTTTTCGAAAATTATTATTTTTTCAATACAAATTACATAAAAGATATCAATCTTCACCCATAAAACTCTACATAAAAAGGTCAAGTTATCCCATCACCAAAATCTAAATGAAATGATCGTGTTGTTTAATGATGTGCCGTTTCTTCACTTAAATATAAAGAAAATTTGTGGCAACCATGTGAACTTATCCATTTGTTTTCTGTAATGGGACTGAGAGATTAGAGTGGTTTTCCTACTGTGAAAGAAATTAATGTTCTGGGTGGCTAATGCGAAACGTGGGTTTCTTAGCAGCTTTTAGCATAAGCTTTTCTAAATCCAACTCTTTCCAGAGATAAATATTAGTTTTAAAGAGAAATACTTTCAAAATGTGTATTCAAGAGTTTAGTTTGTTGAGATTAGATGACCTAATCCAATTGAAGGCTTTAACCTGAAAAAATAACTACACTTTATATACTTTTAGTGCTTCAGAAATTCGAAATTTTTATTTTGTGGAAAGCAACAAAAGTTTTATTTTGCAACTAAAAATACTTTTGGTGAGTGTTTATCATGTGAAATGTCACTTTAAAAATATTTTTTTAGATGTATCAGGACAAACATTTAACAATAAATGTTTTTTTTTATTTAGAAACGATTCGAAATGTTTAGGAGATTTAGAAAAGGAGTTTGGATCAAAAAATACACCTATAAGACCTTGATTTGAAATAAAAAATATTCTACGCTCCAAAAAATATTGACAGTTTAGAAATATTTGACAGTAAAGCATTGCCAGTTTTTGGTTTCATCCACGTACTTACCAACCAATAAAAGTCGATCTTTGGCTTTGCAACGAAGGGATTTGTAAGAAGGTAACGTATTCAACTGAAAACCCAGTGAAAAAAACTGACCCAACTGAAAACCCAAAACATCAATTCATAGATTTCAAAATGATTTCATTTTGGAATATCACATAGGAAGTGAACCATAAGTCGGCATTTCTCATGTGCGACAGCTCAAAGAAGAAGAAGGATACACATGGTGTTTGTTTTTTCATAGGAAAAAGGATAAGGAATGTAAACAGTTTTTAAAAATAGTATCGGGGAGAGTGACAGGAATAAAGATAAGCAATATCAAAGCCTTTTTGCTTATCAAACAGTTCAACACAATTTCTGATAATACGCTATAAACACGTATTTCATTTTCATTCAGTATGTGTATTCCGATTTAAAAAATATATTTAAATATATGAATTTAACTAGTGATCGTTTTATTTTTTTAATGCAACACAATCTCATACAAAAATACATATAAATTAATAAGATTTTTTATAATGAATGTTATAACGAAATGTGTTTACTGTTAAGGGTTTTATTGTATGATTTTTAATTCCAAACAATTTAATTTTTTTTTCTATACTTTAATAATATTAAACTTAAAATAAAATAATTTTATATAAATAAAACTTAATTGAGAGATAATGTTAGGATACTTTATTAGGAGGACTTTGATAGTAGTTATAATAGTATTTTTATAGTAATTAATAATTTAAGGTACATGATTATAAAATCTTTTTTAGTGATTAGAACACATTATTTAGTTAAATGGGATAAAAGATACCTAGTCTAAGTTATTGTTGCAAAAAACCCATAGGAAGACCTTTTAAAATTAATTTTTAAACTTACTATGAGGAACTTTTTAAATTCGAAGACAAAAATTCATAATTAATTTAAAAAAATCTACATATTGTATCATTTAAAAAAGTAGTAACAAATTAATATTCATAGCTAAAATGTAAATGTTACATGATCCAACATGTTATAACTTATAAGCTTACCCTATCCCAAAATAAAAGTTGCGTTTATTAATCTGTATAAAAGAATAAGAGTATCGTTATATAAATAATCGGTAAGTAATTGCAGACAACAATACATTGTACCCACGCCGCCTAGGTTTATCGGAGAAGATGATTTCATCATAAGCCTAACTAATTATTGTGGGATTTCTCTATCTTCCATTAGAAATGCAATCCATCAGGAGATAGGAATACTATCAACCAAAAGCCAGTAAGGTATGAAAAAATCGATGAATTTATTCCTCCCACGTATCCTTAAGACGTCTCAAACTATGGTCAAGAAAAGGTTTATATCCGATAGATGACAATATAATCCTAATCCATATAAAATACAATAAAACTCAAATTATTTATTAGAATTCAAACTATCTTAGCACTTAGAATACGGGAGGAGGTAGATCTATGTCAATTCTGTGTCGGACGTAGATCTATGTCCTACACAGAAAGTCCATCCTTTTTTTATTAGAAAGTTTAAAAATATATATTTGAATAATTTGGTAATAAATAAAGTAAGGTAAATTTAACTTTATCAATAATATAAATAGTGTTTTTTTATTATAAAATGTCATTTAAATTTTTTTATTTATATTTTCTTAAAATGTTAAACATTTTAAATAGACAATATTCTTTATTCTAACGAACAGTTTTTAAACATAAATGTCCTTTTAAGTAGGTACTATTCATTATTTGAAAGCATATTTTTTGAAAATATGAAAGATTCTTCAAATAAGTCATATTAAATTAAATGAAAAAATCCACAAAAAATTGTTTCTTGCGATTTATTCAATAATGAATGATAATTAAAATTAAATTAGAAGTTAGGAAATTAAAAAAATCTCTGAATTTGTAAGTGGTTTTAGCTTCCACACTACATTTATAACGTAAAAGGTGGAAAGTATTATCGTTTAGTCCGTCTGTCCGACCGTCCGTCTGTCTGTCACCCACTTTCATAGCCCAAACTACAAATGCTACAGACAAGTATAATACGTCAAACAATTCAGCGCATCGAAATTAGAATACATCGAAAATTTCAGTAAAGAATTCGAATTCGAAGTACTTCAATTATTTAAAAAACTGCAAAATTTAATGCTCATTTAAAAAGCATACAAGAAACCATTTTTATTAGAATTAAATCACCATTGCCATTCTCAACAATCGCTTGAGAAACTATAATTCTTTTAGACAATAAATTAAAATAAATTTATTTTTGCGACATCGATCAGTTCGAAATGACGTCAAATATATTTCACTACGAGATTCTTTGTATGTTGATATGAAATATTTTCATTCTATTTAAAAGCGAGGAATATTTTATATATATATATATTCTTTGAAATATAAAATAATTTTTGCAAACGATAAGTAATAATTATTGAATTTTCGAAATAAAATAAATGAAACTAGCCAAATTTAGCATGTAAATATTTATTATAGAATTAATGCTATGTTTGGCGTTTTTTACCGGTTAAACACAACTGTTGTGAGGCAGCGGGTTAAGTGACAGATTCTGTTACAAACCTACTTGTTTTATTATGCGAAAATCAATAAAAGTGCGTGCGATCTATGGTGTTGTTGAGTGGGTGTTGATTTACATATGCAAACCATCTTACCGCAAATTTCTGAAAGCAAAGAACCTTTTTTATGCAAATCTTTCTTCTAGTTACAAAAGTTTATGTTGTTTTACGAGAACGTTTATTTTTTCAATCTGTTTTTTTATTGCGGATTTTAGATGTTTTTAAAAATTAATTACAACAAAACGAAAATAAGTTTTTTTAGGTAATTTGGTATTGAGAAATATTTAATAAAAAAACTAAAGGCGTACTTTACTAAAACCATTAAAAAAAATTAAGTCTTTTAGTTATAACAGGAGGTTCATTTTGTTTCCTCAACTAAAATGAAGAAATAATTTGAAAATTGTTTAAGAAAAAAATTACCGTTTGACAACAAAAAACAAGAAAAACTGCGGCAAACTGTATGTTCCTGTAAATTTAACAAACAGGTAAAATAAATAAGATATTTTTTTTTACCACAACTCTAAACCTCATGCGTTATTCAAAAGCTGGATTTTGTCGTGAATTCACGCAGCGAGAGGAATAAGTAGCTCTGTTAAAAAGATGGAAGATTTTTCGTCAGAAGCGATTTCAACTCCTTGTATGTTTGCTTTCCTGCGAGATAAATATAAATTCTAACGCAGAATGCCGCTTTGTGGAGTTAAAAGTTATAGTTTTAGGGTAACGGTTTACTTTTAGAATATTATTTCAGGTTTGTTTATCGATAAGAGTCGCTGACAAAAATTTAAAGATATCTGCGATGAATGAAAACTAGCTAAGAAAAAAAATAGTAAAAAATGGTAAATCGATAAAATCCACTTTGAAAGAAGAACTTATATCTAACACACACAGTAAAGAAATTTAAAGTTCCATTACTCCGTAAAGTCGGTGGCAGCACATGCCGTCAGTGGTTTTTAGTGATGTTCCACCAAATTTTTACAGTCTACGTAAAAAACCTTATGGTAAAACGATATAAAGTAGTTCATGTTTTTACGTGAACATATTTGTGAACCCACTACAGAACAAATATTCAAATTTAGTCTTTTCTTAAAAAATAATTGTGGGTTACTATTTCTATAGTTTTAAGGAATAACGCAACACCAAGTTACACCAAGTGTTTACAGTGTTTGACCACTTTTTAATTTTTTTTAAAAATATTAATATAACTTTAGATTTTTAACGTATGTCACAACATTGGTAAATAATCGGTGGATAAGCTAAAATTTTATTTCTGGATACCGAAAAATGAGTAAATAGTTTAAAAAAATGAGCATAGCAAAATATGAGTGCAACTATAGCTTTAGTTTACTTATAGTTATTACTTTAGTTATTAGTTACTATAGCTACTGCAAAAACGCCTGTGATTTGTAACTCGAAAGTACAGTATAAATATTTGTAATGTAATATGTGATTACGACAAGAAAGCATATTTGTCGTCCCCCTAAGAGCATGAGAGCTATGAGGGGGAAAAAAGCTTACATTACCAATACCATAAAAATAAATGTGTTGTTAGGCCTTGAATTTAGTATCTACAACTAATATTTCCAGTGCTTAATGTATATATATTTTTAAATATACGAAGCTAAATTCTGTTTGGTAAGAACCAACTATATTGGGTAACTCATGTGCTAAAAAAAAAGAAATTATATTAAGAATAACAGACCGGTTTAAGACACCCTTGATACTAAAAACGACCTTCGAAAATAAACGATGCGCATAAAATATTAATGTAAAAACCCTTTAATGATTATAGAAAAACGCGTATTATAATTGAAGCTATGGTATTATGTTTCTTTTCTTAAAAACACATTTATGATTGTTAAGAAGAAACTAAAACGTATATTTTAAATTTTCTTTTTAATTCAATAAAAAAGTCTTCAAAGTTGAACCATTCTATTGAATAGGAAAGTATTTTAGGGGACACATTACCTAAAAACTATTTTGGATACATTGAACTCGAATAATAGTATTTTTGATTAAGTTCATCACAACTAAAAATATATCTAAAAAATATTTAAACCAGTAGTTTTCCTTAAAATATAAAAATGGACTATGGAGTTTTCTCAAAGCCCTACTCCTACAAATATTTTAAGGTTAGGTTTGAATTATCGTCGCACTAGAGCTACACGAAGGCACAAATATTTTAAGAATTCGTGAATATTTATTTTTAATCGATGTTTTAAGATAGCATAGAAATCAAAACTTTTGTAAAAGTTTACGTGTTAAAAACAGATTTGTTTTGTTGTATTTTTAACTTGATATAATAGACCTTATTGCTTTGACAATTTTTTTAAATGAATTTTGTCAATTTAAGAAAAAAATATATACAAGAAGTTCAGTTTATTTTTTACAAAGCCTTAAGTATCGCACGAACTGAAAAAAATGGAAACAGATAATGACTGGTCAATTCCCATTTTCTATTGCGAAGATTGCGATATAGCATGGAAAATGCTTTATAACTATACTTGTAATTAAGATAAATACATAAATCTTTGCATCAATTTTCCCAAAGAGTTAATTAACAAAATTCGATAAACCAAAAATTTTGATGATATTTAGGCACTGTGTCCACTTTAGTACGGCATTTACAAAAGGTTTGATGGTTCAGTCTTTTATTTCTACATTTTAAACTAATTACTGACACTATAATAGAAAAGTTATAATTAAGTTTAACATAATAAATCGAAAATTATACCAAAAGCTCATTTGTTAAAGATGTATATATCACTCATTGTAGTTATTTCTTTATATTTTTAACTACGAGGCAAAGTTTTCGAATTTAATTTTATAATGTTACAATGAACGAGAAATATCTGTTAATGCTATATAGCGTCATAATCGGTTCTATTTTTCTTATTTAATGTGAGCACTGATTTTCTATTAATTTATATCCGAAATTATAATCATCCGTATTTAAAAACATTGTTATAGGTATTGATAAACATAGTATCAGATAAAGGTTAGTACAGGTTAAAAATATTATATCAAATGTCATAAATTAAATGGAAATAAACTAAAAAAGAAAATTTACACACTTATCTAAACTGGTCAAAATTAATGTGTTATACCAAAAATTAACCATAACCAAAAGGGGTTAAAATATATGGTAAAGGTAAAATTATACATAATTAACTATCCTTAATTTTGTGAATAAGTTTAAAACAGGCATGGCGAGTTTAATTTTCCTTCTAATTGAATATGATAATTCTACATAAATAAGGTCATGGTTGGTTGTTGTCGAAATAATAATAAATTAGATAAAATTATGATTTTGTGCATATAATATTCCTGGATAATTATTTCGCTTAGTTATACATTTACATTTGCACTACATAATTGTTTTTAAAAGTTTAAAAAGTATTTTTATATTTCTTTTGCTACACAAACATTTTTTGGTTAACTTATTTTTAATTATTGTGTTAATTTCTAAGTAAATTTATTTGAAAAATTAAAATTAATAGTTGTTTTCTGACTTATTATTGTAGTTTACTTCAGAAATGTTTGCATTTATGCATTTTGAAAATGCATTTTATTATTCATCCGTAAAAACGTTTAGAGTCACTTGCATACTTTTTTTATTAACTTCATAGTGCTTTAAACATTTCCGTAAATTATTTTTTGTCTAAAATTATCTCTATCAATAATAGATTAAAATAAGTTTATACTATCATCTTCAAAACTTAAATTTAAACAATATCATAGATACTTTAATAAACACATAAATCGATTTATCACTATCTAAATTACGTTATCGCCTTTTCTTACTGCTAAAAGGTATGAATTTTCACTATTAGTTTATCGGTGTGTCAATATTAGTCTTAAGTGGAATCAATAAATGGGCAGCAAGCACGAAAACAATATAAAAATACAAAAATGATTAGCTTGATGGTTTGTTTTAGACATTAAAGAAAAACACGTTTTTTTATATACTTGATTTTATAAAATGAAGTTTTTTAACAAGAAAAAAAATAAGTCAAAAGCTCATACGGAAAAACATTTTTCTTATTTTTTAAAAATTCTGTTTGATACATATTCCACAAAATTTCAATCAGATTTATTAATAAATTATGTATTATTTTTTGCAATTTTAAACTTTATATATGTAATAATAGGACTTCAACAAATAATGGATTAAAAATTAATTATTTTTTATCGAGGGAAACAATTGGAATAACAAGGGGTTAATGTAATAATTCGAATTTTCTGATAAGTTTAATTGCAACACGAATTTCAGCGTTGTTTCTTGTTGTTTGTAACAAAGTTAAAATTTATTTTCAAAGTTTCTTGTGTACTTTTTTTATTAAAATCACTGTATTTGCAGGACATTCCTCAGTTCCACATATTAATCATTAACTTCAAAAAGCAAGTTTTAAATCAGTTTAGTATTTGATAAAAAAAATACTGAAATGATACCCTCATTGAAAATTGTTCTTTTCTAACTAAAGTAGTTAAGGGGAAAATGTATATTATATTTGAAATATATTTTCTCCTTAACTGTTTATTTTAAGGAAAGAAGAAGAGAAGAGTTGAAGAGCGAAAATTAAGAGTTTTACATTTTTCCTTTACTTATTTACAATTGACTCAGCCATTAACATCAAAGCTTTTCAAACAAAGAATGTGCATAAAGTTAAAGTTAATCAAGATCAAATGACCGACTTGTTGTATTCTTTCCTTATTTTGTTTGGGGGTGGAATATGCAACGCATTACTTTTGACTTAGCATCTTGTTTGTTGTCTTCTTGTTAGTTAAAACATTTACTCATTTTTCTATTTCCCTTACAGTTTTTTTCTTGTGTTCCATGTACAGTCACAAATCCTTTAGTAATTGATTTAAAGAAACAAAATAACACACCTAGTTAAGATTCAAGCTCAAATATTCTTCTTATTAGTTCAAATATTCTCTAAAACCTTGTAAATATATCGATTGTATGGGAAAATTTTTAGAATTTTTTTGTTCCACTTTAATTTAGAAGCATTTGAAAACAATAGACCAATATATAATCAAATACACTTTAAACTTAATAAGAGATATTTTTTAACGCATAAAAGAAAATCATACACGGCATCACATATGATATATATTTTCTTTTCTTTCTACGGGAAAGCTTGGACCGAAAAAAAACTGGTTAATAAAAATATCACAATACAAAAGAGAACTATTACGCCAGAAAAGCACTAATGCATCATAATCATAGTTGGTTTCATTATTCCTGAAGCATTTAACAATAGCTTTTAACTCTCACCCCGCCCCTCCTTTTCAGTATGCAACACACCGTTGTTTATGAATCATAATATAGGTTTACAAACGTCGATGTTTCTGACTTATGCTAAATTAATGTGCCTGTTACCACCCTCGAAATTCAGTGCGGGTACGGATGTCGCGCAAGATTGCATGAGAAGTTTTTAGGGGAGGGAAATATCAATAACTTAATTGCAGGTTATTATTTGGTGCATATTTCAACCTAAAGGGGAGAAAATGACTTTTTTTTAATTGAGTTAATATTTCAGAAGCATCATATAGGTTTCGTATTTTTATTATGATGAATCATCAAAGGGGGTATATTGTGTTTTTCAGAAAATGGTTTAGTTAAAATCGCACTATAGCTAAATAAGGGCTATTGGAGTCGGGCCATAATTTTTAATCACTTTCAAGTAACATAGCGGACATATAATTTTAGCTGTCACCCAGCGCAACCTTATTATATAGAAACGTCCTACGCGATGTCAAGACTTTTGTACAACGTGATAATAATGTGCACTGGCAAATTTAACCGGCGTTATTTATTGATAGGGTATTTTTTTTATTCTCCCGCATGATCTGTTTATCAGATGGAGTGAGGACAGAACCTGCGAAGGAACCTTAGTATATAAAAAGGCATGGTGAAATTTTGTAACTATAAAACGTCCATTTAAGAAGCAGAAACTGTTTATTTGAGTTTACACATATTTTTATGAGAATAAATATATTGATTATATTGTCTAAAAGACAATGATATTCACTGAAAAAATTCTGTTATATTATAAAAAATTTCTATGATCAGAGTTGACAGAGTATTCTTAATCCCATGGAAAAATATGATAAAGGATTTTTCTCGCAAAAGAGCAATGCATTAAATATTCGTGCATAACAGATAATTTTTTTGTATTGCTGAGTACATTAAATAACAAAAAGTAAACTCATGACTCATACACAAACCCGCGTTGTCGGCATAGGAGCCAGGCGTTCTGACCTGACCACTACACTACCACGGCCTCGGATGTAGTTTGTATATTTCAAATGTTCATTTTTAATCAAAATAGAAATTTTCCAACATTTACAATATACTAAAATGTTAAACGTTTTAAAATAAAACGCGTTATTTCATGCTAAAAAGAACTTTTCACGTGGTTCATTTAGTAGTTTATTCATGGTTCCTCTTTAGTAGAAAAAAAAGGTTTTTAAAAAGCAAAAATAAAAATAAAAATGCAAAGAATTTTAATAATCCGGTTGAAAGAAGTTCTACATAAAAAAAGGTTCAATTTTTCACGAACATAATTACGGATGCTTAGAAGAGAGAAAAATATAGGTGGGTCTCTTTTTAAGTTTAACTATGTGTTAATAATAATAAGTGAAGACATTCGTTCATATTTCACTTTCGTCCAAATACTTGACAGTTCAATTACAATACCATTTACACTCCTTATAAAACGAAAGGGAAAATAGCACTATAACATTTATTTACAACTGTAATTAGTTATATATACTTCGTCTAGTATACACTTTGAATTCTATCAAATATAATATTTAACTTAAGTGCCATTTAAGTGTTTTGACAAGTCAAAAATAAAAATAAAAACGTGACAACTATGGAGTTACCATTATTAAAACTTCAAAAGTTTTCCATTACGTAAATAATTCCACTTATTTGCTTGATGAATTGTTTTGAAAGTAAAATAAGCAGAAGGTGTTCCATTTTCTTCTTTATAGTTTTGAGTTTACTTTTCAAAAATGGCGTCGAAGAGTAACAAAAGAATAAATTGAATTCTTGAAAGGGTGGTCTTATTTGCAAGGCGTCTTTCTCTCGTTTAAATTCAATCTATAGAATATTTGCATTCGAAATTTAAACAATGGAAGACGCAGGAATAACATTTATTTATTCTTTTGAAACATGTGGACCCTTTGAAACAGGATAATGATCCCAGTATGCTTCTTTAAGTTTATCGAAGAAACTTAAAATGAGAATATATTTATTGAAAAACGTATTGGATAACTTGAAACATGAAGTTTTCTAGTGAACTGCTGTTATTGAGTATTGGCTTTTGAGAAACATATTAACAAATAAACATTTCTGAAAACTTAAAACTATAATATATTTTTCTGCATATGTGTCCGTTTTAACAGAATTTAATTTTGGAACCGAACATAAAAGTGTGATAGGACAAAATGTAAGTAGGAAGTCATATTGCTAAGTTTGATTCCTAATTTCGTTGGAAAATTCGGACACGAAGTATGTTTATTATTAAGAAACTACTAGAATTAAAATCTATTATAATTATATTGCAATAAATTTGAATAGTTTTACTGGAGTTTTGAAATATTCATTTTTAATTGGAAATTGAATTATTTAAAATAAAAATTTGGCAGTTGCTTTAATCAGGGTAAAATTTTAAATTTAAAATGAATGTTTTTAAAAATTAAATTAATATTACTTTTTAAACTCTGGTATCAACGAATGCTTTAAGCATTTTATAATTCCGTTTCATCTGATTTTCTCTTGCTTATCTGTTTTCAATCAAACAAAGGAGAAATCCTAACATTTACACTATAACTTTTGGAACAAAAGAAAGTACATTATGGAGCTTAGAACTAGATGATATAGCAAGTAAATTTCATTTTAGAAACTTTAAAAGATAAAATTAAACAAATTATAAAAGATAGAAGTATCCCATTTATTAGTTATAAAATGGCTATTATTTGATGTAAATACGAAATTTTATAGTTACCTTTAATTTTTAAAAAAGTTTGGTTATAAATAACCATAAAATGAATCTAACCAATTTTGGATGGGTTCTTATAAGAAAAAAATATCTAAAATGAAAAACAGTAAACAATAATTTAATTTAAAGTTAAAAATAAATTTATAGAATACACGAGAGTTTTATCGTAGTATTTTAAATTCGTGTGGCTCAAAAAGTAAAGATACAAACAATAGGTATTTTAAATTTAATTTTAAATGTATTACAAAAATCCCCCTTTATAAAATACTTCATTTAAGCAAACTTCATTGTAATATATATAACATTCAAAGTGGAATGTGAATGGATATTTTACAAGTTGATTTTTAGGGATCTCTCTACACTGCCGTGAGCAGGTAAACTGCAGTAATCGCAACAATGAGTTGTACCATTTTTGATCTGAAAAAAAATATCCAGTATGTTTTCTTAATTGTTAGAGTAATTGAGTGCTTGCAACAATGATCCAAGTCATTATGGAAGTTACTGCAGTTTACCTGCCCACGGCAGTACACTTGTCTACATCCATTTGTGTTCAGAAATAGACATATTCGACGTATATTGAAACATTATCGTAATAGATGATGTAATGAGAGGTAATAGATAGGTAAATGAGAGAAATATTTAAAACAGTTTAATCTTACTATCGTCATCTTAAACTTTAAATGAACTATAAATATTCTTTCAGTAATAAACTTAACTTCATTTCTTTTTTAAAAGTAACAATCGTCTCTTACGGTTATATAGAATTTGTCATCGAATTAAAACTACGCAAATTGACAGGTTATCAGGAAAGGCAGAAATTAAATCAAATGTACGTACCTGAAAAGAAAAAAAAACAATTTGTAGACAAATGTTAACAAATTACAAGAAAAAAAATATTGTAACTTAAGACAACTTAACTTAAAGTGAACATTGTGGTTAAATTGCAAAATCAAATGATATTTGACACGCTGGAGTATAGCGTATTTTATACATAAACCTAGAAAACTTTTTAACTATAATAAATCTCGATATTGACTTTGTTCCAGAAAAAGTTTTCCATATTTTAAATTATCTACGATGTTTTTACTTTAACAAAATTACTTATATAGTTGAATAAATCTGAAATTGCATTCTTAATTTTTAATTAAATTATTTCTGATGGATACCTAATGATAAGTTATGTATTAATTTTTGTACTTTTGAAACTGGATAATAAGTACTGGTCGCTTTATATTTCCGATTCATCTCTAAACTATCTTAATATGGTTACATCATATAAAATTTTGGAGCGCGTTACAACAATAAATAAATGCTGAACTTGACTTCAAAATTTTGATTAAAAAATTTCCACAAATTCTTTTTTAAAGTGTTTAAGCTTGGTATATTTAAACTTCCCTCTTAAAACTCTTGTGTTATGCATTTGTTTAATGACTGGGAAAGAATTCTGATCGTGAACATTGATTTGTAAATTATATTATGTGATTTAAAAAAAATCTTATCTATATTACCTTTAAAGTATCATCATTATGTTACATTTTCTTTTTAGGGAGGTAAATGAAAGGAGAAAAAATAAATTTTTTAATAGTATATGTTTTATGTTAATTAAAATTTCATCATAAATGATGTATGAAACGTTTTCAAACAAAAAAAAACAAATCTTTTTAAATGGTAAAATAACAGATAATTAGAATTCGTACATAGAATATAATAAACAAAATAATTGTTGCAAAATAAACTGTTTTTAAATAGAGATTAGGGAAGAATTGTCAGCAACGATCCAGAAGGTAATTATTTTTTAAATTAAAAACTAAATAAATATTATTTTTATTTCTCAGTTGATAATTGAATGCATGTTGTAGTTAAATTGTTATCTGAGTATAAAACTCAAATCAAAGAATATCTAAAAAGCATACAGCTGTTTAGGGACTTGTCCCGTCCTCAGTGCTAGAAGCTATAGTGAATGAGTGAAAACCAGAAAATGCTACAACTCGACTATAAAAGAACTATAAAACCCAATGTTTCAACATGAAAACTAAACAAACTAGGCATCCAAAACGAATAATAATGGTAGATCAGACAGCTATCTTTATTAATTCAAATGATTTCAACTCTTGAGTGCTATGTTCACTGTATTGTTTTCATTCTGATACTGCGAAATAGCGTTGTTTTGATTAATAATAGCGTTAAAATATAAAGTTTATTTAAGGAAAAAAGCTAATATTTGAAGCACAGAGGTGCGATCTTTTCAAATCCTGAAAGAGCTGTATGCTTTATAATTCTTTTTAAACTTTCTTTTTTGCGTTCCTATTACGTTGGAATCTTATACTCTTATTGATAACACAAAGATTTTTGTATCTTTTTATAAATGTGATCATTAGTAGCTACCGATAAAATCTATCCATATTAGCTTCAGTAAATCACTTAGAGGTTCCGCAATAAGACTACAGCCATAATTTTACGATTGTTGATACTTAGGACAAAGAGGAGTCAAAGCTCTTACTCAGACATAACTCACCCCATATTTAGTTTACTTTAAAGAAAAATTGCATTCAATCTTACAACGTGAGACATCAACCCTGTTTTAAGTATATTACGAAACTTCATTCAAAGTTCCGTGGAATTGTTTAGAATCAGAGCAAAAAAGACTAAGTCTAGTTACTTGAATGGGAAATGACAATGTAATATTTAGTTTTAAACTAAATTACATTTTAAAAATACTAGCTACAAAATCGAATGAAAATATATAGTTATAAAGTAGGAATAATTTGTCACTTGTAATAAATAATTAATTTAATTAAATTTGCAGGAGAAAATATTTTATACGAAAACTGAATGAAATATAATTTACTCTAAATACGTACATTGCCTTTATAATAGCCACGACTACGAATAACCAAAAACACACAAGGCACACACAAAGCATCTTCAAAAAAACTATATTGCGCGACTATATATGAAAAATATTTTAATGTTGACAATATTACTATATTTAAATTAAATTATCGTAAATCAATAATACAAATGAGAAGAATATTATAGTTTGGTAAATATTGAAGAACTAGCTTTATAAAAAAAATTTGGGCAGATAAAAGTTTTAGTCAGGCAAGTATTTTTTTCAACAACTTGAACCAACCGAGCAAGCAAAAATTTTAATATTGTTCTAAACCTGATATATGCATTTACTTTCCTTTTTTTACCTTTGATATACAAAAATGACATTTCAAAATGAAACCGTTCTTCCATTTGTTTATTTCCCTTTTGGCCAATCAAATCTCGACCCTTCTTCTTCACTGTGATTAACGACTGTTGCTAAATTCCGCTGGCTAATAATGGAATTAATTCCTTATTTAACCAGGACTATATTTTCCTGCCATCCCTTAACAGAATTCCGAGAATTTCCGGGTGGAATAAATGGGAGCTTCTTATAACCCTGCTTTGTAAGAAAGTAGAGGTTTATAATTATGTGAGAAAGGCTGCCTTTTTCATACTTGTAAAAAATATTTTATTGGAATAAAAATTTTATTGTTTAATATTATGTCATACATTTAATGAAGTGTTTAAACATATTATAACAAACTCCTTTAACATTTTAACTTTGTTAGCTTTTGTTGATGCATAACATAGCTTCATTGAACACTTAGTTTTCATCCCCCGCAGCGAAAATGTTAACCATCCTTCAGTTATTGGAGAGTAGATGTGTTTAAATATGCGAGAAGTATAGTTTCTATTAGAGGTTATATTACTTGTAGTTTTACAATATTGTGCTTAAAGTATTTGTAATGATTGTTACTAAATCCTTTCTTTCTTTAAAAAAAAGTTATGTTTTAAACATGTTTTGATAAGTTTATACCAGACCCACCTTCTTAATAAATAATTATATATTATATTTTTACGTATTTTAATCTTCATAAACCAAACTTCCTTTTTCTCTCCTTCCACAAAAATCTTCAACCTTACATTAAATTCATTTTTAACATAAGAAACCTTATGTCATTTAAATATTAAGCAATAAAAATGACTAATAATGAAATTTAAGCTTTTGATAAATTAATCCCCTAGGTGAAATCTTAAAATGACAAAGCAATGTCTAATTGAACCAAATACTTAAATTTATATCAATATTTAAACGCGTAATTCTTAAGTAGGCAATTAGTCTCATTTAATTAATGTTATTTGTACACTTGAAACTATTTTAATGAGGTAGATAAAAAAGGGTACTTTAATATAAAAATTCTTCCCTTAAATACATGCTTTTTTAAAAAAAATAATTATGCATAATAATCGACATTTATTTTCTTGATTTTAAATATATAAAATATTATTTCTGGACAATTAATTTTATTTTACGAAAACAATTTTAAAAATAAAATTTTGAAAGGTCTTAAAAGTGTTAAAGAGACCATAATTACCCTAATTGAAGCATTAACCGTTATACGGCGTTGATTTTAAAACTTTTAATTTCTAAACGGCATTTTATTCTTGACAGCATTTCTTACTAAAATGCCCTTTTTAGAAGAATTTTAATGGGACTTGCATTCCATTTTCGCTTTAAGAATTAGATAATTCAAAAAGCATAAAATACGTTTCACGAAGTTGTTAAGAATTCTCATTTATTTTAAACAAATTGTTAGGTACTTTAAAATAGAACTTGAACAGAAAGTTTTTTTTTTAAGCAGGATTACTGTATCGAATAATCTAAGTAGTGAAAACTTTTTAAAATACAATAAATAACCACAAAATTTGTAATGAATTGTTAAACTAATAAAGAACATAAAACGGTGATAAATTTAAAAAGACATACAAGTTTATAAAGTAAATTTTAAGAAAAAGTTTTATAGACATATAATAAAACATATTACATATTTCATATATTTTTTTAGTAAATTTTATTAAAGAATTATGTTAGATTATTTTTTATAAAAAAACGAATTAAATAATCAGTCATTCAAACGTCTTTTTAACAAATACAAGTTCATTTAAATGCGATCCATTTTATTCCCGTTTTTAAAATTGGGGGAGGGGGGGTAGTTCAAAAATTGGATAGTTCATTGGTTACTTTTTTTAGTGGGTGTAAAATCTGAGGTACTTTCTTTAAAATATTTAACGGATTTATTTTTACTTAATTAAGTTTTTGTATTTTTTCTTTTGTAATTTTTTTTACTTAAAGTCAATATCTATCAGTCTTAAATTTCTTATTTTTCCTATTCAGAGAGAAGTAATTTATAGTGATTAATATTTCCAATAGAATCTGCAATAATAACGTTGATTTAAAAATAAACTACTACTCTTATAATTATCTACTCTTATAAACCATATAAGAGGACAATTTATTAAATTTCCTTTAAAATAAAGACTTAAAAAATCCATTGAAAATTATTATGCATCTAGTAACTAACTTTTATCTAACCATAAATATCTCAATGATAAAAATATGGTAAAAGTTGTAACTTTCTTACGAAAGCATTCTATAAATAATCTTAACTGAAACAATAGGTGTAACCTCCTATATAAAACACCAAACAATGGCATCAACTACACATAAACAGTATGTATATTTGGGATAGACAGTAGTACAATCGAATATTATTTACTTGTTTTTTTAAAGGAAGATACTGCTTAAAAATTTTAGTTTATTATTTTTAGATAAAATATTATTCTAGAATTAAGATAAGAATTTAGTTAATTATATAAGAATTAAGATACAATTCTATTATTTCTAGAGTAATTTTAATTTATAACCGAGAATTTTTCTAATGCTTAGCTACAGTTTGAAGTATCACACTTGTTTGTAGCAGAATATGTTCTGGCAATGAAAGAGGGTGCCAAACAAACAGTAAAACGGACAGAGTCCTTGTAATAAATTCAAATGTTTACGTTGCTATGTCGGAAATGTAACATGAATATATTTTGTTTAAACACGTGTCATTGAAAACTGGTTTTAAAATAGAAGAAAAATAAACTTTTCTAAGAATAACAACAACGTATTTAGGTGATATCGTAGGTAAGCATGTGAAGTGTTGCATGAATTTTTTTTATGACAATAGTAATATTTTGCCTTTTTTTATAGACATTGATGTATTTTATTGGCAATGTATAAATACATTATTCATAAATTAAGCGAAAGAAAGCTCACGATATTGAGTGCAATTTTTGAGAGGTTCTCTAGCTACAATTAAACTAATGTCAATCACCAAAACTAAACGTCATTATCATAAAAAGGAAGATTATAAGTTTTAAAAGTCAAATATTTTTTATCTGAATAAATAATATGATCATAAAAACTTGGAAGTAAAAAAATCTGGAAGAAATTAACATTGGGTATTCATCAGCCATAACACAGTTGAAAACCGCACCGCATTTACGTCCCTATTTTAAAAGCTCTTGTTTTGTTAGAAAGATATGACGTAAGGAGACCTATCTTTTACACTTTTTATTCGTTTGTTTGTATGTTTTTCTATCCAACTGTCTATCTGTCCTTTTTGGGTGTGTTTCATAACTTTCGTTCTAAAATTCCAATTTCTTTTTTGTTAGAAAAATATAAAACCAGATACCTATGTCTTATACTTTTAACCGCCTGTCTGCCTATTATAACTAATATTTTCTATGACTATTAAATAATAGGAAAGTATGCAATTTTAGTTTCAGAACTTCTTGTATTTACACATATTTCATTACATATATTCCAATCTACGTCAGAGACGACGCAACCCCCACCATACACTTTCACCTGTCCTGTCCACCTCATTGCGAATGTCATTCACAGCAGTAAAAAGATAAAAATGTCCACGACTTTCCTCGTCTAGAATGAAAAAGAAGAAAAAAAGCGGGAACAAAGCGCGCGAACAAGAAGAGGCACGTGATGCCAATATCTCGGTGAGGAAAACCTTGAAATAATTCCACAGGTTTATTTACATCCAAGCATGAGAAGGAAAAGAGAGAAGTTTTTGATGTGTCACATGGGATAAAGGCCACAAAGGTTTTTTTTTTCTTTTCGTCTTTTGTAATTGCTAAGACGTAATTACGAATAGGGAAATTACGTTTGTTATGATTTCCTAACAAGATTACAGATGTGACATAGGGAAGTGAAGCAGGTGACCAAATGAATCCCTAAACGTAAGAGGGATTCAAGTCCGCAGGAAGATATCCGTATGCACCTCTTCCTTCCCTAGAATGTTGTAAAGGAGAAGCAAAATGGGAAATTCTCAAACGAACTTGATCCATTTTTTTACTTTTAACTATTTGAATATAATGACGATTTTAGTTTGAGTATTACGTTCTTAGAAATATTATGATGTGGTGAAGATGCAAATATTTAGTTGGTGAGCTTCCTTGATCGTGACGGCTCTTGTAAATTTATGGTACAAAAATAAATATTTAAAAAATGTATTTGTTTAAAATTTTGTTTTAAAATCTGTCATGCAAAAATGCATTTTTTAAATAAGTTATGTATAATATTAAAATTAAATTTAATAATAACTAATAGAATATTTTTAAAGAGTAAATTGGATGCCACACAAAATTTGCAACCGTTTAAAAGTTTTACTTTAAATATTAAACAATTTTTCGATAGTTAGCTCGTCATACATGTGACATGACGCCGAAAATCTGTAACGGTATTTAAACTCTAATGTAGAATAACAATTATTGAGAGAAATTACTTTTCAACAACGTTAATTAATTTGCGATTGACAAAAGATTCCATAAAGTTTGAAGTTTTGGAAAACATGTTATTTTGACATTTCTATCGGAATGTTCATCGATTAAAGCTTGAAAATTATGGTTCAAAGTTAATCGATATTTAATCTTAAACAATAATTTTCTATTGACTGTATTAATGCATTTTTATCTTAATTGCATTATATTTTATCTTAATTAGTGTTAATTATTGTTTCATTATTTTGTTTATACGATGAAACACAAACGTATTTGTATACAAAAAAACATTTATTACAATAGAATTAAATTAAATCTCTTATAGAAAGAACCCTTTTTTCATCAACAATTTTTTTTTTGGTTTTTAGTGTTGATTAAAACGTTAGGTTAAAGCCGAGTACCCATGAAATAGTGCTTTAACCCTAAATTTAAGTTGTTTAAAAATCTTGTAATGTTATGCCTAAATACAAAGTAATAAAAGTATATTTTATCTTATAACAAAATTCTATAAAGTTGAATTACAAAATTCAATAATTTTCATTTACATTTTCAATCATGCAATGAAGTTTTGTCATCCCATTTATTTGAACTGTTTATTTCCCCTAATGGATATATTATATGATTTATTAGAACAGTCGACATTATCTAGAGACCGGTTATTTTAGGTTTATTACAAAGCACCATCACTGAACATGTACGAGCATAACATGAATATCATCCTCTATCATGGCTCGAAAAACCGCCTGTCCTCTCGTCTTCGGCGGTCAAAAATTCCCTGAGGGCAACGAATTTCCCGAATCCGGCGTCCTCATGGACGGCCATTTCCCCGTTAATGTTCGTGATATATTTTTAATTTTTGTTATCTTACAAGAATCTAGCACCTCACTTCTAAAATGATCCGCTAATCTATAAATCGAATGTTAATTCCTTCGTCAGACTAAATGTGCATGCTCCCGTATTCGGGTAAATAAAAGAAAAGTTGTGTGGACGTGCATTTGGACTTCTAACGAAGGAGTTAACAATTATGTAAAAAAACACGTTACGCACTGGCCTTAATCAAGAAGATTTAAACATAATTATGAACATCTACCAAAATGGAAAAGCCCTTTTAGATTTCTGTGCAGAAACTTATACCATTTGGCTTGATTATGAAACAGGCAAACATCATATTATATTCATTTAAAAAACATAGTACCCTCGGATAAATTGACATTCCAGATAACTGGACCTTCGTCACTTAACTTATTTCATAAAAGAAATACTAGATTTCTATAATTAACCTAGCATTTCTTTTATTCTGTATAATGTAATCCTGGTAACTACTAATTTAAAGTTATTTATATAATTAGAGTTGGACGGGTATATTATTGGACAAGCGCGTCCTCCGGGATGGGTAAAATTTCTGAGTTTTTTCGGGCCTTGTCCTCTATATATATCACCAAGATACAGCAGGCATGTGCAAACACAAGTTTTTTCTATGTGTGTATTATATTTTAACTAAATATTATCAGTTTTATTAAAAATAAAACTTATTAGCAACTTAAAAACTTTATCGATTAAATTTCTCTTTGTCGCAATTCTTTTTCGATAATTTCTTTCCATCCCAGATCAGGCTTGGGCCTTTTATCTAAACATTGACACCTTCAATGATTCTGTAGCATAATCCTTTACTTTTTGTTTGGATAAACCATAAAACAACATCCAAAGTATTGAATTATTTAGTAGCACATAGGTTAGCTATGAAAATAATTATCTTATAGCATTCACTAAAAGTTTCTGTTTCTTATCATACGATATAGTATGGGCATATAAGATATAAACCAATATTTAACCTTTACTATGGTGTTAATGAATTATAGAAGAAAAATATGTTACGAAAATCTATCAAACTTATAGCAATGGCAAAAACATCAACAGTGAATAAGCTAAAAGTGGTCTCTCTTACCTGTCATATGAGATTATCCATAGTGTTTATATGCATAAAAAGAGGGAAATTGAAAAATGTATTACTTCGAAGCAATAAGTCATGCTTCATGATTTGTCTAAAAGTAAGGATAGGATGGCGAACATAAGGTTTATACTCTTCTCCTCAGTTAAATAAAAGGCACTCAATATTTTTTTTGCTCCACACCCTTTTTTGAAACTTAATGGAAAATTTAAAAGATATTGCAAATGCCATCACCTCAAATTATAAAATATATTGAATTAAAAATAAGGAGCAAAATATTTGTCACTAAACCTACGTAGTGGGTAAGATGATGAAGAGGTTTTGGTAAAAGACGAAGCGACAAAGTATACTTTAAAAGGGAAAATAATGTATATAAAAAAGACAAAGAAAAAATTAGCTTTTTCCTTCGTTTTTTAGATATTTTCGTTTTGAAGTGGTCAGAGGTTCAGATGAAAATGCGGTAGTTCTGTATTATCAATGTACTCGATATACGATAATTACAATATAGAGACATGGATATTCAATAGTCACATTATTTTATTAAGTATTCACTTGGCTAAAATGTCACCAAAGGAAGTGAAAATCTAATAATCTCACACTCTTCATAAAAAGTGAAATTTCTATCAATCGTGGGGCTATAAAAAGTAGATTTGTCACTTTCCATGAAAAAAATAAATAAACACAATGTGGATGGCTACTAAAACAAGAAGTTCATAAAGAACTAAAATAGCCTACTTTCCTGTTACTTAAATACTTACTGAAGTTCTAATCGAGAAAAAAAACTAGGTTCCTAAAGTAAATATCATCAACAGCCGTTTCTACACTAGATTTATACACATTAGAAAAAAAAATCGAAACACAGCACCCAGCTATAATTTAAACTTCTAAAAGCCAAAATCAACTATTTTCCTTAATATTCTTTCGCAAATTAATTAAATATTATTTATCATCTGCTCGTGATTTATTTGTAGTTCGAAGAATAATTAAATATTTAATAATAATAAAAGTAATGAAACTACTCCGAACTGCATTAAAAAATAAGAAATGTAAATTAAAACTAAGCATAATTGCATGCAAAAGTATGCCTTGCCGCTTTCTTGGTAGATAAATAATGAATAATCAAAGAATCAAATTGTGCTACATTTTACGACTTCATTCCAAACTGATTCATGAAAATATTATTTTGCTTCAAATATGTTTAAATAAAGTTTCTCATGCCATTGTTCATTTGGCAACAGTGATTAAAATGACTCAAAATAGAATTTCAATGCTAATTCAATGGGAAATTCACCGAAAGATAGTAGATTTATGTCCGTCCGGACGTACAGACAGACTGACAAAAAGTATGAAAGTTGGGTATCTGAGGTCATAACTTTCTAACAAAAAAGAATTTTTACGATCCGAGGGATAGAACCGATTTTGGAAGAGGGATACGGACAGACAGACAGACGGACGGAAAGACAGACAGACATACGAACAGACAGACAGATGGACATCAACCGCATTTCAATACCTACAGCGATTTAAATGACTCAAAATTGAATTTCAATGCTAATTCAATGGGAAATTCGCCGACAGATAGTAGATTTATGTCCGTCCGGACGTACAGACAGACGGACAAAAAGTATGAAAGTTGGGTATCTGAGGTCATAGCTTTCTAACAAAAAAGAATTTTTAAGATCCGATGGATAGAACCGATTTTGGTAGGGGTGTACGGACAGACATACAGACAGACGGACATCGACCGCATGTCAATACCTACTTTTTCATTTTTTTAATTCTTTCGAATTAAAAAAGAAAAGTAGGCTAAAAATGTTATCAAATATTTTTTATTTCTCTGCTGTATTAACCAAGTCTTCAAAATGTCCACAAATAGTTTTAAAATGAAAGAAGCACGCTCGCCATATGCATTGTAGGTGAATAACTTGCTTAGCATGGAGGTTGGAGGCTGACATATTTTAGCATTCGAAAACAAATACAGCTAGATGCCGACCATAAGTAGTAATAATTTTCCTGGTGGAACGTTATCCAGTAAACAAGGCGGTAGTACTTCTTCCTATCTTCCACCGTGTTTACAAAGTAACGTTTCGCCAAAATTTTACATAGTAGTTCAAATGGAAAATATATGTCTCCTTGTTTGGTCCCGGCAATCATAGAGAAATGTCATTGTGGAACATGTGGATTTTTGCTGTCATATTGTATTCTAGCGTCAATTTGCCATTTAATTTTCTATGACATATTCTATTGATTAAAATTTTCGAAATATACTCTCACTTCCTACCACCCCCCTCACACACATAAAGTGAAAACTGTCACCACAATATTATGAATGGTCATTATAAAAATGAAGCCATTTCATACCATAAAGAACTGAAATTATAATTTCTGTAGAATTACATTCCTCATTGCACTTCTTTGAGTGTAGAGTAAGAATTGAAACAACGCCAATTAGGCAATTACGTGTGATCGAAAAAACAAGGCTTGCGATATTTGGGTGGATTGTATGTAAAAAAAATTAACGTGAAGATTGTATGTAAAAAAAAATTAACAGGGTCGAAAAAGTTTGGGACCAGTGTCTTGAAATGCATAAAAAATCCTTGGTAATAACCAATTGGGGAGGGTCTGACCCCTCCTCCCCCCTGACTCCGCCTCTGGCGACATGATTTAGCACTCGAAAACAAGTTGAAAACGACTGATTCCAGGCAAAACGTAGGTCTAAACATTATTTTAAATACTCTATACATAATTCAAAAACCGACACATTATCCCTATTTCATTTTTGCATTCTCGAAGTGCTTCCGCAACATCACCACCCCACATTACCCATATTTTACTTCTGCATAGCCCAATTGCTCCAAAACGCATATCACCAATTCTAAAACAACAAATAGTGCCATTGTACAATAGTAAACGTTGTGTATGAGCAACATGTTGAGCATGAGGGCCAACGTAGTTTGGACGTTATTATTCAAGATGAAAAAAAAATACCATACAATCAAAAGTAATCATTATCCCTTATTATCCAAGTAACACTATAAATTATCAGCAATTCTTAAACAACGACCTACAAAGAGCGTCACTCATCTTAAAAGTTGTATAGGAGTTACTTGTTGAGCCAGAATTCTACACTCAAAAATATGGTAAAAAAGACTTAATTCCAGTAAAAAAAAATCATTTTAAGTACTTAATACATAATCCAATATCCCCCACATTATCCATATTTTACTTCTGCATTATCCAAAGCCTCCAAAATACCCCACATATCACCAATTGTGAAACATCAAAAGAGCACCACTCACCATAAACGTTATGTATGAGCAACTTGGTGAGCATAAAAGCCGACGTGGTTTTGGACGTTGTTTTTCAAAAAAGGACCAAATGTAATCATTTTCACTGCTAAATATTATCCAAGTACCACCATAAACAATCAGCAATTTTTAAATGACGAAAAAGAGCGTCACTCACGCTAAAAGTTGGGTAGAAGCACCTTGTTGAGCATGAAGTTCGACAAGTATTCTACACTCAAAAACAAGATGAAAAGACTAAATTCCCTTAAAATGTAGGGGAGGGGATTTAATTTTAAGTTTTAAATACATTATCCATATTTTACTTCTGCATTATCTAAATGCTCTAAAACACAATCACCAGTTATAAAACAACAAAAGAGCACCACTCACCATAAACGTTATGTAGGAGCAGCTCGTTGTGCATGAAAGCCGACATAGTTTGGACATTATTATCCAAGATGAAAAAAAAGACCTTACGACTCCAAAATACCCACATATCACCAATTCAAAAGCAAAAAAAAGAGCACCACTCACCATAAACGTTATGTATGAGCAACTCGTTAAGCATGAAGTTCGACAAGTATTCTACACTCAAAACCAAGATGAAAATACTAAATTCAGGTAAATTGTAGGTAAAAAAATCATTCTAAGTGCTAAATACATTATACTTATTTTACTTCTGCATTATCCAAAGGCTCATAAATACCCCACATATCATTCTAAAACAACAAAAGAGCACCACTCACCATAGACGTTGTGTATGAGCAACTTGTTAAGCATGAAGGCCGACATGGTGTGCTCGGCCCCGAGGAGGACCCAGGACTGCATTGTTGAGAATCTTCCTTGTCGTCTGGTGTGTGAGCAGAAATGGCGTCTGGCCAAAGAGCCGATCAACACAACCTTGGAAAAAAACGAGAACCTTCGTCCAAGGCGGGATTCTTATGTAAAATTGACTTCGTTTTTCCTCTCGGTATAAAATACGGAACCTTTCGTCTACCTGCTGACGTTCGATTTCGTTTGGGGTAATCGCGTTTGACCACTTGCTTTTTTATTCGGCAGTTCTTTTGTGGCGTTTCCTCGTGATTTCCTATTGAGACTTCAGAATGTTATCAAACAAGAACAAAAGGTTTATTTATCGTCTGTTCTTTTGGATAAGAGTACCCAAAGACACCCAAAATGAAATTTGTTGCATTTTTGATGCAAAGTTAGAATTCTCTTTGCTGATACATCTTTCTTAATACATATATAATGAACCAAAAGAACTGTATTGTGATATATACTATATGAGGTATTCCAAACTGATTTATATCACTAATATTTCTTCAAGTTTTATTTTTATTTTAAATAAAGTTTCTCGTCCGTTTGACGAATTGGCACAGTGGAAATATTGAATAAAAATGGAATTTTCTTATTATTTCAACGTAGATTGAATTTTATATAGTTATTTAAATTTTAAATTATTAATGTTTATTTTCAACTAACTTTTCAGCATTAAAATAAAAATGTTTGTATGTTAACTTTCTGTAAGTTAAACAATAATTTTCAATTCTTAAATATAAATTTAAAAGCCTAACAACATGCAAATAGTTAATAAAAAAATATTATATTTCTTAAGTCCTAAATAAATATCGAAGTGTAGCGATGTTTTAGAGAATGTTAAAAGTTTAGCCTTCAATTAAACTATAGCTCATAACAGTATTACTATACTATAACTAAATTATAAATGCCTAACTGTAAATGTGTCGGATATGGTATGTAAAAACACTATGTTTACGATTGTTTGTGATACACAAAAATCAATTTCTACCTACAAATTATAAAAATATATTATTTGGAGTAAAACATCCAATAGCATTCTTTAAAAACAATAAGAACATAAAACAGTTCTTGAAAAATGAAACGCGAATATCACATGCCAACTGTTGATACAAAAAGGCATGGAACAAAAAAAAATCCTTTAGAGAATAAAGTCAACCATAGAATCTCATCTTTTGACGTAACCCTTTCTTTCGAATTGAAAAGATTTCGGAGTCACGTGGAGAGCTTGTTGATTGTTTTGATCAGGTGTATTTGTTTTTGCTATACTTTCGTGAGAAACAAAAAAAAAAGTTTCAACTTGCTGGGATGAAGTAATTGAATACGTATGAGGAAATAATGTTGTTTATGCATTTTATACGATTTTAAATTGTTTATTTAAATAATGTGCTTTAAAAACATGTTAATTAAAAAATAAGAAATTCAATGCTAAACAATCTAAACAATAACATTAAATAAAAAAATATCCCAATAATTTAATAAAACAATTATCTGCAATTTTATTTTAAAAAATCAATAAATATCGGGTTAAGTTTTTGAATAATAAAAATCATATCTATAGAAGTTTATATCGCCACTTTTAAAAGACATGGAAACTGAACAAAATTTAGTTGTTTTTTATATTTTATAAAAGCATATTAGTAACATACGATATCTGACGATTACCTCGTGATTTCGACTCGATATACAAACGTCTGAAGGATATCAGACGAAAATCTTACGATATTGAATGATACCATCATAGTACCATATACGATTTAGTTAACAGTAACAAAACAGTTTAGTAACAAAAGTATATAAGTGATAGGTCAAACCAGATACTTTTTTAAACACTTTTTGCTAAAAAATAACTACCAATATTTTTTATATTTTGCCTTGTTTCAAAAGAGTGCATCATTGAATATTTCTGTTTTAAAAAATGCAAAAAAGAACTGAAAAATGCCCAAGACTCAGTTTATTTTTATAAACAATTTCATATCGATCGTTGTGATGATGCAAAAACGAGCTTTTTTCATCAACCTCAATAGAGCTGCTTATCATAATAAGGGGTGGTGATTTTAGGTAACTCTTATCTTCAATTATGCCCTCAAAAAATTTAATTACGCTCTCTCTAGAGAAATTATTATTTTCTCCTTTTTACGGAGTTTCCTGTTATTACTCGTCAGTTATGAAGAGGTTTGGGGTTAAAAAAATCGCGTCTGTTAAACGTGTATGTGTGCATAAAACTTACTTTTAATTAAAAAAATATTTTGTTTCGTTTGTATTTAAATACTTTTATTTTCCTTAAGTAAATAAATACATAAGAAAAACTACTGATTGTTTCTATTTGTTTATTACATTATTTGACTCATTTAATCTTTTGGAAAATGTACTTGAATAATCTCAGTAATATTGTTAAGTCAAATAAATCTTTGTTTGAAGCGACGCTATTCTTCGAATTATTAACAATTCCTTTGTACAGAATCATTTGAACTATTAAATGAGATCATGTGGTGAAAACTAAGTTGATAGTTGATAGAATGAAAATATGATAGCTGTTTACCACAACGAAAGCTACTAGACTATATCATCTCTTTCAGTATAGTTGAACTTAGGGTATAAGAAGATGACGAACTTGATAGAATGATGAAACTGGGAGTAATTTATCATTAATCGAGAAGATAGGAAAATAGCAAGTGCATTTTAAGACCCGTTTTACTAATAAAAAATTACTGTGCTAATGATGCTCACTGTAAATGATACCAGCAAAGCCTTTTTTGCGAGCAGGGGAGAGTAAAGAGGGGTTTCTACTAATTCTTTTGTAGTTTTTGGACTTCACGGCGGAAATAATTGCTTGACTAGATTGATTATATTTTACTTTTATTAGAACATTTTTAAAATACAGCTTGTAATTAATTAGAAAAAATTTGGTTTAGGTTGTTGACATTTAAATTTGGTATTGATAAATTGGTTCGAAATCATAAATGGTTTCACCTGGTAAATTGAAGCATTCCGGCATAGGTGGGTAAGATGACCACCACTATTAATTTTTTCATTCGATATATTAAAATTTTCACGATTAATTTGATATTTTTATACGTTGCATAAAACGTTACATAAGCGGAAGGGGTAACGAAACCGTCTCCTTATTTTTAATTCAAAATATTTCATAATTCGAGGTAGAAATTAGGAATTTAAAATATTCTTTATTTTGCATTAAGGTTCAAAGAAATGTATAGGAACACAAAATATTTTTGGGTACCTTATTATTTAACCGAGTAGTAATTCTAGGGCTAACGTTCACCATCCTACTCTATCTTTCCCTACTAATTTAGCTGCTTAAAATTTAATAATAGTAGCTTATAAAACAAGTTATGCAAACAATCTATATGCTAATCAGCAAACACGATGGAACATCGAAAGAAAAATGTTTTGAATAATGAAACTAAAATAGTTGTTTTATAGTTTTTGTAACAAATTCTTCCTTAATCTTTCTATAAATGAAATGTCAATGAACTCTGGATTTTTTAATAACCATTTAAAATCTCCTGTTTTAACAAAATGCAATGAATGGGAGAGAAAAGGATGGATGAATTACTATATGGATTGAATATTGAGGTTTGAATGGGGGGGGGGGGGATACGTAACAACCCCCCATTTTTAATTTAGCATTATAAGTTTTTTTTTAAATATAGAACATAAAAATTTTATAAGTTTGTTAAACCAGCATAAATATCACTTCTAAAACAAGTATAGTAAAAAAATCATAAGCATACTTCTTGAAAAGAATGTCAAAACTAAAGCGATTTTCTTCAAGAAAAAAAATCAAATAAAAATATTTTTTTCAACATAAGCCGAAAATACTAACGAAAAATGCCTGAGTTGGCATAAAAGTCTTCGCATCCAATATCTCCCATCAATGGATTCAATCAGTCTTCTTACTCTCCTGTGAACCCACTTTTCTTTCCTTTTTTTATTTCTAAAGTACGAAATCATTTGGTAGATCAAATGGAATCCATGGTTAAATATAGGTTTTCGATTACCAAATGTTTTAGGATGATTTCGAGACTTTTAACCTTTGGGGCAGTTAAGGAACTTATAAAAATGCTTTTTTTTTCAGAAATTTTTAATGTAACAATGCATGAAAACAATTGTCAAATGGTTAACCCTTTCAGTCTCATTAAACAGGTAATAAAAACATTGACACGAAAACAGTCCAGTGAATATTTAACAATTAATAACCTCAAATTCTAACGTATTCAAAAGAATTATAAACATAACCAACGAAATTTTCCTGAATAGGATATACAAGCATTATTGCATATATTTTTATTCAGGTAAAAATAGAAAAAATAACAATAACGTCTCGATTGAATAACATATCTCCAAAAGACGTAAAAACACTGTACATTGAAATACTCTTATGACAACCAACAATAAAAAGTACTTGGAGAAATAAGCAAACTTTTTTTTAAACCGTAGCTTCCGAGACATTTTAAGCTGAAGTGCATATTTAAATCACTCCAAGACATATGCGAAATTCAGTTTAGCTTTTCATGTAAAAAATAAAGATATGGAAAACAGAACAAATTGAACAAGATCGCAAACATGACAAATGGCGATATCTCCGCCTTAAGCATCAGATATTAAAACGAAAAACAATTCGTTCTTTGTACCTATTATTAGTTAGATCAGACCGTTTTAAAATTCGTTATTATACGAGCAGGGCCGTGTGGTGCTATGATGCAGAGAGGCGACGCATCAGGCGGCACTTGACTATAGGGGCGGCAAATTTCGGTTCTTAACCCTGAGTAAATTCTACTTCGTTTTAATTTTTTTTAATTTTTTAAAAGGTTTAAAGAAAAGACAACTTCGCATGTACTAAAGGAGTGGCAATTTTGATGAACGGCCCGAAATGTCGGGTTCTGTCGGCGCCCTTATACACCAATGATGTTTATTTGAAGCCTATGTTTACACTTCATTTTCTGTCTCTTGTTTTTCTCCTCACAAAAATTCCGTTCCACTGGGGGATCATCAGTAGTGGGGGTGACTGGGTTAAGGGACGTTAATGTCCTATGGAGGGGGGGGGGAATCTTTATCTCCCACACAGTATAGGCAGTCTGCAGGGAATATATGCAGACAGCTTGGCAAGGAAAGGACGCAAGGAGAAAGTATTGGGAAGGTTCAAAGACTTAAGTTTATTGGAGAGGGGGCGGTAAAAAGGTTTCACGTTGCATATAGAGTTAGGGTCGTATCGGCAGAAGGGTATACAAATACTGTTTACTTCGTCACAAACTCGTATATTTTATAGAATAATGGGGATGCTTGCAGTGGCATGTTTTTCAAGTAAGTGTAACTTATATCGAATTTTAAGGGGATCCAAAACACAATGAAATTGCACCCATTGGGGATCTCCTGCTATTGGTGATAGCAGATTAGAAATGCAGAGAGATGCAAAAAATAGTGCTAACGAAATACATCCAGTGATGAACCAGTTCGCGAAGTCATTCCAAGACAACCGTTCATCCAAGCTGTTTAAGTAAGTCGGGATTTTTAACATAAGTAAAGACAATATTCTAGTACCTTCAATAAGTAAGTTAGAAAGAGTGATTTACTGTGATTTGTAACACTAAAAACACTAAAAAACACTAAACTAAAAAATAGTTAACTACTACTAACACTAAAAAATAGTTAAGAATACAACGTAAACTTCTTTAGGTATAAAAAAAATTAACACTTTCTTTGAAAATTAATCTTTCTAGCAAGTCTTTCTCCAAAGTCAAGGCTAAGGTTACTGCTTGAAGTAAGCAATGTTTTCTATTAACTTTACCATGTTTGTTTACTATATTTCTTAGGTTTTTTTTTCAGAAATTACTATTATTATTTTTTTTGTGAAACAAAAGCTCTTAAGTTACATAAATCTTATGTTTAAAAACTAAAACACAGATCGTATAAATCGTTATCGTTAGTGTTATTGATTAATTTGGCTACATATATGCTTTAAATTTTGATTTAAAATTATATTTTATTAAATGTTTAAAGTTATTCTAATTTGTTTATTGTTAAATTATATTGGATTAAAAAATATTTCACCATAATGAGTTGTATAAGCTTTTTGGAATTGTTCTGTCTATTTTGCTTTGGAAGGGTAGCAGTTCAACTACCGTACCTACAAAAATTACTTGAACCATTTATCCAAACACTGAATAATTACAGAAAATTGTGTCATCGATAATATTTATATCGTTTTCATTATTGATTTAGATTGAGATTCATTTTAGTAATATTAAATATCTATTGTATATATGTATGTACATAAATAGAATTAAAAAATTCAAAATTAAGAAACATTTTAATACAAAAAAAATGCAAAATACAAAATTTTTTTTGGCGTATGGACACGAGGAGGAGAGATTTCGTCAGGAGATTTCAATAGAAAACAATATTTGCAATTTCCAATGTAAATAACCAGTTTATCTAAAGGTTAAATTCAAAAGTGTATTAGCTACACATATATCAACGAAGGGCAAATAAAAAAAATCAAAATGCTCAGTTGAGTCGGTTTGGAAAACTTTCGGTTTAGTTCATTAGAAAATTGTAATTTATTTCTCCTGAGGTTTAATTGGACTGGTACCTTCCGTTTGAATCATGAAGAATCAAAGACAGAAGATGCAGCAAATGACTTCAATAGAAAACAGAATTTTGAAAACTCTTATTTAAATAACTAATTAGTCAGTAAATCTAGTCGTTAAATGGCTACTGGTAAAAAAAACCCACAATAATTTAACTTTTACGACGTTGTAGTTGTTAATTATTAAAACTAACTAGTCAATATTGCAGTTAACTGTGCAAAGCATAAAATAAAACTACTTTTCAACTACAATCATTAATGTTAATTATTGCCAAAATTAGTACCATCAATAATATTTTTCCTGTGGTACTCACTGGAGGTGGTATATTTGTGGGGATATGTACTTTTTTGATATTTTTTATTAGAACTAAATCAAATAGAATTACATTTTTATTAAATTTTTTTCAAAACAACATTCCAATAAACAAAAAAATAACTACAGAGAACAACATTTATAAAAGAGCAGTTTAAAATTTTCAGAATAACCAATTCTCCCCCTTGTGTTGAAGAGGTCCTTCAAAATGAAAAATGCTGAATTTGCTGATAAACTCACATTTGTTGACGGACTGAAATGCATTATAAAAGTATGAACCGGAAAAGTGGGGTGAATAGACACACGCCCAACTCTTGCTCTTGTTTTCTACTTCTTATTTTACTTGATTGAGGAATGAATGAAAATTCGAAATAAATTCGTTTGCATATATATAAGTTAATTTTATTAAATATATGCTCACGTTTTTTTATTATTTATTTTTATTGGTAGCTATTTTTTTAAATTCTATGCAAAGATAAAGAGTGCTACAATGGAGCTATTTTTGATACTTTCTGTGATACAGTTGGGGAAATATCGTGATCTGAAAATGCCATTTGCACAGCTTAATGAAAACGATACTTTGGTTGCAACGATGTACCGCAAGTAATGTGCTAAATAACTAGTTTGATTTTATAAATTAAAGCCTTACATTTTAAAACAAAAGTTGGTCAACCATAGACAAAATTTCAAATAAATTAAGATAGTTTTAAGAGTCCCCAAAAAAGAAATGTATACATATTCGGATACTTAAGCTTTAATGTATATTCACCAAAAACATTGTTTCCTTATAATGACCCTTATGAAACTCAATAAAATTTATGAGTAAGTTTGTGGTACATAATTTTTGTTAAATATTCTGAAAATTTAAGATTAGCAATTCTCAAACATATTTCTGAAACAAAAAAAAAACCGTTAAAACTAAAAACAACAATTTAAACTATTTCACAAACTAAGTATTTTAACCATGTTATTTCTTAATACTAAGACTGAAACTGGAAATCGTAATTAGTCGGATATTTTTTTATTCACGTCAATATGACCCATTCAAAATTAATGTTAACTTTAAAGCAATGTCAATCTATCTTATTTTATAAATTTCAAGACATTTCTAAAAAAATTAGTGTACATTGCAATTTATTATACTAAAAAAACGTTTTACACTTTTAAAAATCCCCTGTGTTTTCTTCTGGTTTTTAGAATATAAAACGGCGGAAAGTGGAAGAAAAATCTAGAGAGAGAGTAAATCTTGTAGGCCTTTTACTTGGAATCTTACCAAAAGATTTGTTTTCTTCTGTTAAAGCATTATATTTGCTTGAAATAAAAAAAATATATATTTCTTTGAACGATACATCCTCATTAATTTTCCAACTAAGAAAAAAATAAATACTACGAAAAACCTAATGCATGTTCATAATTGTAATATTTTTGTTATGTATAACTTAAATTTTTTATCACTATTCAATAAAAAATCAGACGATAAAATTAGAAAGCTTCGATTATTGGGTATTCACACAATTTTAATGTCGTCAAATATTTTCTTGGACTAAAAAAAACCCATTGATTGATTTGGAAATACACAACTGTGAACGACTTATTATTACCTAACCCCTTTGGCTACAGTAGCGAGAATAATTTTAATTTAACAAAATACAATTTGGAGCCAAGATGCTTATTTCAATATTGCATCTGAAACGACAAAAACTGAAAACTTATAAGGTATTTTAAGAAATACTACATACCAATTTGACCAACAAAGTCCCAAAAGTATTAAATAATTACAAAAGAATTGAAATGCAACAAAACTTAAAATAAAATAAATTTAAATACCTAATATTTGAAATAAGAGTAATAAAAATAAATTTTCACTTTTCACAATAAAAGTGCATTTAAATCTAAGATTTTAAGAGTAGAAATAGGTAGAAATAATATTAATGAGTTTTTAAAAATTTGTATTGCCTCCATGGAAAAAATCAAAATTTTGAATTTGAATATTTGATATTAAAATTATTTTATTAAAAATGTGTTTCTGCATAGAGTAGGTACATTTAATTTTTATTCACACAAAATAAGCATTTTTTACTATGTCCTGAAAATTAGTTGCTGGCCAATTATTGTACGTCATTGTCAAGTCTAGTAATTTTTTTCTATTTTTATACTTAGATGTCTGACATTTGTCTGTAATTTTGCTGCTACATTGGAATTAAACGAAAACATTGCAAGTTGGTTTAAATTATACTAAATCCCCCCCCCCCCCCCCAAAAAAAAACCCATTGTATTCATGTGTAAGTTAACACAAAAGGTATTTTTAAAACTTCAATTTATTCAAGTAAATTATAACATGCATGATTCTAGTTGTTAAATTCGTGATTCAACATTTATTTTTAAATATATTTATGTATTTGGTTTGGAAATACATACAAGAAAATATAAATATTTTTAACGCGATGACGAAAAGAATTATATTGAAATTGAGTTTTATAACTTTTAACAATTCTAATTCAGCAAAAATGGTGATTGAAAATTTGTTTTTCTTTTTACAAGACCTCAGACTGTAAAACAACAACGACTAAGCTTTTTGCCTTTGACTTTAAACAAAATTGTTAGAAATATATTAGAAGTATGATAAAATAAACATACAAAACACTTACCTAAATAAAATAATATTTTGTCATCATGTGTTAGAATTTAAATAGTTTATTAAAAGAACATCCACTTTCGATAATCATTTCGATAACAATTTAATTCAAAACATCATTCACAAAATAAAAGTTGTTTCGTATTCATTTATAAAAAAATTACCTATAAGAAACTTACTAAAAAATCTCTACAAGTAACCTTTTTTAGTGGTCAACGTCAAGCAAAGTTTTCCGTTTCAAGAAATATGGAAAATCGCTATACTTTCTTTTTGAAGGAAACTTCCTACTCGCCATTTCCTCTTCCTGTCATGTGACCAGAAGACTTCCAGTGCATAAATGTGCAACATAAAATTGCAGGTTATCCCAACCAAATATAAAAGGAATTTAATTTGGTGTAAGGCATATGATGTTAAAATCGATTTTTTAAATGTTGAGTATTTACACTTTAGATAAATTTACCAAGATTTTTTTAAATATCTATATCCGGGTCTACTGAACTAAGTTACAATTATCTCACTGAAAATGGAATTATAATCCGTTTTTTATTTTATTTTTAACCAGGTGTATAAATTTAAACAATGTTTATTTGAAACAACATCTAGATTAAGTTACAAACCTTCCAATATCGTATTAAAAGAAATAAATTGATTTCGGTTTTTTTTTTGCAACCTTGATATATTTTATCATCCACAACGAATATACTACAATTACAAAAATAAATTTATTTCTCAAATCTCTTCGTCCAAACATATCCATCTAATCTAAATTCTAATCGAAACAACAACAAAAAACAGCGAATTTCCTCAAATAGAAGTGATCTTGGGAAATAATTGTTTTTTTCTATCATGTTTCCCTGTTCTGCTAAACCAAAGAAAACAAAATAACTACGCGAGATACGCGAGAAATACCAAATGATTTGTAAGGAAAGAGCGTAAGAAAAAAATATATAAATAAAGAGAGAAAGAGAAAAAGGCCCCAAAAGATTAAGTAAATTTTATAAAAGAGGTAACGTTTAATTAAAAAGACTTAATATCTTGAAAAACAGTAAATTGAACTTGAAACAACGAATGTGGCATTAAATATCTCGACTCAGCGTTAAATTGAATCGAAATAATGAAGTTATGATGTATTTTTAATAGAAAAAAAGCGCTTACATGTATTCATTTATTATAATTATTACTTTTTTATAATTATTTATCAACTGAAAAAAAACCTAAAAAGATCAGTGCCAAAAGTAATTGTTTCAAGTTAAGTTTCTTCACATGTATTATAAAAAACGCTAGATAGATGCAACTTGTTGCTCGGAATCTTTTATTTACAATAGTATTTTTTAAAGTAAAGAATTATACAAAACTTCGATATAAATTTTATAATTAAAAACTTTCAATTTGATAAACTCGATATACTTTTCTCATTTTTATTTTTTACCTTCTTTTCCGTTTATAAAAATAATGTTCTCAAAATGTTAATTTAATAAACAAAATAATGGGCTCAAAATGTAATCAAATCAAACACGTAATAAAATCTCTATTTTTTTTTCACATATTAAGCCAAGTAATAAGTAATAGAGATCTCATAAAATATCAATAGGAAAATAAATGCTGGTTACGCAATCATTCTTATACTACATTATGGCACATCCATGCTTTCGTGATTCCATATTCAACCGAGTTAATAGTGATCCAGATTTCAGAGAATAGTATTAATATAAAATGGTCATTTTTCTCGATTTGGTCAGTTCTTTGAAATCCAGGAGTTCGAATTTTTTCATTACTTATCTATAGGCAAGATCAATTTCCTAAGAACGAAAAGTATAGATTCAAAAGCTATTTTTTTATATTGGAGTTTTCCCATGTTATCCCCACACATTATGGACCCATGTATTCAAAATTCGATTTATTTTTGCTTTCGATTTTTTTTATGCTGCTAACCAGTTGTCAAGATAAGCAAGCTATTGTAATGATAATGTATGACGCATATGTGTCTTAGTTTGGCATATCTACAAAAAAGCTTTTCACATCCTCAAGATGATTCAAAAGAAAATGTAATGTACATTTTTAAGTGTGATATGACGGGGAAAGTATATGACGTAGTTAAAATTAGATATTATAAGATCTAAGCAATTAGGGGCATGTCTTACCATTGTCTCAACAGGGAAACATTGAAAGTCAGTATCTATTATACAATAAAGGCAAGTATTGGTATGCAATGTAGCAATATGTAAAAGTGATACTAAAGTGCCACGTATGGATATATGGGTATGAGATATTTGGAAGAAAGCTTACTTTTTGTTTCTGTGCAATCATTTCTATAACATTAAATAGCTTTGAAAAAAAACACTAAATTATGTGTACAAATTCAAAAAATTCAAGTAAAAAATAACAGTAGGTTTATTTAAAAAAAATATTTTTAACAATTCATAAATTATATATTAAGAAAACTTCAAAATGAAACATAGCAGAAAAGGCTGTAATTATAAGTTGCAACCGTTAGAAGGTTATAGAATAAGATTCCGAAAATGTTTACTTAGATTAAATTGTTAAGGGCAAAAAAAATCAGCAGTTACACACATTACAAAACCTTTCTTTAAACTTTAACTTGTAGTGAAAGATATTAAAATTGAAATACAAATTCATATGCAATTGTATCAAAAATTCCCGATTCAAAGTAAATAATATAAGACAGTAATTTTTTCAAGTTGAAGCTTTGGAAAGTCACAATCAACTCTAATTTAGTCTAATCACTTCTAACTTAGTACAAATTAATTGCAGTTTTCAAACCAAAATAAATATTTTTTTCACTATCTCGTTTTTCTTAATTCAAAAATTATTAAATTTAAACTAACTTCCAAAATTTTATTTCTTTTTCAATGGAGTTGTGAACTATTTTTTAAAGCATATATTCTATCAGCAGAGTAAAATTTAAGCACATGCGATTTTATTGGTGTCTTTAAATAAACTGTGTTAACAATTGTTTTACAACACCAATACACGAGCTGTTTCTTATGTTCCTGTTATTTATAAACACAACTATTTTCGGTAAGTATTTATACCTTAAGCGTAAACGAGAGGTCGTAAAGATACATCATGCGCTCCATACAAGCAATAGAACCGAAAAGAAGATACCCACCAAGTACAACATACTAGACAATAAAAGAATAGGGCACTGACTTTTATAACAGAAGTTATTTTTGGAGATGTTCTCTTTTTTGGCCACCCTTTTCGAACAATACTTTGTTCTCTTTGGAAGGAATTGAGCCGATTCCAAATGCATCTCTCTCCACAGATATTTCGTCCAAAAAATTTCAGAAATCGATTCAGTTCTTGGCAATTTACCCCCACGCAAACACGGTCATAAATATTTTATTGTGCTGAAAATGGACACGTGTCTGTTTTCGAATAATGAAGAATTTTTTCGTCTTTAGAACAACTGGAGAATTGTTTACTAACCCCTTTACATATTAAATATTTGCATGATTATTGATAAAAATATCAATAATAAAACATTCGAAGCGTTTTATTTCTAGATATTCGAAATAAAATACTCTTGACGTTTTGTACAGAATCGTACATTTGCATTGATTTTAAGAAAAAAAAGGGCATAGAAGAAAGCAAATTCAAAAAACTGTCTTGTTGATGATTGTTAAAATTTTTAAGCTCAACAAAAGTTTTAACAGCTTTTTATCAGATAATTCAGGTTTCAATTCTGTTTTTTCTTTGCGCCAATAGACGCCACATTTATCCATCAATTGTGTTTTTGAATATAGGAAAATGTAAAACAGTTCAACTTTTATCGAATAATATACCACAATAACTACATAATTTATATTGGAAATGCGGGTACCTATAGGGACAGATTTTTTTCAAATCCCCATAAAACTATAACTGAGCGGATTTAAAGTTTAACTTTTAGGCACGTATCATAAGACCACTTAATTCCTAATGGAACTTTCTTATATACTTAAAATAATAAATTTGAGGAAATATAAGATTTAAAAAAAGTTTTAAAAGTGGCTCTAATACAATGTGGCATTTACCTTGGCCCATTAGCTTTTGTACTTAGGGTCATTCTCAAAAATTTACTTTTAACTCCGCAATGAGTGAAAATTAAAATGAGGTTTACATCGATGAGAATTAATTTATTAACTTATTAACAAAGAAATAATAACGAATTAAAAGTATTTCTTTTATAAATTACTAGCAAATAAATATCCGTTCTTCCACGGACTAAAATAATATCAAATCGATCCAAGTATATGTGTCATTTAATTTGCTATAGGATAATAAGCTTTGCCTTTGTTCCCGTTCATTATAAAGAATAAAATCCCGTTACTTATATTGCTTTAAAATTCCAAAATAAAAATACATCACTATAAAATGCACATCCTCATATCACAAAAATCTTCCTCAATATGAACTTACATCATCGCAATTTTCCTGATAAATTCAAAAATAACCATAATTGTATAACAATGTTATTTCACGTCAAAACCTCGATTCTGGTTTTAAAAAAAACATTTAGCTTATTGGCACGTTCAATTATTTTTCAAATCATTAATTTAGTTTCTGAAGGTAATGGCAAGAAAATAAAAGCGATTTCAATTTTAATTAATTTTGGTGTTCATTTTAATTTCTTCTGTCGAATGGCAACACGAAAGGGAAAAAATGATCGGATTTGAACGAAAGTGGTGTATTTTTTTCAGAAAATTAGAATTTTCTCTAAAAATTGATCAAATATGAAAAAACTAAGCCTCAGGTGCACACGTCGGTATTAAAGAGAATCTATCTTAAAAATTTCGAATTTCTGAGGGCAGTATAAGTAGGTCTTTTACGATCCACAGACACACAGACAGACTCTTTCTTTTATTATTATAGATTCAAAACAACATTTGAGAAACTAAGATCATAAGGGCTGCATTTATCGTCACTCAAAGTCAATATAAAATATTAGTTTAGAGGCAAATTAAAAAAATAAATTTTTATTTATTATTTCTTAAATAACTAACTTTTTAGAGATATTTGTTTTGGAATAAACATTGTTTTGTTAAGGCTATTATACTATTTCGGTTAATAAGTTATGGTCGGTGAAAAAAGGTAGGAGTTAACCGTTGGTACGCACATCTCCCCTACTAAATTACAAACTATAAAATTTATTACCATGTAAAATGTTTTTTTTTAAATAGACGTTTTTTAATTAGTCATAAATATAGTTAATATTAATATTTGTTATTAATAAAGCGCTTAACCATCTAATAATATTCACATTAAAGTTCAGTTTTTGATTATATCAATTAAAAACTGAAAAAAAGACGTTACTTTATAATAGTTTTTAGGTATTTCTATTAAATGTTAAAATAATTTTAGTAATTGGAAACTGTGGGGCTATTTAATCTGTTAATACTAAAGAAATGCTGGAAAAAATCGGTTACATGAACTAAAATATGTTATTCCCTCTTAATCACGCACTCTTTGAAACTTCCTGAATAAATTTTGTTAAACTAATTTGCACAGATGCAAATAAAAGCATTTTCCTTCTGATAAATTAGATTTATTGAGTGTCAAAGTATTTTTTTTAACTGCTAGCTTATACAAATCAAATATACGTGAAGTATATGTGAAAAAGGAAAATTTATTTCTTTAAAAATATAATGAATGCCTAAAGTGATAAGAATCCACTTTGTCAAAAGCGAGTTTCCTTTGTACTATTTCCTCCCTTATACTTTCATTGAACTGGTCGACAAAAGTTCTTTTTATTTAAATAATTATTTACAAAAAAAATTCAATCAAAACAAAAAAGTACACAGTTAGTATAAGTTAAAGTACACGGTTGAAATGAAACCTCATCTTCTTTCCATTTCATCTTCTTTCCATTAAAAAAAATTGACTTGATAAGGTTACAGTTAGTATCGCGTGTCATTATTCGTTTAAGCAATCACGAAAACAGTTGATTTTAAATTAATATCGATAGCTTTTTTTATATGCCACTACCAAGTTTCATTTAATAGTGTTAAAAGTGTTCCCACTTAAACAAAATTTTCAATTTCCATTAAGTTTGAAATTTAGTTTCAAAACTATTAAAATTAATTGGTTCAGCTACATAAATTTTACTTTAATAAAATGTTCAGTCTCAAAACTATCTTTTTAATTTTTAACTCTTATTTTTGACAAATGTATTGTTTCAGGTGACGTAAGCCTTTCCAGCTTCCATTCCTGCCATTCTTCAATCGGTGCTCCGATTGCTGATGTTTTAACTCGTGACATTAATTCACCAATCGAGGCTCGAGAAAGAATTTATTTTTATTTTTAGCATTTCTGTTACCTATCAAGACCTGAAATATGCCTATTACAATTTATTTACCCTCACATAGCATACAACTTGCGGCTAATGTTTAATCCAGTTGTCAATGTCTTATTCTACTAAATAGTGTGTTCTAACCTATATACTCTTACCAAAATTGAAAACAATCATTTCCTATAATTAAGAACTTAACATAGGTTACTGTGATGTAATACAATCGTAATTTACAATCACGTAACCTCGTTACCAAGAAACAAATCTAATTTCTACGATTTGGAGGTCAAAAGATTTTATTTTCCAAACGAAGAAATATTCTTCTCATACAAATATTAAATGACCACGAAAAGAAGTTTAACAAGATATTGCCGCCCCCCTTACTATTTCCTGAAAGTTACAAGGGCCCTTCGGCAAGGTTATATTCGCTGACGATTTGAAATGATATGGAAAAAAAAAAGAGTTACCTGCGCATAAACTATACAATGGGCAAGTTTGGAAGACATCTGCGGTGCTGTAACATAGTCTCAGGGGAACATTATATTTTCTTCCTGGACAGTTTTTTCCTTTTAAAGTGCGCTGTTGCATTGCAAATGGAAGAATGAATTTTTCGGGTTTATTTCTGACACGTATATCTTATACCGTAGTAGAAAAGGGGACGATTAGAAATGCAATAACATGGGACATAGAACTTTTTTTTCACGAGATATTTCTCTTATTTCTTTTCTCTTCTTATTTCTTTTTTTCTTCTTTCCTATGAAATTAAATAATGTAATATTATTAATTTCAATACATTTCAACATTAATGTTACAAATTAAGTATTTTCTTAATGGACAGGTTTTTAGCCTACTTTTCTTTTTTTAATTTGAAAGAATTAAAAAAATGAAGAAGTAGGTATTGACATGCGGTCGATGTCCGTCTGTCTGTCCGTACCCCCCTTCCAAAATCGGTTCTATCGATCGTATCTTAAAAATTCGTTTTTTGTTAGAAAGCTATGACCTCAGAGACCCAACTTACATACTTTTTGTCCTCCTGTCTGTACGTCCGGACGGACAAAAAATTACTATCTGTCGGCCGATTTCCCATTGAAATAGCATTGAAATTAAATTTTGAGTCATTTAAATCACTGCTGCCAAATCAACAATAACATGAGAAACTTTATTTATTTAAAATTATTTGAAGCAAAATATTTCTTTCATGAATCAGTTTGGAATGACGTCATAAAATGTAGCACAATGTGATTCTTTGATTGTTCATTGTTTACCAAGAAAGCGGCCAGGCAGATTTTTTGCATACAATTATGCTTAGTTTTAATTTACATTTCTTATTTTTTAATGCAGTTTGGAGTAGTTTCATTACTTTTGTTATTATTAAATATTTAATTATTCTTCGTACTACAAATAAATCATGCAGACGATTAATAATATTAAGTTAATTTGCGAAAGAATATTAAGAAAAATAGTTGATTTTGGCTCTTAGAAGTTGAAATTATAGCTGAATGCTGTCTTTAGCTATTTTTATTTTTCGAATGTGTATAAATCTAGTGAAGAAACGATTGTTGATGGTATTACTGTTAGGAACCTAGTTGTTTTCCTATTAGAATTTCAGTAAGTAATTAAGTAACAGGAAAGTAGGCTATTTTAGTTCTTTAAGAACTTCTTGTTTCTTTTTAAAGTGAGCTGTTGCATTGCAAATGGAAAAATGAATTTTTAGTGTTATTTCCGACACGCATATCCTACCGTAGTAGAAAAGGGGACGATTTGAAATATAATAACATAAGACATCGAACATTTTTTTAAGAGATACTTCTTTGTAACATTAATGCTGAAATGTATGAAATTAAATAACATTTGTTGTACTATTTTAGTAATAGTAATAGTGATTTAGAGATCGAATTGAAAGTTAATTTAATATTTATAAATATTACAAAATAACAATGTCAGTGAACGTTTAGCCTCCGAATGAGTTTACAAAATGACGATTTTTACGCCATTCATTACCACTAGTCTTGTTCATTAACCAGTAGCGTTTCCCCACATAAAAATAACTTAATTTTTGAACTCTTTATGATATTAAATTCTTATAAAAACCATTGGCAGTTCTAAATATTATAAAGTTAGTAAATAATTATATAGTTAACAAGTCAATTTATGGGGAATGTTTTATATTACCGATAAAGTTTCGTTCTGATTCACCCCGTTTCATTTTATATACATATTTTAGTGTGTGATAATATATTCATATGTTAAGAAGTATATTTTGAATACCTATCTAGAAAACTTTACATAATTTTTTTTCTAGAAAAAAAATTTCAATAGATTGTCCGTCAAAATTAACACAGACAACACTTTTTTACTTTATAAAAGTTATAAAGCTAAAAGAGTTAAATAATACATCCCCAAAAACTTTTTAAAATGCATAAGTTTTTTTTGCTTAAGTCTTTAGTGCGACTCATAAATTGCATTTTTTTTTACTATTTCATGTATCAATTTCTGTTCGCCAAATTTTTGTTTAGTTTGTTGTCTGCGTCAAAATTGTGCCTTAGTTAATTAAAAAGTCAAATTTTGGAATTTTAGATAAGAAGCCAAATTCTTTTTCTCGATTATTTTTTAATCCGTTCATATATTAACAAATTATCACTTCGAAAACAAATGTAATATCTTAGAAAATCCTACAAACATCACAAAAAGTTTATACAGAATATTGGTATTTTGTGTAGTCATATTTTAGATGAAAGATGGTGAAAAAATTTAATTGGACAGTCTATATTTAAAAAATAAACGGATGAATAAATATAAGAGTTGAAGTTTTTTTTTTGTGCGTATCTGGTTTGTTTCAGGTGACGAATTCCTGCTTTTCCGCGATCGGTGCTCCGATTGGTGCTCTGTTCCCACTTGACATTGATTCCTCAATCAAGGCTCGGGGAATAATTTAATTTTATTTGGCATTTCTGTTCCCCTCAAGAATTGAAACGTGCCCATTACGGCACAATTTGACTACACAAGGATTCCAAACAACTAATTAAAAATTTATTAACACCTTTTACGAATTTTTTCTTTGTATTTTATAGTTTTTAGAAATTACATTTGAGTTTGAAAAGTATTTAAAATTTAACAATGAATTTCTTCACCTGTTTGGAAACAGACTTAAAAATAATGTTTTTATAACTGCATGAAAAAAATCCGACATTTACATTATTATGGGCTTGTTTCACGTGGGATCTGGCAACAGCTCTGCGGTCTTGTTTTCATTTTTCTCGAATTACTTTTGTTGATATTCGAAATTGAGTTTTCTAAGAATAAGTTATTTTAGTTGTTATTTTTTTAATTACAACTTCTTGCTGTGCTGTTGGTTGTTTTAATCATTTATCAAGGAAAACTTGCATTGAAAAAAGTTGGAATTTTAAAAAAGTAACAACTAAATTATTCTTAGAACTCAATTTGGAATACAAAGGCAAAAGTAATTCGAGAAAAATGAAAACAAGACCGCGGAGCTGTTGCCAGATCCCTCGTGAAACAAGCCCAGTTTAATATCAGACACGTGCAAAATGTTACTTTTTGAAACAGTGAAAAAAAAGTACTTTATTTCACTCAAAACAGTGAAAAAATAGTTATTTATTCAACAAGTGTGAAAAGTAACACTTTTTAAAACTAGTAGATTTTATTTCACGAGCGAGGTACGAGCGAGTGAAATAATGACGTGTTTTGAAAAGTTTACTTTTCACACGTGTTTCATACACTATTTTTTATAATTACGTGAAAAAAATCAAATCTCATTGGTTCAAAAATAATTCACGTGCTAATTTTTTTTACGTAAAGATCGGCATCGATAAATCTGTGGAACTACAAAAGGCAAACTTATTTTTTTAGTTTAAAATCAAACATTTGAACATGGATACTGATTCAAAAATAAAAATAATAAAATTCATGCGCATAATATTTATAAATAAAGCAGATCAATAAATTTCTGGATTTTATGAATATTATGAAATAGAAATTTTACTTGAAATGTTGGCATCTTATGAAAAGAGTGAAAAAAAGTACTTTTTTCACTGCTTTTGGGTGAAAAAAAAGTAATTTTTTATCACTGTTTCTAAAAAGTATAACTTTTCGCACGCGTCTGATATTAAAATTATAGTGTAAAAATCGGATTTTTTTCACGCAATTATAAAAAAGTACTTTATTTCACTCAAAACAGTGAAAATAGTTATTTATGCAACAAGTGTGAAAAGTAATACTTTTTAAAACGAGTGGATTTTATTTCACGAGCGAGTGAAAAAATGACGTGTTTTAAAAAATTTACTTTTCACATGTGTTGCATACATTATTTTTTATAATTACGTGAAAAAATCAAATATATGTTCAAAAATATAAAATAATGTTATGAAATAAAAGTTTTAATTGAACTGTTGGCATCTTATGAAAATAGTAAAAAAATAGTTATTTATGCAACTAGTGTGAAAAGTAAGGATTTTAAACGAGTTGAATAAATTATTTCACGAGCGAGATCCGAGCGAGTGAAATAAATTCACGAGTTTAAAAAAGGCTATTTTCAACGTGTTGTCATACACTATTTTTTATAATAACGTGCAAAAAAGGTATTTATTAAATTGGCATTTATTGATTGGCTTATTAATTATTTATTATCACGTTCAAATGATTTGAAGGTGTTTATTTATATTAATGATAATTTTAAAATCACGTGCGAAAAAGTATTTCTTAGATTGGCTTGGAAATAAGACGCCAAATAAAGAATCACGTTCAAATAAAAAAATAATTTCTACCAATCACAAAGCCGCCGAATAAAATATCACGCTCAAATAAATAATTTTACACCAATCAGATGCTCTTATTTACTTTGTCGCACTAGTGCGTAAAAGTAACTTTGAAACACGATTTCGTTAAAAGCACCACTTTTGCCACGATTATTGATTTGAAAAAGTTTTTTTGCACGATATTTTAAAAATGGTTTTTTTTCACTGTTTTGAGTGAAATAAAGTACTTTTTTTCACTGTTTCAAAAAGTCTAACTTTTTGCACTCCCCGTCTGATATTAAAATAATAATGTAAATGTCGGATTTTTTTCACGCATTTATAAAAAGTAACTTTGAAACATGATTTGGTTAAAAGCATCACTTTTGCCACGATTATTGGTTTGAAAATAGTTATTTATGCAACTAATGTGAAAAGTAAGGCTTTTTTAAATGAGTTGAATAAATTATTTCACGAGCGAGGTACGAGCAAGTGAAATAAATTCACGAGATTAAAAAATGCTATTTTCAACGTGTTGTCATCATAGATATCATAGTTAAAGTCGTTTTAAAAAGTATTACTTTTCACACTTGTTGTATAAATAACTATTATAATTTTTCTAAAAACAGTTTTTCTGCTTTGAAGTGTAACCATAATTTCCGGGAACACTTCTATTGCAGCCAAATTTAGTTTTTATTGAAACTTGCGACCATATAACATAAGTATGCAACTCCTATAATTAAGGTACATTATTTAAAAGGAAAATTCCGCCATTATGTTTCATTTTTCGTAAACCCCATAAAACAATATACAAATGACTTTCCTTATGGTTGATATACAGAGGTTTTATAATTGAGGTTATTGAAATACAAAATGAATCTTTAAGTCATTAAGAATAGTAAGTTTGGTTGATAAATTTATGCCACCAACTACCCTCTTTTTTTTAAAGAATATTTTGAAAATCTTGCTAATGCATATTACAAAATACATAATATTAAAAATACGAAGTTGTCAAATGAAAAATAAAATAGCTGTTTTGAAAAAGAAATTTAAAAAAAAATATATAAGAATTTGTATTCACAAAACCAATAAAATTTATATTCAAAATCACTGGAATATGCATTCAAAATTTTAAAAATCTATCTTTTGAATCAAATGAATTTTTATTTAAAATCAAGAAAATTCGCATCCTTTTCATATATAATTTCAAAAATGTTAATTTAATCGGTTACTCATGTACTTTTTTTTCTTATAACAACTATTCGTATACAGTAAAACTGATTTTCGAAAATACTTTAATAACAAATATATCTAAAAAATCAGAATAAAGATTTCCATAATATTTAAAAAGTGGGAAACTAAACTAAAAAAGTGCAATATTAAATTAAAATAGGTATAGCAGTAATCAGTTTAACATGTACAAACTTTGGTATTTTACTTTTGAATGGGTCTGTTTCAGGTTTTGAGTGGCAACAGAAATGCTTAATGAAAATGAATTTTTTAATAGCAATTGGTGAATCAATGTCACGTGAGAATAGAGCACCAATCGGAGCACAGATAGAAGGAAGACCAGGATTGAAAGCTGAAAGGAATTAAGTCACCTGCATAGATATCATAGTAAGTATTAGATCGGCTAATCACGTGAACACCAAGGGTACCGACGGGATACGTATAAAGATTAGAATTTAATGGTAAACAGGCCAATGTTGCCACCACTTTAAGGGGGGAAATGCCACTGCCCCATCGAAAAAATACCACTTAATACTAAAATTACAAAAAAAATACTACAAAAGCATTTCACGTATTTTTTTATAAAGTCACTTTTTTATGGTATTCTTTTTATAATTTGAGTATGAAATTATATTTTTTCTATGATGCCGTAGCATTTTTTCCCCTTAAAGTGTTGGCAACATTTTCAGTTGGCCTATTTGCCCTTAAATTCTAGTCTCCATGGAGGTCACTTGATCAGCCGATCTAATACTTTTACTATGATATCTATGGTAGCCTGAAACTTGACAATTATAAATTAGTTTAAAATTTTGTCAGAATAGATTCCACACGTGAGAGATTTCTTAACATAAGAGTAGTTAGTTTAAAATAACGAAGTAAAAAAGTTAGATTTTTGGCGGAAAAGAGTTGGTTTTAAATGAAATTATTTTTAACGTTTTAAACGCAAAATTGACATTTAAATTTTGCGATTACAACTGTTTTAAGTATAGTAACGAAATATTCTCGTAATAATCATCACAGGATAATTGCAAAAAGTAAAAGTCAATATTCAAAATCGGACCATAGCAATTCTTTTAATGCAAATGGTTATTAAAGCTAGATTAAAATATTTTCGCAACAGATGAACAAGTGAGCGAGTGAAGCAATCTGAAAGAAACCTCGCAAGCAGATCCGGGGAGGGAGTTGTCGAGCAATAGAGAGCACGGAAAAGAAAACCTCACAAACACTAATATAAAAATATAACAGTAAAATTATTAAAAGTTTTATAACTTATTTGAGAATACCAATACATGATTTCATGTTAGTGATTCTTTTATATTTGATATGTAGGAGAAAATTGTAATGATGTTAGGACAACTAGGCAAACTAAAATAATGTACAGCTTACTCCAACAAGGAAACTTATTGCACTCAAATTTATACCTATCATAAAATGAGCAAAAAAAAAATATTTAATAAAATTTTTATTTAATTAATATAATTAGAGAATCTTGTTACAGATAGCTAAAACTTAAACTTTCATTTAATACGCTTAATTTTAGCTATCTATAATAATAAAAATGAAGTTTTGTTTGTGTGTGTGTATGTTTGTATGTGTCTCATACATTCTTAAACTAGACATCTGTTTGACTCGTAACTTGGCACAAATGCGTAGTCATACTTAAATTATGAATTTTGAACTTTCAGGTTTCAAAATGTTCTATTTTTAGAGAAAATTCAAATTTTCTGAAAAAACTACATCACTTGGGCAAAATCCGATCATATTTTTCCTATCCTGGTGCCATCTGCTGAAAAAATTAAAAAACTTTTAACGAAAATAATTAAAATTGAAAATGTTTATTTTATTCTGTTGCCATTACCTTCAGAAGCTAAATTCATTATTTGAAAAATAATTGACATGTTTCAAGTGACGTAATTCCGCCAGTCTCCATTCCCGTATTTTATTGTGGGTTTATTTGATGATTTTTTAATAGATTTTTCTGTTGACTGCATGTATGCATATTTAAGCAATCAATGTATAGTTAAGCTATTACTGAACTATGATGGTTAATAAAGTCCATCGCACTAGAGCTGCATATTAGGGTTTTATGTCTTTATTTTTTCGCCAAATACGTCACCAAACTCGTTTAATTATTAACTAAAACTCGCCAAATTATTAACTAAAACTCGCCAAATGGGCAATTTCTTTTATAAATAATTTATAAGCTGGTTGGTTGTTCGAAGGTCATTGTGTTAGAGCTGTATAATGGGTGTGTTTGTAGCTATATCTATTTTCTCGCCAAATTATTTCCTAAAACGCGCCAAATGAGCTAAAAGGTTTTATGTATATATGAGGGAATTCTGAGGACATTTATGAGTGCATTTTATAGCGTATTTTTCATTTTGGAATTTTAAGGCAATGAAACGGGATTTTATATTTTATAACGAGCGAGAACAATAACATAAGTTTATGATCCTATAACCGGGTATATGGTACACATATTTGGAATTTATTTGATATTTTTTTATTCCGTGCGAAGAACGGGTATAAATTTGCTAGTATTTAATAAAAAAATTATCTTTTACATTTTGATTAAGGGATTTTGCAATAACAGTTTACAAGATACTAATTCAAATAACATAGTTTTTTTGTAATTTTAAAGCAATTTTTAACAAACTTTTTTTTTTACAGAAAATTTTGAAAATACTATTTTTACTACTATGTTCGTAATGCACGGCCTACTAAATCTAGTCAGTCCTAAACAAGTGGTTCCGAATAGGTTTCGAGATCAGATTTCTTCATCTTCGGTACAACGACACTCGAAACTGTGAAATCAAGCATCACGTGTTTGAGAGAGCTTCTCTGGACTTGAAATGGGAATATTATGTCACGCTTTCCATAATGCGCTTTCATTGGTTGTTTTGTTTTCTTTGACAAAGTGTTGAAACAAGCTCATTGAGTAGGCCATGCGTTATGTCAGAAAATAGTGAAACAAAACGAATGGTCATGAAATTTCCTTTAAATAAAGATAAATAGAGAAGTTTTTTTTTTAATTGTGAATAATTTTCAACTAGAAACGTTGAAAATAAAGTACAATTAATAAATTTGAATATATTAAATAAAAATTTATTAAAACTGAGAAAATTCAAGAAATAAAATGTTTGTTTCTGCCTTTAAAAGCAATTCTCATTACAACGAAAACACAGTCGTTCATTTATTTATACAAATGTTTAATTTGAATAATTTAATTGCATATTGTTTTTAATATATACTTCTGTCTGTTCAAAAAGTTCCCTGAACTAAACATAAACAAACCTACGTTGTGTAATAAAACTATTCCATTTTAATGTAGAAATTAAGCTTAGTCATTTATAAAATTCAACAGAATTTTTTTTAAAATGTGTTCAGTATACAATACGCATGCAGTCTATTTATCGAAAAAGATCTTACTTCTTAAATGCACCGTTTGAATAGATTCAGTAACTTTTCAAGAGTTTCTAAATGTAAACAAACAATAACTGCTGACTTGATTACAGGAAGACCCTTTTTGATGCATTTTTTATTGTAAAATTTATTGAAATCACTATTGAAACATTAAATAAAACTTAAAAATTGGTTTACACAAGATTAAAATTACATACTCGAACATATTATGACACACATTCAATGTAATACTTTCTAAAAAAACGTAATATTAATGGAAGAGAATTTTATTAACTCAACACAAGCAGACCATGTTTGCACAATATAATTTTTTTTTTTATAAATTTTAATTTTAAAATTAATATAACAAACTATTTAATCCCAATTAAAAAGAGTAAATGTTAAAACTTCATTTTCCATTGTTCTACAGTAAATGAACAAAACGCGACAATTTAGGTCTTGCCTTGAACTCTTAATTTTATTCGGCGGACATTGCTACTTTCTACAAACCTCAGAAAGTTCATGAAATATTGTTAACGTTTACTTTTTTTTCCTCATATGAAATGAATGATTATAAATATTCGACTTTAATATATATTTTTAGAAAAATATTGTTTAATTATGGATATGCAGTCAAATTCTAACATATAGAAATAAAACTAGGTTTTAAATTTTAATCAAATCAACTATTTGAAACAAATCTATAAATACCGAACAAATCATAAGTATTTCTAAGGAAGCATTGATGAAAATATGCAATTTTACATTTTTTACTATAATAAGGTAAGAAAAAAAGTGCATTCGTAGTAAATAACTAAGTTTTCTTCAACGTTTTAAACGAATCATTTGATACAATACAATTTAAAAGTAAGACATTAGTTGTAATATACTTTTTGATACCACTGAAAAATTATATTTAATTCTTCATTTGCCATATAAAATTATTTAATTCAATTTTACAAAAGCCACTGCCATTGTATTCGAAACATTATTATACTATCACAGTATATACTATTGAAATCCATTAAAACTCGAATTATTTGTAAAAAATGTGTTACGCAAAACGTTGTTTATAGCGTCACGCTGCCATAGCTACCATTAACTTAAATGCAGACGATCACAGTGCCGCAGTGGGTCCCACGCGGTCGGACCACCCACTGAAAAAAACAGACGATTTTCTCTCAATAAAAAAATAAAAGAAAAAAACACCGTACCTGCATCGGCATCCATAGGAACCGAAGGGTTGTGAACGTTATTCCTTTTTTCCTTTCCGTCTCTACTGCTACGAAGGGAACAGGGGGAGGACCAAAACAAACAAACGATAATTCGCGAGGGTGTGCGGTGCGGTCGTTTTCCCGCGTTCGTCTGCTGCCGGTCGGTTGTAGGACGATTCGGAAGGGCGATATCGATCCCCGAGGTGCGCAGGCGCAGGGCCGGCGCTCACCTTTTTCATTCATTTGCATTACTGGACACTCGCGATACTTCAATACCTGTCCCACTGTAGTCATGTATGAGTGACCATTCGGATTTTGGGGATTAGATTATGCAACATCGACATGCTCCGAAAAGAGTTTTTTTTATTGTGTTTTTAATAATGTGACCAGATGCCCCGCTTTTTGTCGGGACAGTCCCGCTGACCGGATGTCCCGCGAAAACGTCCCGCTTTTCTGTTACAGTCCCAAATTCTTCAAAGTCCCAAAAAAGGGGACACTATAAATATAGATTTTACAAAACTTTTATGAATGCTTAATCTTGAAAACGTTAAACTGGCATTGAAATTATTAGTAGTATTTTGTTTATATCTTTGATGACTCGGAATAATGGTAACTATCTATTAGTTGTTTGCTTATTATTAGTCTTGCCTTATTAATTATGTCATTGTTTTGAATTTGGGGAGAGGTTAATATATGAAAAATTATAGGTGGGGGGGGGGACTTGAAGTTGCTTGTAACTTTCGAAATGTGTAACTAAAATTTACTAAATAATGTTTCATACACAGATTCGGTTGGAATCTTCATGGAATAAAGTTGAATTTCATTTCGGAATAAAAACGTTAAATTAATTACTTAGCTGACAAAAATTTAGTTTGATGGTTAAGGAAGTGTGGCCATTTCTTGGAGAAAAAAACTTAATAAGTAAATTTTGTAAACAGCTGTAAGGGATCAAAGATCTGACCAAAACTACTCTTAAGGCCAAAGTTACACAAGTCTCAATCATTAAAATATTTGCTACAAAATACAAAAAGAAATAAAAAAAAACAGTACATTGAAAGGACGAATTGGACGAAGAATTATCATTAATTAAAAAAAGTACGTAACGAAAAAAAGGAGAACGTTAAAGAAAGTAATAAAACTTGTTTCATGCAATGTTTTCAATATTGATTTTATTTCTAGACAAATTTGTAATGATTTACTATACAATTCAATTTCAAACTAGGGGTGTGAAACACCATTATACTTTCAATTACCACTTAATAATAGTTCTTTGTTACGCTGTAATTTGGTTAAAGATTAGTGCAATAAGTTTTCGTTTTCAGCAATGCCATTAAAACCTAAAAAGTTATATGGCAGATACCATTGGTCATGCACGATTTTCTTGGAAACTTTATTATGACGCCCGACAGAACTCACCACATTTGAATTCCATAGTTCTTTTAGTTCGAGCTGTAGAGCGGTTTGAGACAGACATGCGAACCTATGTTTAAAAAAACCCACTTTTTTTAGAATTAGCACCATCCAAAACGTGTAGAAAACACAAGATATTCATTTCGGATTTTCGACCTCATCGCAATACAGAAAATTTAAAAAAAATTATAAATTTATATTTACAACTTAATAAATTAGAGAATGGCAAAACTTTTGAAAATAAAGTGAACAAAAGTTGTAAAATTAATTACGCCAAGCGTAACCAACGCCAAGCACACAAAACGACGTTCTTCCCACTCCCGTTAAATTCTGCATAGTGGTATAAGTAATTAAATCCCACACCTAAATTTTTTCTTTGTGACCATTGAAATCCATTGCGTGCGATAAATTAAGAGTTATTGGGTGTCCGTATTATGTAAGTGGCACAGTGTAAAAAAATATATATCATACTGCGTGACCACGTACATGTGAGTCATCTAATTGGAAGCGATTAAAGGAAAGAGATATACTGTAATTTTTAAAGGAAAAGATTGATTTCAAAATTGCATAGATTGCTGTATTAGATACAATTTTTAACATACGGAACAAACAACATACAACAACAAATTACAAACACTTTTGCAGTCCATAAGGTATTGTACAAAATTATTTGGATTCGTTAGTTTTAAAGTGAGTTGCTTTCTATAGCAGTTAATGTAAAATATTTCATTTAGCGCAGTTGTTAACACAAAATTTTTACTGGTAATTCAAAAGTTCGAGAGCATATGTGAATGTGAGTTATAGGAATCGGTCGAGTACTTCAAAAAATTCCATCCAGAAAACGTAGTTCTTTGACTTAAAGAGCGATATATTTTTTACGATTCATTGAGCCAAAATATTAATGTAAATGGCAAAATTAAGCAAAAAAGTATGTTTCATATTATCTTCTTCATACTTCTATTACATTTTTTAAATGTTATGGTCATGTAGTTATTTCTCTTCAACTAAAAAAAACAACGAATTCGGAATATTAAAAAAGTCAAGTGTGATCTCAAAGTTAAACGAAAAGTCTCCAAAATAAAATTAACCGTTTAGTTAAATTTTAAAAAAAATCTTTTGAAAGAATACAAAAAAAAATATATAAAGATTCATCTCGATTTGTAAAAAAAAATCGAGAACTACCATCTAGTTGTAGAAGAATTTGCCATCCATTACGTTCTAGTTTCGAATTTTCTAAAATAAATCGACTGACACTTTGAAGTTCCGTTCACAGGGAAACCTTATTTATTAATTTTGATAGACAATTTAAAACTCAAATCCTTTTAGCGCGCTTCGTTAAGCATGAAATAATAAGGTTATTATAGCTGATACAAACTCATTTTCCAATGATTTACTTATGTTTAGGTGGTATGTGTAAATATGTTAGTTGTGTAGAAAAAAGTTAGTACCCCAATTAAATTGTCAATGTAAGTGGCATTTGAAATAAAAACGTTCTGTTGTAGAACTAAAGTGATCTAAATGTTTCATTATTCGGTTTACTTAATTATAATTAAAATTTTAAATAGTCAAAAAAAATGTCTTGTTTAAAAAGTATAATATTCGTTTTATATATATTTAAGCGGAGGCGGTACCAAAAAGTTTTAAATAGATATATTTGTATGTTATAAAATAAGTTTTTATAAACATTGGTGCAAAGTTTTATAGCTGTTCTCCGGCGGAGTTCTGAAGCGGTTTTGGGTAATCTCCTAGGCTTTGCAATAAAAGAATGAAAACTTTTTTCGATATTTTGAATTTCAGTTTTTAGTTCAAGCTATATTTAAATCCCTCAGGACTTTGGTTAAAATTAACTAAAGCTCTAACATTTTCCTCCTATATTGACACATATTTAGTCTACAAAACTGTGAATGGAATAAAATCTATATCATGTTTCTAACACAAAAATTTAAAAAGTCGTAAAATCAATAAAACTTATTTTACACTTTTAACATAAGGTTGTCGTAAATTTTGCTTATTATGTTGTTTGTTTTTTATGTTAAGGATATTTATTCCTGCCCAGATTAGTGATTGTTAAAGAAGCATAATTTTTCTTAAACAAAACACTAAACAATTATTAAAACTATAAGAGATGTAGCTTAAAAAAAAAGCTTACAAATATAAACAATACCCACTGAAACATAAAAGAAAAAGCAATTTTAACAAAAAATACTCAAAATTAATAATTAGTTTATACTTCGATTCCTATAAAAATCAATTAGTTCATGTACTTGAAATAAAAAGAATTTTTCGACGATTAACCTATGAATGTCAAACGTTTGAAATTAGTTTTATTTAAGCATAGAAAAATATTACCTTTATATTTTAATTTTATCCACGTAAACCTTGTGCTTTTTGGGCATAAAAATGAGAATTTATATCTTTTTTTTAAATGATTGAAATTCACTTTTCAAATTTATTAAGTCGGTGGAATATTAAAATTTGTTGATATTTAAAAAAAACTTACAGAATTTCCGGAAACCAGAATAGAAACTACATAAAGAGGTCGTCTTCATATTTACGAGGGCTGGTTTTTTTTCACCCTCCGATGGGTTGTAACAAAAAGACGAGTCAAAATACAAAAAAGATTTTTTTTTACCAAAAGTAATGTACAATACTGCTTATTTCTCCACAAAATCATCTTGGAGACTAAGGCATTTGTTATACCTGTAAACAAGCTTTGAAATACCCTCTTCATAAAATGTAGCCGCCAATGATTGGGAAGTAGTTGTGACGGTTTCGTTTAAAAAAGTAAATTTGGAAGCTTTACGTCAATTTTTTTCTGTCCTCCAAGCCACTGCTAGTCCCTAATTCACTTATGGTGAACCTTTGAGTTTCCCTAAACACTTGGTCAACTCGTTGAACAATACCGTCTGTAGCGACAGACTTGCTTCCTTGGTCCCCTTCTTCATGAACATCAGTATTGTTCAGGAAGTTGACCAAGTGTTTAGGGAAACTCGAAGGTTTACCATAAGTGAATTATTGATAAGCATAGTGGCTTGGATTGTAGCGCTTCCAAGTTGTCGTGGAGCTCAAAGAAACTGTCACAACTCCCTTCAAATCATTGGCGGCTACATTTTATGAGGAGGGTATTTCAAAGCTTGTTTACAGGTATAACAAATGCCTTAATCGCCAAGATGATTATATGGAGAAATAAGCAGTATTGCACTTTACTTATGGTAAAAAAATCTTTTTTGTATCTTGACCCGTCATTTTGTTACAGCCCATCGGAGGTTGAAAAAAAAACAGCCCTCGTAGATTAGTGTATCATTAAAAATGTGAATGCCAGTGACATCTAATTTTGTATCATACAATAGTTTAGCATTGTCCAAATACCTTAAATATAATTTTTTTAATAAATGTGAAAGGATATTTTCAGTAGAAAAGTTATTTTAAATATTTCATAAAAAAGAAAACTTGTTTAAACTATGATTCCTTCACCTAAAACCATTTTGCTTACTGGATCATTCGTTTTAGGTTAACTTGCTTTTTCTTACCTATTAGTTGGATAATTTAAATTCGGAGAATGTTTCACGTCACGGTCATTCAATTTTTTTAACCTCGAAAAAATATTTACTTTAAAAATTATTTATTTAATTTCACAAGTAACAGAAGTTAGGAAGGGCAAAAAAGCACCTTTATAAACGTTACGGTCAGTTTTACATTTCAACAATCTACAAGGAAACACGAATTTGCAAATTAAAAGTTCCTGTTGTACCAGCTCTTCAAATAAAGTGGGAAAACATATGCGTAGCACGTACATTAAATACTGAAGACTTGTTTTTGAGTTAGAAATTGCGAAAATTCATTTAGTCAATCAACACAAAGTAACTTTCAACTCTTGGAACTTCATCAGAAGGAAATTTCGGAATCGTATAAAACAAATGAACTTCAAACAAGATTATTATCATTGTTCAAAGCCCTCCAGCGAAATCCTTGGAACTTCTCTGATTATTTTCAATTAGCGGATAGTTTAATAACTGCAATTTAGTTTTTAAAAAAGTATATTGTTACTTAATTGATAAACCAGCTATGTCAAAAGTGTGCATAATGCCTGATATAATTAATTTACCAAGTTACTCTTGTAGTAAGTACTATTGTCATAGGAATTTCTACGTAGCATTAAAATGTTCGATCATTTTATGTATTTTTGGACCAATTGTTACAATTAGAATTTGTCCATTTACAGTGAAAAATACAGCAATGCATAACTTTTTAGTGTAAATGCAAATTACTTTTAACTAAAAATTAATACTCCGTTTTTTTTATCCAAATTTAATTGTTGGTGTAGAGATTAAAAGCACCCAAGTGATACGCTAGTCGTGATTGAAAATGTAAGGGAGGGAGCATTGAATCATTTTTTGCATTTTTATTATTTTTTTTTCAAATAACTTTTCTGTATAGTTATATCCATTTTTAGTTGGCCTACTCCACTAGCTTACTTACGCATATTTTGCAAAGCTCTTAATATCACAATTTAAAGATATTTCAACAGTTGGCAATTTGATACAATGGGCCAAGTGCTGGAACACATTGTATCACATGCTGAAGTATACTTCAATTATACTAAAACCAAATTTAGTTGGTATTTACAAGGACAAGGACATAACATATAAAGACAATAAATTTGGAAAAAAATATTAATTAATTAACTAAAAATTAATCGGTAATTTTTTTCGAAAGAAAATTAATGAAACCAACCTAATTTAGCGTGTAAATGTTTACTATAGAATTAAGTGCTGCGTTTGGATCTTTTTTTCTGTTGAGAACAAATGTTGTGTGGAAGAGGCCTAAGTGACAGATTGTGTTACGAATTTACTTGTTTATACTGGAGAAATTAATTACACATAATTTAAAATGAGTACCAGGACGTTCTCATTTCATTGCGTGAGCAATATTCGCAAAAGTAAATACGTTAATATCCCCGATTTGAGATCACGTTCTCAAAATTTAATAACTTCAACTAGCCTAAACATTTAAACAACCAGTCTTTACTGATGATATGATGGCACATAGGGATAACGAACACTGTACGAAGGCTTAACGGAGAATGGACCGAATGACCGCGGGTCTCCAAACCAAAGAGCCTGTGTTAATCCTACGGGGGAAAAAATATTTGCTAAGCCACATTTTTCCAGCTGTATTGAATATTTCTGCAAACAGTTTTTTTTTCATATGATAAATGTAACTGACTTACAGGTCCCTATAATCCCACTTTTTGAAATTGGTTCAATTTCTTTTTAAATTTTAATTAATAATTTATAAAAAACCATTTTCTATTGGATTAACAAAGAGACACTTAGTTTGGAGACCAGCGATCATACTCAAAAATAAGAAAATGCATGTTCTCTATCTTGTTCCAACTGCAAGAATGTTCACTAACTCTAAGAACAAAGTATTTGAAGATATTATAAACCAATGATGTTCTCAAAAGTAAGAACCCATTTTTAACTATGCAGTAGCATGCCCACCAAATAAAACTAATTTCGAAATTCTGTCGCTGTTTATTGGAAATGACAACCGTTTCCTCGTACTTGTAAATTGCTTCCGTCATAAAATTTAGTGCGACATAAATTTAAAAGCTTGCGGAAAGCTTTACTGTGAAATTTCGATAAATCCTTCAAATGTTCACTTAAGCTTTTTCAATAAAATTATAAAACCATATTTAGATTAATAGTTTTTCATTTAATGTAACTCGTTTAATGTTATTGTACAGAATTATGTTTAAGCTCAAGTATAGTATACTTTTAAGTATTAATAAAAATAAGACTTTTTATAATAAATATTAAAATAGTGGGTTAAAGAGCCAGATTAGTAAGAAGCTTGCGAAAGGTCCCGGGTTCGGGCCTGGGGATTTCCTAAAATAACTGTCGACCTATAAAAGCTCTGTGCAGCCAAAAGGTCCGACGAATAATACCCCATATCGAGGGAGCGCACGTTAATATGCTATGTCCCGACGCCGCGTACGATTTTTGCTTTAAAAGTTAATTGGGTGCCTGTTCAGGTGTCGGCTCGTCACTGACTGTCTAAATTACGACGTCCGTCGCCAATAGCTCTCGTATAGCTCTAGTGAATCGTTATTTAAACTCAACTCCACTTTCGGCCAGAATGTCCTATCGGATCGAACCCTGCCTTTGATTCTGCCTAATTAAAACAAATGGAAAAGTAAAAAAAAATATATATAATACGAGATCAGGCCTAATCTCACGCGCCAAATTTATATAACACTGAATACATAAGTAATCTCCTTGATCCTAAGTTATACGAAGTTATGAAAAAAATTTTAATGTTTTTAGTTTTAGCAGCTAAACTACATTCTAAGCATTACGTTATGTAACTGTAATTTTATATTTATTTAACAAAAAATATTAAAAGGGGGAAAATACTGAAACAGTGCCTGAAATTTACAATTATTTAACAATTATTACAGAAACACAGCTCTTTAACAATTATTACAGAAACACAGCTCTTTAACAATTATTACAGAAACACAGTTCTTTAGCAATTATTACAGAAACACAGCTCTTTAACAATTATTACAGAAACACAGCTCTTTAACAATTATTACAGAAAATAATATTTAAACGAAGTTATGCATTTAACAATTGTCGATGCATTCCATTGAATGAAAGTACCATAAATAAATTTGACAAGTTAATACCATGAAATATATTTTAGACTCAAAATATACAAACAGGGTTTTCTTCGGAATTTACTTATTTTAAACTTGTGTAGATAATATTTAAGTTTTAATTTATATCGAACTAATTACTACATTCAAGTAATTATACAAGGCTGATAAAGTAAACAGTATTTGTACCAATACTTATAAAATAATGCGTGTTCTTTATCGACTCTTAAACTAGCCACCTATTTGACTCGTAACTTGGGATAAATGTGTAGTTCATACTTAAGTTACAACTTTTGACTTTCATAGTTCAAAATATTCTGTTTTTGGGGAGAAAAATCGAATTTTCTGAAAAAACTACACCTCTTTCACAAGAAATTTAAAAAAAATTAAAAATGCTTATTTTATTATGTTGTCATTCCTTTCAGAAACGAAATTGTATTTTAGGACGTGTGAAGAACAGGTATGTATTTGCTAGTTTTAAAATAACAAGAAGTTCATAAAGAACTAAAATAGCCTACTTTCCTGTTACTTAAATACTTACTGAAGTTCTAATCGGGAAAAAAACTAGGTTCCTAAAGTAAATATCATCAACAGCCGTTTCTACACTAGATTTATACACATTAGAAAAAAAAAATCGAAACACAGCACCCAGCTATAATTTAAACTTCTGAAAGCCAAAATCAACTATTTTCCTTAATATTCGTTCGCAAATTAATTAAATATTATTTATCATCTGCTCGTGATTTATTTGTAGTTCGAAGAATAAATATTTATTAATAACAAAAGTAATGAAACTACTCCGAACTGCATTAAAAAACAAGAAATGTAAATTAAAACTAAGCATAATTGCATGCAAAAGTATGCCTTGCCGCTTTCTTGGTAGATAATTAATGAATAATCAAAGAAACAAATTGTTCTACATTTTATGACGTCATTCCAAACTGATTCATGAAAATATTATTTTGCTTCAAATATGTTTAAATAAAGTTTCTCATGCCATTGTTGATTTGGCAACAGTGATTTAAATGACTCAAAATTGAATTTCAATGCTAATTCAATGGGAAATTCGCCGACAGATAGTAGATTTATGTCCGTCCGGACGTACAGACAGACGGACAAAAAGTATGAAAGTTGGGTATCTGAGGTCATAGCTTTCTAACAAAAAAAGAATTTTTAAGATCCGATGATTAGAACCGATTTTGGAAGGGGGGTACAGACAGACAGACAAACGGACAGACAGGCGGACAGACAGACGGACAGACATACGAACAGACAGACATACGAACAGACAGACAGATGGACAGACAGACAGATGGACATCAACCGCATTTCAATACCTACAGTGATTTAAATGACTCAAAATTGAATTTCAATGCTAATTCAATGGGAAATTCGCCGACAGATAGTAGATTTATGTCCGTCCGGACGTACAGACAGACGGACAAAAAGTATGAAAGTTGGGTATCTGAGGTCATAGCTTTCTAACAAAAAAAGAATTTTTAAGATCCGATGATTAGAACCGATTTTGGAAGGGGGTACGGACAGACGGACAGACGGACATCGACCGCATGTCAATACCTACTTTTTCATTTTTTTAATTCTTTCGAATTAAAAAAAGAAAAGTAGGCTAAAAATTCACCTTAAAATACAATTAGTACTTTTCCTGTTTTCAAGAAAAATTCTTAAATTCTAACGTTTTAAAAAAAATGAGTGAAAGGTGATGTATCTAACTTCAAGTTCAATACCTTCGATTATGAGGACTCTAGTTCCACATTAAATTCGAGGTTTTATTAATTTCATCAAATTAAAAACTATCACCGCGTGGGCGAATCAATAAATATTATCTTAACTATAATGGACCCATTTTGATTGTTCATATTTTTTTTCCATTTTTGCACTGGTCACACAACAACAACAACTTCATGGGTACATTAATATTCAATATTTTAAAAACCTTTTTTGCCTTCAATATGAATTATTATTTTTAGAAAATATATATTCTTTTAATAATATATTCTTAGCAACTACGTCCTTGACCTAACAAAGTTCTCAAGGCAACGTTAGATACATTCGCAGACATGAATTTGCATATTCCGAAAAAGTGTCTGAATCTACTAAAAATCGCAAACTTTGCTTGTAGAAAAAAACAACAAAAATTTAATTATTTAAAAGTAAACACATAATAAGCGAGTGCAAATAAGTATATAGAGTGTATTTTTTACAATAAACGAACTATATCGTTATTAAACTGCATAAGTTTTTATTTAAATTTCCAGACACTCAATCAATTGCCCTTATTTATTCCCCGTCTCGTCTGAACGACCCATTTCAAAGTGAGTAATCGAAGTGACACTGATCTACAATGTTCGATTTCAGGTGGGCAATTAGAATCACGTAGAAGTGCCCTGCAGAAATCAAAACAACTTTTACTACGTGTATCAATATCATGTACGGATTTATAATAAAGCAGAGATTTGTAACTATTCAGCCATAATAATGTGGCGTTTTTACTTTCAATTACCTACTATAAAATATAAGGTAATGAAATTATTGTGATGGGATCGAAAATCCGAAATGGAAATTTTGTGTTTTCTACACGTTTTGGAGGGTACTGATTCTGAAAACGTTTTTTTTATAAACGTTGGTCCGTCTTTGTGCCTGAAATCAATTTACAGCTCGTACTTAAAGAACTACTGACTTCAAATTTGGTACACGAGTTCCCAGTACCTTTCGGACTTCATAATAACAAGGTTTTCGAGAAAATTGCGCTTGCAGAAATGCTAGCTGCCATAGAACTGTTTAGGTTTTAAAGTTATTGAAATTAACTTAATGGGTATATAATTATTTTTAAAGGTATTGGTTTATTGGGTGGTAATTAAAAGTAATGTAGCATTACACACCCCTAGAATTTTTATTAAAAACTAGCTTTATAAACCCGGCGTTGCACGGGTGTACCCTTAATAACCCTAATTAGTAGTTTTTTTTATGTAAACCTTTATTTTATACCAATTGATCCCCTCTCCACTGGTCCATTCCATCAGGATATTATAATCTCCTCCCATTCTTATATGAGTTGATTTTATCCAGGCCCTTGCAGGAGTTTGAGGGCTTTCCCATAGGCCCCTGTTCAAATTGCCAGAACAGCTATATGATATAATGGCCTGTTTCTATTTCACGATTAGCGCAAAATGAAACTGCCCAAATGTGGTAAACATTCCACTTCATATTTCATACAACTCGATAGGGCTGGGGGACCCAGTCGGTAAAGACTTTCGTCTTGCATGTGGTAGGTTCCAGGTTCAGGTCCGGGCATCACCAAAATAACCGACGAATAACGGAAAGGCACTTTAAATATCCACCAAATTCCCAACGCCGCGTACGATGTCGCGCTTAAAAGTTGCTTCGGGTACCTACTCACGTGTCGGCTCGTAACTTGACTGTGGTTCTAAATTACGACTCCCATTTCCAATAGCTCTCTTGTGTAGCTTTAATGCGACAATAATTCAAACTAACCCTAACCCATACAACTGGATGGGAATAGCTACCCTACGATAAATTTTCAACTTCGCCAAAAGCCGCCAATGCCAAAATTCAATCGGTCATTACGTCATCTTAACATCAGAAAACAAAAGACATTCATCCGCTTGTATGGTTGGAAAAGTTTTATAAAGTACAAATTCCTTATTTATGCCGAACATATTATTCCATATCTTCATTTCTTACCATTTGTAAACGTCAATTAAATTAAATTCGGAATCATAATTAAAATCTAGTTGAGGAAATCTGATCCACCATAAAAAATAATCAAAAGGTTTAAAATAAACAAATAAAATACTGATATTCAAATAACAATCCAGAACATTAAACCCACGTGCTCTTTTTCTTCTTAATTTCCGTTCACGCTGAACGCGCTGAAATGTCTTTAAATTGAAATTAAAAAAAGTATAAATTATAATCTTACAATGCTATTCCTATAGGGAAATCGGCTCACGTTTTGCACTCCTACACCCGTTTGGGTTCGAATGAAAAGTATCCTATAGCCTATTCCTGGTTCTAAGCTACCTCGCCACCAATTTTCAGCCAAATCAGTTCAGCGGTTCTTGAGTTATAAATAGTGTAACTAACACGACTTTCTTTTATATGTATAGATGTGTCTTATACAAGGTGTGTTCGAAAAGTTTGGTGATTGGTCCCATAATTAAAAAACTACGCCGGTTGCACTCACGCAGACGCAGTGAGATGGCTCTAGATGATATTTCTTTCACTACGTTCTACATGAGTGCAAGAACCATTGCAAGAAAAGTTGTAGAACAGTAAACTTTCACTTGTACAATAACTCACCTTAATTCCAGGAAATTGAAAAGCAATGACGCGATGAAATGGAAATTATAAATGAAGCAATCAAATTTTTACAATTCGTCTTCCTCTATTCTGGATAAACTTAAAATATGTATTACGCATATTTCCGAAAAAATTCGAGAAATCTTCGATCAAGAATTCGCAATCAAAAGAAAACAAGTAAGTTTGTTACAGAATCTGTCACTTAAACCGCTTTCACACAACAATTGTGCTCAACAGGAAACAAACTATTTATACACCACAGAAAGAAATTCGCCAAACAGGGCCTTTAGCTAGTTGTAATTCAAACTTTTAAACGCCAAAATTAACTATTTTCATTAATCTTCTTTCTCAGAATTAATAATTAGGCTTTATCGTTTGCAAAATTTGTTTGAAGTTCGAAGAATAAACACGTAATTTTTTTTAATAAATATCTTTGAGTCGCCACAATTTCCCATTTACATTTCTTTCGAAAAATCAGTTATTATTTATCGTTTGTTAAATTAATTTACAGTTCGAAAAATATATAATTAGTAAAATTGATGCTTTAAAAATAAAAGCGAAACTTTGCCCATTTTTTATGCAGTTAGAATTCTCTATGCATCTTTCTTCAAATACATATATAATAAACCATCAAAAGAACTCTATTATGATATAACAACAATCCAAACTGAATTAGATCACATAAATAAATATTATTTCAAAAGTTTCATTTTTATTTTAAATAAAGTTTAACGAAATGGCAACAGTGAAAATATTGAATGAAAATAGAATTTGCATGTTATTTCAATATAGATTAAATTTTTCGTTATTTAAACTTTAAATAAACTTCTAATTTAATTTTTTAATAAAATTTGGAATGTAGCCTAGTCTGATTTTTTGCTTCAAAATGACGTATCCCACTTGTTTGTGAGACTTACGGATCGTTCTGTGAATGTGGGTGACAGACAGACGGACGGACGGACAGACAGAACAATTATTATACCTTCCACTTTTAGCTTCCACACTACGTTTATAACGTAAAAAGTGGAAGGTATTATAATCGTTCAGTCCGTCTGTCACCCACTTTCATAGCAAAAACTACAAATGCTACGGACAAGTGTGATAAGTCAAAAAAATTCAGCGTATCGAAATTAGAATACATTGAAAATTTCATAGAAGAATTCGAATTCGAAGTACTTCAATTATTTAAAAAACTGCAACATTTAATGCTCATTTAAAAAGCATAGGAAGCTATTTTTATTAGAATTTAATCACCATTGCCTTACGCAACAATCACTCGAGAAACTTTATTTCTTTTAGACAATAAATTATAAATTTATTTTTGCGACATCGATCGGTTTGAAACGACATCAAATATATTTCACTACGAGATTCTTTGTACGTTGATATGAAATGTTTTCATTCTATTTAAAAGCGAGGAATATTACATATTTATTCTTTGAAATATAAATTAATTTTTGCAAACGATAAGTAATAATTATTGAATTTTCGAATAAAATAAATGAAACTAGCCAAATTTAGCATTCAAATATTTTATAGAATTAATGCTGTATTTGGCGCCTTTTTATCTGTTAAATACAACTGTTGTGTGGAAGGGGGTTACGTGCCAGATTCTGTTACAAACCTACTTGTTTACGTTATAAACGTAGTGTGGAAGCTAAAAAAGCGCATATACTGCGTGTGGCACTAGACAGACATCGTATCCCTAAAAGCTGTATTAAAACAAAATTGCAGCAATTCAAGTTATCTTTTTCACATTTCCCTTTTAACCATTTTGAATAAACATAAATACATTCCAACAAACTAAAATATCTTGGCGAGAAAAACTGCTATCAAAAATTCGGAATCAAAAGACGCCCTTGTACTGTTCACCAGACCGCGTGTGTCCCCCCCATCTCTCACCATGCCAAATACTCTATCCCTTTAATGCCATAGGAAATGGATGATGTCCAAAGACATCCCAAAATCGGGAACCTAGCCAGAATGAGATAACATTATTCTAATTGATGCTCGACACACCAAACAAACGATGTGTCACAAACTAACAGAAGTAAAGACGACTGTGATGCTGTAAGAAATAAATGCTTTTCAAAGGATGATTAAGATCATCTATTGTTGTAAGCACATTTTCCATATGCGGCCCAAGACAATTTTAGAGAGAGAGAGATGATTATACAGACTAAATTTAGTTTTTAAGATAAAAGTTGAATAATTTGGGGTGATTCGCTTTTTTTCCTATATAAATCTAATTGAAGCTTTTCTCTTCAGCATTTAAAATGAATCAAGAAACCTACTTCACTACAAACTAAACTCCGCTGCGCAACAGCCCATTAAGCCTGCCGTGCCCATTTCAGCTTTCGTGACTTGGGGCTCTGGGGTGTTAGGCATATGTCCCGGTAAGGTGGTCAGCCTCACGCGGAACCCCCCGTTTTTAGTTCCAAAGCATGCTTGGTCCCCATTTTATCGACCCACTTAAGGGATGAAAGGATAGGTCAACCTTGCCCAATCCGGGATTCGATCCCCGGACCTGTGGCGTGGAAATGCGAAGCACTACCACTAAGCCACTGAGCCTCTCTACACTACAACACTCCTCAGCAAAATTTCCAATTTTATGTTTATTGGTAAGGTAAAACTCAATGCTGAAAAAAGAGGTGATCAATAATTTCACCGTCAGTTTTTAATGAATAACCAATTTTTTTTTTAAATCGTCGATTTTGAATGACAATCTTTTTTAAAAATCTTAAATAAGTGGTACCAATTTGAATTCTTTATTCTAAAGTTCGTCACTGACAAATAATTCCTTTTTTAATTCTTTGCTAATTTACTTGCCGGACGAAAAACGATCATTAACTTATAAGTTTTAGAAAATAAATCATACCTCCGGATGTACCCAACGATCTCCAGGAATCAGTATTCGTTTTACAAATGAGCCCGGAAAACTAATGAGGAACAAGTTTTTATTACCCTTCAGTCTGAAAAGATTTACAACTAAAAAAATTATAGAGTCTTATTAAACCCGAATTCTTTCTACAGTACAGCTTACCGATTAAAAAAAAACTTTTTAAGTTTTGTTTTAATTAATCGATGATTACTACGTATTTTGATAGTAAAAGCGTATTTCTTTAATATTTTTTAGAACAGGTTTTGTTACAATGTATATGCCTACTAAATCCGAAAAATTGTATTTAGTTACTTTTTACTTTCAATTACCTAATATGAAATATAAGATAATGAAAGTATTGTAATGGGGTCGAAAATCTGAAAGGGATATTTTGTGTTTTCTACACTTATATGGAGGGCGCTGATTATAAAAAAGAGTGGTTTTTGAACATTGGCCCGTCTGCCTGTCTGAAACCACTCTACATCTCGAACTAAAATAGCTACGGACTTCAAATTTGGTATAAAAGTTCCTAATACTAGTTTGATGTCATAATAAGGTTTTCGAGAAAATCGCTGAGGCGCAAGAAGTAGCTGCTATTGAACTTTTTGGTCTTAAGGGTATGCTGAAAAGCGAAAAGTGATACAGACTTCAAATTTGGGTCACGAGTTCCCAGTACCTGTCGGTCGTCATAATAAAGTTTTTGAAAAAATCGCTCATGCGCAAAGGGTAACTGCCATAGAACTTTTTCGGTTTTGAATTTATTGAAATTATACCTAATACGGCATATAATTACCATTAAATGAGTAGTGATTTACTCAGTGGCGATGAAAAAATGAGAGAGTATATGCTATAACATTACATATGCTATAACATATAGTGATTTTAAACATTACAGCCTCAGCAATCTGAAGGCAGTTTTGGGAATAAAGGTCATCTAGTGGAGAGTCACTAATCTGTTGCATTTTTGCAAGAATGGCTGGACATGAGAAAATGTGTGTTGGGCTTAGTTCTATGTCGAGGCAGATAGAATTATGAATAGCATCTATAATAATAAAAATGAAATTTTGTTGTGTGTTTGTTCCTTATAGACTCTTAAACTAGACATTTGTTTGACTCGTAACTTGGTACAAATTCGTAGTTCATACTTAGATTATGATTTTTGAACTTTCAGGTTTCAAAATGTTCTATTTTCAGAGAAAATTCGAATTTTCTGAAAAAACTACACCAATTTGGCTCAAATCCGTTAATTTTTTTTTTACTTTCCTAATGCCATCTGCTGAAAAAATTAAAACTTTTAACGAAAATAATTAAAATTGAAAATGTTTATTTTATTCTGTTGCCATTACCTTCAGAAACTAAATTCATTATTTGAAAAAGAATTGACATGTTACAAGCGACGTATTTCGGTCCAGTCTCCATTCCAGGATTTTATTGTGGGTTTGGGTAATGATTTCTTCATTGATGGTTCTGTTGATTGCAAATATTCATATTTAAGCTATTTCCGGGAATCATAACTATGATAGTTGTTCAAGGCCATCGTACTAGAGCTACATATTAGGGTTTTATGCTTTCATTTTTTCGCCAAATACATTGCCAAACACGCCAAATTCTTACCTAAACGCGCCAAATGAGCAAAATTTGTTTTTTTATTTATAAGCTGGTTTGTTGTTCGAAGACTATTGTGCTAGAGCTGTATAATAAGTGTGTTTGTAGCTATATCTGTTTTTTCACCAAATTCTTACCGAACGCGCCAAATGAACTAAAAGGTTTTATATGTTTATGAGGGAAATTACGATGACTTTTATAAGTGAATTTTATAGCGTATTTTTTTTATTTTGGATTTTTAAGGTAATATAAGTAACAAGATTTTATACTTTATAATGAGCGGAAACAATAACATAAGTTTATTATCCTAGAATGGATTAAATGGTACATATACTTGGACCGATTACCACTTTTTTTTTAGTCCGTGCGGAGAACGGGTATTTATTTGCTAGTTAGAAATAAAAGCAAATTATTTATTAAATTCATAACTTTTTTTTTATTCAATTCCTTTTCACCTTGCATTTCGTATTAATTAGACGTCCTTCGCGTTGTTCAAATTTTATGACTTTTTTATATTTGAGCTTCCTCACTACGTTTATAACGTAAAAAGTGGAAGCTTTTATAAAGGTTATGTCAGACTGTCCGTCTATCTGTCTGTCAGTCACCCACTTCCACAGAACGAATCACAAGTTTAACAAACATACTCAACATGAAAATCGCCAAGACGAGAATGGTTGCTACATATGGCAACTTTTCGCTACCGTTTCATTTGAACTATACCAAATGTCGCCACACCTGAAAATCAGATAAGAGTAGCCTTGCAAACCGAAATGGTGACTAACATATGTTCCCAATTCACGTGGGTTTCTAGCATTCACCTAGCATTTTTTATTCGTTTTATCTCTGTTAGATGCTTAATTTCTGTGCAGTTTGTAAAATGTAAACAGTAATTAAAAAGGGATCTATGATACTTCACAGGTAAGATTGTTTAGATAGGCATATTTATCGTAATTTTATTCCTAAAATAAAAACCTATACTTTGAATAGGGTAAATTATTCTACAAGCTCTTTTAAAGTTCAGGGATTATTTCCTTGATAAAAATATTCTGTAAAAATTCTAATTAGCCTACTGTACCACATACATTCATCAGATCCACGATAAAACAACTATAAAAAAGAATGTTTAGCTTTTTTTTATTAAAATAGCTACAATAAGATGCTAAAAGTAGCAATCTTTTTTATCGAAATAGCAATTCATATTTGTTTCTTTCTCAACTTTTTCATACCACTATTGTCGTCCTCATATGTTCAAGTCATTGTGGAAAAACTCGCCAACTGGGCTCAATCACGTGATGCAGGTAATCTGACCCTCATCACGTGACCATTTGGGGATCGCTCTTAGGTTTGCCAATGCGCACTGCGCAGTCCATTCTATTTAATGTCTCTGGAAAATTTCATTTTTATTAAATATTTCCACTGCTGCCACTTCGTCAAATGTACGAGAAACTGTATTTAAAATTATAATAAAACTTAAAGGAATAGTTCTTTTAATGGTTTATAATAAGAAAGATGTAGAAAGAGTTAGTTTTTTTGCATAAATAATCTGATCATTTTTAGCTTCCACACTACGTTTATAACGTAAAAAGTGGAAGGTTTTATAATCGTTCAGTCCGTCTGTCTGTCCGTCCGTCACCCACTTTCACAGAAAGAACCACAAGTCCCACAGACAAGTGGGATACGTCATTTTGAAGCAAAAAATCAGATTAATCTACATTCCAAATTTCATTAAAAAATTTAAATTAGAAGTTTATTTAAAATTTAAATAACTAAACATTTAATCTACATTGAAATAACATGCAAATTCTATCTTTATTCAATATTTTCACTGTTGCCATTTCGTTAAACGTACGAGAAACTTTATTTAAAAAAATACAAACTTTTAAAAGAATATTTATTTATGTGTTATAATTCAGTTTGGATTGTTGTAATATCACAATAATAGAGTTCTTTTGGTGGTTCATTATATATGTATGAAGAAAGATGCAAAGAGAATTCTAACTTGGCATAAAAAATGGGCAAAGTTTCGCTTTTATTTTTAAAGCATCATTTGTACTAATTATATATTTTTCGAACTGTAATTTAATTTTACTCCGAGATTCTTTGTATGTTGATATGAAATATGTTCATTCTATTTAAAAGCGAGGAATAGTACATATTTATTCTTTGAAATACAAATTAATTTTTGCAAACGATAAGTAATAATTATTGAATTTTCGAAATTAAATAAATAAAACTAGCCAAATTTAGCATGTAAATGTTTGATATAGAATTAATGCTGTGTTTGGCGCCGTTTTACCAGTTTAACAAAACTTTTGTGTGGAAGCGGGGTAAGTGACAGATTCTGTTACAAACCTACTTGTTTTTATTTACTTTATAAAGTTATAATAAGTTTTTCTTCCATATTTAGAATAAAAAAATTTGCACCATTATTTTTCAAACTTTACAAAATTTGCAAACGATAAAGATATTAAAATTGTGAAAGAAAATTTATGAAAATAAAAAAATGGTTAATTTTTAGCTTTAAATATTTAGAACTAGCTAAAACCCGTTTTTGGCAATTTGATTTCTAAGATGTAAAAATAAACAAGTAGGTTTGTTACAGAATCTGTCACTTAAACCGCTTCCACACAACATTTGTGCTCCAACTGGAAACAAACTATTTATACACCTCAGAAAGAAATTCGGCAAACAGAGCCTTTAGCTAGTTGTAATTAAACATTTAAACGACAAAATTAATTATTTTCATTAATCTTTCTCAGATTTAATAATTAGACTTTATCGCTTGCTTAATTTGTTTGAAGTTCGAAGAATAAAGATGTAATTTTTTAAAATAAATATCTTTGAGTTGCCACAATTTCCCATTTACAATTCTTTCGAAAATTCAGTTATTTATCGTTTGTTAAATTAATTTACAGATCGAAAAATATATAATTAGTGCAATGGACAATTACAGCTTTTTCCACAAACATATTTATTCGATTAAGCATATTAAAAAACCTCTAAAACTCAAGTATTTCTGGTTTTAAAGATGTATTTATTTTTAAATTCATTTTTAAAGTTAATGATACGTCACTCCTGTTAAACCTCTCTTAGCATAACAGATGACGTCACGGTTGGCTTTTTTTTGTTCTTGGCGTGTTATTTCGTATCACGTTTCACGGTATCGCTTTTGAAACTGTGAAACGTGCTTTCATCCTTATCAAACTTTTTAAAAAGTTAAGCTATTTTACAGAAACATGTCATGTTCATTCCAGTTAATTTCTTCAAACGTTGAACGATTTCACTCGACTATTCCGATCAGATCCAACAGTCAATAGTTCTGCAATAGCTCATACGCGCTCTAGTGTGTGTATTTTAACTAACAACCAAACTTGGAACAAGCTGTTTAACTTCCTTGATATGAACTGGTTACAAATAATATTGTCTTCTTTTAATGAGGTTTCGCAGAAATTGTAAGGTTTACTATTTTATAAAGTGTATTACAGCATAGATCGAAACATCGCCAAAAACATAACAGTTGACGTCAGAGCTGTTTTCAGTGACGTACATTTTCGGCAAATTTCAAATGCATTTTTTGTTGAAATTAATCATATTTGTGAATATTTAAGCTTATATTCGGAATCTGCAGCTTCTAATGTACCAGAAAAACACATATATTATGAATTTCGCGTTTCATGCAACTTGTCCATTGATGCTTTAAAAATAAAAGCAAAACTTTGCATATTTTTTATGCCAAGTTAGAATTCTCTATGCATCTTTCTTCATACATATATAATAAACCATCAAAAGAACTCTATGGTGATATTACAACACAATCCAAACTGAATTATACACATAAATAAATATTCTTTCAAAAGTGTTTATTTTTATTTTAAATAAAGTTTCTCGTACATTTAACGAAATGGCAAGTGAAAATATTGCATAAAAAAGGAATTTGCATGTTATTTCAATGTAGATTAAATTTTTAGTTATTTAAATTTTAAATAAACTTCTAATTTAAATTTTTTAATGATATTTGGAATGTAGCCTAATCGGATTTTTTGCTTCAAAATGACGTATTCCATCTTGTCTGTGGGACTTGGGTTCTTTCTGTGAAAGTGGGTGACGGACAGACGGACAAACAGACGGACTGAACGATCATAAAGCCTTCCACTTTTAGCTTCCACACTACGTTTAAAACGTAAAAAGTGGAAGGTTTTATAATCGTTCAGTGAGTCTGTCGTCTGTCCGTCACCCACTTTCACAGAAAGAACCACAAGTCCCACAGACAAGTGGGATACGTCATTTTGTAGCAAAAAATCAGATTAGGCTACATTCCAAATTTCATTTTAAAAAATTTAATTAGAAGTTTATTTAAAATTTAAATAACTAAAAATTTAATCTACATTGAAATAACATGCAAATTCCATTTTTATTCAATATTTTCACTGTTGCCATTTCGTTAAACGTACGAGAAACTTTATTTAAAATAAAAACATTTGAAAGGATATTTATGTTATAAAATTCAGTTTGGATTGTTGTAATATCAAAATAGAGTTCTTTTGATAGTTCATTATATATGTATGAAGAAAGATGCATAGAGAATTCTAACTTGGCGTAAAAAAAATATGCAAAGTTTCGCTTTTATTTTTAAAGCAGCAATTGTACTAATTATATATTTTTTTTAACTGTAAGTTAATTTAACAAACTATAAATAAGTGAATTTTCGAAAGAAATGTAAATGGGAAATTGTGGCAACACAAAAATATTTATTAAAAAAGATTACATCATTATTTTATTCTTCGAACTTCAAACAAATCATAGAGTTAGGAAGGAGAGGTCTTTCATACCTCTATGAAACAAATTTAGCAAACGATAAAGTTAATTATTAATTCTGAGAAAGAAGATTAATGAAAATAGTTAATTTTGGCGTTTAAAAGTTTGAATTACAAATAGCTAAAGGCCCTGTTTGTTATTAGAATTAAATCATCATTGCCATTCGCAACAATCGCCCGAGAAAATTAATTCTTTTAGACAATAAATTAAAATAAATTTATTTTTTCGACATCGATCAGTTTGAAATGACGTCAAATATATTTCACTACGAGATTCTTTGTATGTTGATATGAAATATTTTCATTCTATTTAAAAGCGAGAAATATTACATATTTATTCCTTGAAATATAAATTAAATTTTACAAACGATAAGTAATTATTGAATTTTCGAAATAAAATAAATAAAACTAGCCAAATTTAGCATGTAAATGTTTAATATAGAATTAATGCTGTGTTTATGGCTCCTTTTTACCTGTTTAACACAAGTTTTGTGTGGAAGCGGGTTAAGTGACAGATTCTGTTACAAACCTACTTGTTTACGTTATAAACGTAGTGTGGAAAATAAAAAATAGAGCACTAATTTGACATTAAAATCATTTAACAAGAAATAATTAGACGTAAAAAATTCAAAATTTACTTAAAAAATACTTAATTTTATCGATTTTTTTTTTGCTTTTAATTAACTTTAGTTATTTATAACAAGTCAATTTAAAGGTGAATAAAACTAAAACAAAGTACAATAATTAGCTGCAAAAGAATATTAGAATGCCAAACAATTATTTACATCATACATCTATACATGCATAACTGTTTCTTATACTATGCACTAAAACAACATACCTCAGGACATTAGAGTTTTAAGTTGCACAAATCATCTGCAAACTTTCGCGTGCCACTATGTTACGTGCTTATTAACTCGAAACTGCCATTGTTGTTTGCAGTGAAATAAAGGAAAGATGATATCGCTTGTTCCGATTCGATTCATTTCCAATGCAGATGTTGCCGCTTGCAAAAATATCACATGAACAAACACACGTCGAGAAATAGAGCTTTGTTCCATTAAATAATGTTATGAAATATTTCCTGATTACCGGTAATTGACAAAAAATAATTAGGTTGCGTCGATGTCAAAAATTGATATTCTCTACCAACCACAATATTTGTTTGACGTCAAAAATGCACATGTTCTCTACTTTTGCTATATTAAACCGTTTTCATATTTCCACAGTTAAGTTGTGCTTTCAGTTCTTTTAGAGTTAGAGCAATGAAAAAAAGTAGGTTTAACAAAGTTCTACACTAATACACTAGTTCTACATTTTAATAAAAAATTTTAGATAATTTGTGACTACATTTTATCAAAGAGACATTATATTAAGTCCTATAAGATTATGTGGTTCTAAATTACGAAGACCGTCCCTAATAGCCGGCGTGTAGCTCGGGTGCGACGATGATTCAAATTAACCTAATCCCCCTAGCCTACAAGATTACAATCTCATAAAGAATTATCAACTCCCATGGGGCTCGGGTGGTCTAATGGTTAAGATCACAGACCATTACGCTAACAGTCTAAACACGTCACCGGTTTCGATTCCCGCCTTCGCCCTGGGTGTAATTTCTCTCTGGGTCAGTAAAAAATTCTGTCTGTGTCTGTCTTACTTGACGAAGGTTTATAAGCGGGTCTCTGATCAAGCACACAAGCCGGAAATACATGTACCAACCAACCAATTACCCCCTCCGGTAAAAAAATATATAAAAAAATATTTTTTAAAAAAAATACGACCCTGATCCCGGCCAACGTAAATGACAAGGCCAGAGCTGAGAAGCTCTCCCAAACATGAGAGTGGACGGAAATTTTGAAGTTACTGTACCGAGTGCCGAAGATGGAGGAACTTGTTCGGACGTACTCGAAACCCTAAAATATGATCAGCCGTGAACGCGGGGTTCCGAACAGTTTTCGAGATTGGTTGTCTTCATCTTCGGAACAACGTCACTCGGAACTATGACGTCAAACTTTCCGACCCCGAGAGCGTTTGAGAGAGCTTCTTTGGCCTTAGTAGTTGAGTAGGGCCGTGCCCTGATACAGAAATCAAATGAAAGTGAACGATGGGCATGTTTCAGGACTTCAGGTCTTGAGTGATAACAGAAATGCTGAATGGTTGGGTTAGGTTGAATATTTCCGCACTAGAGCTACACAATGGTTAATGTTGAATGAAAATAACTTCTTTCTCGAGCTTTGATTGGTGAATCCATGTCCGGGGAGACAGAGCTTCAATCGCATAGGAATAGGTTTTGAATTATTGTCGCACTAGAGCGCTACTAGGGCTATTGGAGACGGGAGTAGTAATTTAGAACAAGTCAAGTGACGAGCCGACACCTGAGTAGGCACCCAACGCAACTTTAAAGGCATCGTTTACGCGGCGTTGGGACCTTGGAGCATATTTAACGTGCACTTCCCCTACACGTGGTATTCGTCGGACTTTTTAGCTGCACAGGCCATTTATAGATATGCAGTTATTTTGGCTATGGAACCTGGGTTAGAACCACACCCAAGCTTTTCGTGAAGGGCGTCGTAATTTAGAACCAGAAGGATTAAAGTTTGGAATTAGAAAAAAAATTATAAGCCATTTTAGAAGCAAAATTATCACTTTTAACACAATTATGTTTTTAAAAAAATAACTTAAATTATCATATAAACTTACATAATAATTACATAACATGGGAGAATAAAATCGATTAGTTTTATAAAAAACCAAAAAAAAATTTTAAAAAGTTGCATAATGTTGCGATTTCTACTTCTAGTAACTCAACACAACTAAAGAAACTGTGAGTGTACAATCTTAGCATATTACTGACTTATTAAGAGGATTGTACACTTTTACAGATAAATCTAGCCATTGTGCTGCTCATACTTAGACTTTTCTTTCTTTCTGTGAGCTGAGATTATAAATTTAGAAGCAGTTGCCTCAGATGTTGCATGCAAAGATTAAACTATGCAGAAAAAAAAAATTGGTTTAATGTTTAATGTGTTTTAAGGTTTTTTTTTATTTTCATTAAGATATACTCATTTAAATGTTTTCTCAGTAAAATTGAAATGTTTTGAAGGTGTATTAGAAACAACAAAAATATACAAAATAAGAACAAAAACATTAATTTAGAAATGAATTGCGGATAGTTTTATTAACAAACTATGATACAATGAACTGGATTAAAATGAGTAATTGTGATAAATGTTAGTAATGTCTGTACAGTCTTCATGCAATCAATGTCAAACTATTGCTGTGGATGACCAGGGGGCTGCTGCTGCGGCGGATAGCTCGGTAACTGTGTGTTGCTGGGGGGTGGGTAGGGATACGGCACCTGCTGCATATTGGAGTACATCTGGGGGGTGTTTGGCGGAGGATACGCAGGATACTGGGGTGGGCCAGCCACTGCATAAGGCGGATAATTGCCAGCATATGCGTAAGGCACAGTGTATCCAGGAGGCGCTGGTTGAGGGTTCACTGGCGCAGCGTAGGGTAACTGCTGAACTGTGGCCTGGAGCTGTTGCTGGTAAGGATCCCCTGCTTGCAGCTGTTGTTGCTGGTAAGGATCCACTGCTTGCAGCTGCTGTGGTGGCATAACTGCAACTGTGGCTGTCTTTGGCTTGCCTGGTGGCGGCGGCGGGGGTGGTGGTGACTTGGACCTTACTATTGGTGTCCTAGGGGGTGGAGGGGGAGGTGGTGGTGGAGAGGCAGACCTTTGGGACTTACGGATGTGCTTCACCTTGACCTTGTGTCTCCTCTGTTTAGAGGGGGGAGGAGGCGGGGGTGGGGAGATGTTTCCGACGTAGGGATCTTTGGTAGGGGGGATGCCATCTGCGAAGGTGACGGTCTTCTTCGGCTGGGGATCCCGCGTGGGCATGATGAGGATGCCTGGTTTTGTTGTTGTGGAAGAAGAGGTGACGACAATGTTTGTGTAACGTCTGCTGGACTTTCGCTTTTTCTCGGGAATCGCTTCTGCTGTGGCAAGTGGCGACTCGATGGACGAATGCTTCGAAGGGTCGCCGACCGACTCTAATTTTCCTAGGCACAGAGCTTCTGAGGCCTCTTCAGATGAGGAGACTGCCTCATTAGAGTCGAAACATGCAGCTGAATCAACTACAGAACTGCTGACAGCCTTGTCTTGTGGAGAAATAATGCCCCTTTTGCTTTCATTTTTGAAGTTCATGCCAAAGAACTGAGAAAGGATTTTGGACATTTCAGTGTTTTCAAATGCCTGCAAGAGACCAGTAGATGTTCCAGAATTATCTTGCTCATTTCGATTTTTCTGCTGTATATATTCAAGATACGTTTTGGATAAATTGTAGGCCTTGAGTGAGAGTGGATCACTCAAAATGCTAGCAATTTCTGAACGAGCCTCATTATCTGCTGCATTAGACAATCCACTGACAATAGGAATAGTAGTTCGGCTGGCTTCATCTGATTGTGTCATTTTGTAGTTTTCTTGCTTCGGGATAGGACTTTCATCTTGGATGTTACTGGTTAAACCAATATTTATTTCTTCACTTGGCTGACTAGATTGAAAAGATTCTGGTGCAAAGTGAGCTAAACCATCACCTAAGAATGGAATTGTATTTGGAACTACTACTGAGTGTTTAGTTACGAGTGGGATAGCTTCAATAATTTCTTTGTCATTTTTAATGGTATCAACTTGACTATCCGTATTAGATCTGTCAAAAGTATCTAAAACGCAGCTATCGGAAATTTGTAGAGGATTTTGGGTTCCCATGACAGGATAAAAAATCGACGCAGTAGTTACATTGCCTGAAACATCTTTCATATTTATATCACTGGATGTCTTTTCTTCTCTAATAAGCTCTGATACAAGTTGTTGCTGATACGGATACACTGTTTGTAGCTGTTTTGGGAGAGTAACTGTGATTGCAGATTTTTTAGGCTTTCCTGGAGGTGGGGGTGGGGGGAGAGGTGGGGACCTATTGTGTTTTTTTCTACTTTGCTTCACTTTCTTTCGGCTAACTTGATCTAGTTGATTAGTTGATACATTTATCACTTCCGAAGAAGTCATCATTGAGTCTCTTTCTTCAAAATTTGAATAAATTTCAACATCACTTTCATTACTATCTAAAGGATTTGATGTAGCAGGATGAACTATTATTAAATCTTTAGAGAATTGATACGAATTTTGGCATTCAATATTGCTTTGATATTCAACTTGATTTGCACTAAGGAAATTCGTATCTTCCAAACCAATTTCAAAAGAATTTTCTTGATTAAAAAAAATACTATCATCTTTAGCATGAAAATCATCATCAAATTTTGATTTACTAAGAGTTTGTTTACAAATATTTTGTATGGGAACAGGAGGAGAAGAAAAATCAGAGTTCTCTGAAACCAATTTTTTAGGTTTTAAATTAATTTTGATTTTTGTATTCTTTTTTAGAAGAGGAGGTTCGCTTTTGCTGGTATTGTGAGATTCTAGATGTTGCAAACTAGATCCCTTGCTTAAGAGTCTTGTTTCAGCTGCATTCAAATTTACAAGCTTAAGAAACTCATCATACTCAGAATTCAAATCACTTCCACCATCACTTTCCACAGAAAGTTTTTCCTCTTTAGGTAACTCACTCTCTTTACTTAGTACTGCTTTCTTGCTTACTGCTGCTGTTTCAACATCCAATAAACAAGGCTCTGGTGGATACAAAACTGTTTCCTTTAATGGCTTACATTCCACTAAATTCTTATTGTTCTTAGAAGGTTGAATAATTTCAGGCAAAACAGGGGTGTTTATAACAGGTTCTTCAGGATTTCCACATAGGTAGCCTCCTATCTTCTGATGTTCAGTTTTTTGAGACAATGTGGTTTTAATAGAACTTGCAGCAATTTCTTCTAAGTTTTCTGATACAGGAGTTATATTAACAGTCGCTTCAGAAGACAATGGAACACACAGTTTGTTTAAATTTAAGTCTGCAACTGTAATATTTTCCATGATAGGTTGTTCTCGCTCTACAGCTACTTCCTTTGGAACAGTCTCACGTTTTTCAAAACTTTGATTGGACTGATGTTTGGGGTCTTTGTGGGACAATGAAAATTTATCTTCATCAGATTGATAAGTACAGGCTGCTTTAGGACTCCATTCCATACCAGAGTTACTACAATCAGACTCTGTGTCCCACTTGGAATTCACTTTTTCAGGCTTAACTGCTGCTGACTCAACCGAATCAGATGTTTTTATATCAGCTTTCAATTCAGAAGTAGTTTCTTCTTTACTTTGCTCATCATCTACAGTGGAGGGTTGGTCTTGCTTTGAACTGTGCTTCTTGGAAGACTTACGTTTCGATAGCAGTGTTTCTGGTTCAGCCAAAGGTCGTTTCTCACCTCTGGGTGAGGATTTTGGTGATGAATCAGCAACAATAGGAGGACTCTCTGATTGAGAATAAGATGATTTCAGGGCATCTAGTGACGAGTTGGCCACAACATCTACTGGAGATGACTCAAGATCGCTTTCTTCCAGAGTAGAAGTTTCTTGCAAGTGGCACACAAAATCTCCACAAATTCGATTACAGCAATAACTAACAGAAGGGGTAGATTTGGTGTAATATATAGTATGTTTGGATTCAAGTTCATTTTTTTGTGAAACATGCCGCTTTTTACTTTTAGGCTTTAATTTATTTTCAGTTTCTTCAGCAGAAAGTGAATCATCTTCGAAAGTTCGCTTTTGCTGATCTGACCTAATGTTTTCAGTATTTACCTTATATTCTGTTTTCTCATCCTGTTCTTGAAATTTTTCATTAAGAGCCTTATTTGTTGATGCTTCAACATTGTTTTGATTTTCGATAGTATCTTGACTGAAATCATTAAACTTGTTTTCCATTACTTCTTTTGAGCCTGAAAACAAGTCTGGATTGTCAAGTAATTCTTTATCTGTTTTTGAATTTTTAGAACTTTTTGATAGATCCTCATTGCAACTTGTATTACTGTCCGCTTTTTTCTTTATGTGTGTTAATTGGGAATCAATCCTTTCATTTTCAGAGGATTTTTCATAACAAATATCTTCACTAGAGATTGATTGCCTTGCAGATCCATCTGTAGGCTCGATTGTCTTCTCTTTGGTAAGATAAGTTCTCTGTTTATTATTATGACAAGCTAAAGAGTTAGTTGAATGAGAATCTTCACTGTCATCAAATATACTAGATGTTGACATCAATTCATGAGAAACACCGGCATTTTTTGATTGTTCTTTCAAATTCATCTCATCACTCTCAGACAAAGACATCTTTTTTGAGTTACTTGATTCTTTCTTTGAGATTTGTTCATCTTCTTTGTCGCTAGAGCTGCTTGAATTGCTACTTTCAGATTCATTAGAAATGCTATCATCACTTTCTTCTGAGGAGTCGCTGCTACTGCTACTACTGCTGCTGCTAGAACTACTGGAAGATTTTTTACCTTTTTTCTTACACATAACTTCATACATTACACGGATAGCATCCTTCAATTTTTTGGATTTTTTATTTACATCTAAACCAGTTTTTTTACAAAGCTTTTTGAAAACTTTATTTTCCAACATTTTAGCATACAATTTATCTTTTTTAGATGTAGCTGAAGCTTTTTTGGTTTTCTTGGAGATTTGTTCCACTTTTGCGTCAGCCTTGCCTTTTAAATTTGTTTCTTTATCTGTCTCTTTTTCTTTTGACTTGTTTTTCTTTAAACCATCTTTTTTAGGGGGACTGATTAAATTTGTTTTTTCATCTATAATTTTTTCCTTTGATTTACTTTTCTTTACAGCATCTTTTTTACTAGGACTGATAAAATGATCTGATGATGCATTTGTTTTTTCATCTATAACTTTTTCCTTTGATTTACTTTTCTTTACAGCATCTTTTTTACTAGGACTGATAAAATGATCTGATGATGCATCTTCTGCATTATAAACACTGTTAGGACTTAGGTTTGATGCTGAAATAATGGGTGATTCAATGACTTTAGTACTGCTGCTTTTTTCTATGTCATTTTCTTCGCTTTTTTGGCTTAATAATTTATTTTTTATTTCTTTATTTTTTAATTTTTTACTAGGGATTAACTGGGTTTGACAAATTGAAGAACTGTCTTCAGCTGAAAAAATGCTTTCCTCATGCATACTGGCATCTAAATAGTTATCTTTTTCTTTACTAGTTTTGATGGACTTTTCTAAGTTGATGTTGCTTAATTTAAGTATTGTTTGTTGGTTGATATCACTAAAAGGATAATCTGCCATTTCTTTATAAGTTAATTTGTCTACCCTTTGTTTTGAAATTGGGGAATTAGTAATATTTTTAATAGAATCAGGGATTTGTAGCTGTTTTTCATTCTCACTGTAAGTACTTTTATCAATTTTAACTCGTTCAACTTCTGAAAACTTCGTAGGGGAGAGACTTTGAGGCAACTCAACAAAAGTTTTAGTAAATGAATCCTTTTTGGAATCTACAGTTAATATATTATTGTCCTCAACCACATTTTTTTCAATCACAGTCTTTTTGTTCTCCTCTGACTCAGATTCTGATGAAGCTTCTTCCTGATTCATAGCCTTCTTCAGACTCCTAAGCTCAGCTGTTACTTGTTTTAAACTCTTAGATCCAGCTTCTGACTTTTCTTTAGTAACTTTAGGTTCTGCTTGCGATGTTTCTTTTTGTGTACTACCTTTATCAATTATCTTCTCCTTTTCAACTTTACATTCAGCAGATACTTCCAATTTTGTTCCCTCTTTCTCAGTCATTGATGATTCAGATGTTCTCTCCTCATGAACTTTGCTTCTTCGTGAACTAGAGTGTTTTCTCTCCCACATCTCTTCCTCATGCCTTTTGGAGCGTTCTATCTCTTCTTCATGTCTTCTGGAGCGTTCTCTCCCAGGGGAATACCGACGATCATCATACCTTCGACTTCTGTCTCTTTCATTGTGCCTACCATCCCAGTCATGGGGTCTCCTTTCAAACTCATGTGACTTTCTATCTTTCTCATATTGTCTGTAATCACCAGACCTTCTGCCTTTGTCTCGACTTCTGGACCTTCTTCGGTCGTAGTACTCTCTCCTATCGTCTGACCTACCAGACTTTCTGTCTGGTGATCGGTCTCTCCACTCACGAGATGACCTTTTACGATCTTGGGGTCTGTATTTTTCTTCTGAGGAATGACTTTCATTCTTTTTTACCTTTGGTGGTGTCTTTTCTTCTTTTTCAGCTTGTGACTTGCTAATTTTTTCTTTGTCCTCTTCAACACCATCAACTTTCTCTGATTTTTTTAAAATGTCTTGCTTGACAAAGGTCAGGAATCCAAAATTTGGTTTTTTAGAAAGTCCTTCTGGGGGGAGACTAGGATATATCTCTGTCTTGGAAAGCATGGACTCACTTTCTGGATCAATTTTTTCAGATGCCAATTCATCTTTGCTCTGTTGACTGTCTTCCTCCTCTTCCTTAAATATGGCTTCGACTCCAGTGCTCTTCTTCTGGCTGCCTTTCTTAGACAAGCTAAATGACAATGCTGCACCGGATTTAAGTTGACATGAGTCAGATGTAGAAGATCCAAGTGCCTTTGATTGGGAGAATGCCATTAATCTCTTTCTTGCAAGGGCCTTACCCAAGAGAACTATGGACTTAGGAACAAAACTCGATTCTTCTTCTGGCAAAACTAAAGGATTTGTAAAATCATCAGCTGACTCTTCTTCTGTTTCATCGGGAACCACAGAAAAGTCTATCAATGAAGAACGTGATTTGGGCGGCGACTTCAACTTTTCAAGCGCAGCTGATGGAGGAGTTGACAATGGTAAAAGAATAGTAACTGGTTTAAGAGGGGTTAACGAAGGTAAAGGAATATTTATTGATTTTGGAGGGGTTGACAATGGCAAAGGAATAGTAAATGGTTTAGGAGGGGTTGACAATGGTAAGGGGATATTAACTGATCGAGGGGGAGTTGACAAAGGAAAGGGAATAGGAGGGGTTGACAATGGTAAAGGAATAGTAACTGGTTTAGGAGGGGTTGATAATGGTAAAGGGATATTAATTGATCGAGGTGGAGTCAACAAAGGTAAGGGGATAGTAATTGGATCACCAGGTAAAGGAGGTAAGTCCATGTCATTAGGTGAAAAGAATATTGTGTTCCTGAAAACTTCCTCTTTTGACTGAAGAAGATTAGGCTCAGTACTTTTTGGTTTATTATCTTGCTTATTGGTACCAGATTTGTCCAAACCAGTTTGATCTTTTCTGGAAAAAAAATCCTCCATAATATTTTCCTGGCTAGAAATACATGAACTTGAATCAGTGACAGGTGGATCTAAAGTCATTTTTACTGATTTTGTTCCTGAACAGCATTTTATGTTATCTACATTATTGGAAGAATTTATGTGTTGGCTATTACGAAGGGGAGAAGTTTCTTCCCTCTCCATAGATGGTGGCACAACAAAACTGTTATCTTCTGACAGTTCCTCTGAAGGATGTGTGGGAGAGTACGATTCATCTCCATCCAATTCTGAAGGTGCTACATTGCTTTCATTTCGATTTTCATTGCCAATAGTTTGAAATCCTCCTCCTGGTATAAATTTTTCTCCAGTTCCCATTTCAATGGGACCCCTGAAAATTATAAAACAATTTAAAATTAAGTCAGTATTTTGAAATAATCACTGTATTATTGCATCAGCAGTATTAACAATATAACATTTCAAGTAAAGAGTATTTGTAAATATACAAATACACAAATGGCATTAAACTTTAGTTTTAAAAACTGAATGTTGTATCACATTATAACAAGATTTAATAGGAAAATTGCTTAAAACTATCACTTTTAGCAAACAATTGATTTGAAGTTAATGGAAGGAAAAAAACAGTTACCATTAATATTTCTATAGAAATATACTTTTCAACAGCTATAAGATTTTTTTCTACAAACAAAGAATCTAACACTATTAATATACCCGGTAGCAGAAACCACGCAGCACGGCAGCAATGCTGCAGCCCGATTTGGGGTCTGCGGCCAAATTGCCGAAACTCTCCCCCCCCCCCCCCCCCCGCGTTACGTGTATATTCTTTCCCACGAACCGGCTCAACTCAAGTGGGGAGGGGGTTAAGATAATTTTTAAAAAATTTTAAGGATTAGCTACCTACTAATTTGTAGCTGGGATCAATCTGGAGTGGCATTTTTCGCAAAATGCGATGTGTTGCACGAAAATGCGAAAAAAAAATATTGGCCGTTGCGAAAATGCATTGCCGTAATTCGGTGAAACTAAACTTAAATTTCAATAAACAACTACTTCAAATAGCCGATTCTAATAATGAAAATACTAAATTTAATCAAAATGGGAAGATGAATTCAGATTAGATTATACTAAGATGTCGTCAAATCTCGGCCAGCCAGTGCAGTGCAATCTCCCATTAAAAGAGGAGTCCAATAATGCTTCCTGATTTACTTATTTTGCTGCCTAGTAATTTTAAAGAAATGTACCGATAACATCACGTTGCATCAGAATGATTGACAGTTCTTTGGCTCTGCGTGATCAGAAGATAATCTTGTTATTTTTGTAGCTCAAGTTCAGACCAAGTCTGACAACCAGATCAAGTTCTCTGATCAAGTTTCCAATTCACGGAGTCCGTGATCACAAGACCAGCTTGAATGTTGAAATACTTTTTGTTTGATGTTGCTAGTAAATTTCTAGTTCTTGAATTTTTCTAGAAAAGTGCATGAATATTTTTTTTCTTACAAATGTATGAACCATGGTAATAAGGATATGTAATGAAAGACCAAAAGTTGGGGATTTCAAACAACCAGAACTTGATTTTAATACCACATGAACAGCAAAAACATGTTCATAGACAAATCTGAGGATAATCCAACACCTTAAATAAAAGCAAATATACTTAATTTTAGTTTTTTAATAAAAAAATTACAAATAAATGTAGTAGAATACTATTAAATAATTATTTAAATTTGCCGCGTCGTGATTCATAAAATAATTATCATTGTGTTGTTAAGCTATACTGCTAAACAAAATTAACTGCTACACAAAGATTGATTTATGTATAAATTCAAGTGATTTAATTGGCGTGAAACACGCTGATTTATAAGTAACTAATTTTTCTTGAGCATTTTGCTACAGCTTTCTTCTACATTTTAGCATTTTTTTACCCAGGCTGATCCTTGCCGTGCAGTGCACCAGTAGGTGCAATGGCTTCCAGTACCGAATATGTTATATGTCATGATTGTACTATATTAATTAAACTTAAAAATTATAGCATTAATTTAACAGCCGCTTGCCGGTGTACGGTAAATCTTCTGATAATGTCGCGGGGGGGGGGGGAGGTTTTTTCCTTGCAGCCAAATTTTTTCCTTAAAACGTCATGCTGCAGCCACATTCCAAAAGTTCTGCTACTGGGTTAATATATATTCAAGCTTGTAACAAATAAACTTCCAACACAGAATTCTGCAAACTCTTAAAAGAAAATTAAACCTACCGCATCTCTGCAGCTTGTGCTCTCATTTCTGCAAGATAGTGCAACCTTTTTGCTTCGCGTTCTTTTTTCTTGTCCTCTTTACGCCACTTGGATACAACGTTGCGTTCGAACTCACGTTGTCGCAGGTCCTTCAAACGCTAACAAATAAAGAAAACTTTATAAATAGTATGATACTTCATTTTAAACTCATAATAATAGCTGCAGAAGTGGAGAAGTTATCAGAAAATTGACATTTAAGCATATAGTTCTAGACTTTACCAGTTATTCTAATAGTTTAAACTAAATAACCAAAATAACACAAAAATATTGTCATAAAAATCCTTTAAACTAAACTCTTTACCGTGTGTGTCTGAAGATTAACTTTTTATCTTCAACTCAAGAAAAAAATAATTAGGTAATAAATTCTTTAACGATGCCTAATAATGTTCCCCTTAGAATAATTGCATTGGCATAGAATTAGACATTGACATCACACAAAATATTTTAGAATTTTTTTTAATTAGAACTAAGTGATTTGTCTAAGTGATTTGTATACAAGTGAAAATACCTAAACCAGAATAGGTTTTGAAAAATTATACTCATTGAAACTACTATAAAAATAAACATTATTTTCAATTTTCCTATAGAAGTATGAAACTCACTTGTTTATGGGCGTGATCATAAGAATTTATGTGATTATCAAACTCTTGATATTTGTAATACTGCTTTTCACACAGTTCACAAAAGAAATTAGCTTTTAGGCTAGCCAAACCTTCCTGGACCGCTTTTTCTTTTTCTTGAGCTGCCTAAAATGAACACAAACATTTATGAAAATAGTCTGTAGGATAAAACTAATTATAACATTTGATCTACAAATCCTGTGTAATTTACTTTGTATTTCTGCTGCAGTTCAACTGAATCTTGTTTTTCAGTCTCTAAAACTCTGCGTCTTTCGGTTGTCTCTTCTGCATAGTCCAACTACAATAAACATTCACACTCAGCAAGATCAAATGAAAATTACAAATAAGAGAATTAGCCATTCACAAATTATAAGGAGAAAAACTAATCTTTATGATGAAGAAATAGAATGTCAATTGCATTTAAAAATTAATTCTATTTACGACAAACCCTTGCTACTTATAAAAACATACATAAAACAGAAAATAAAAGTGAAAAGGTAAAAAAAAAATTTAAATATAAATATGTCTAGGTACAAAAAAAAAGTTAAGTTGAAAACATCATACAAAGTAGATTTAAAGAACCATGAATTTATAAAAATATGTATAATTAAAAAGAAAATTAATATTCTATAAGACCTATTTTACATAAAACTCATACAAGATAAGAAATAGAACATAAAAATTGAATCAAGAAATGTCAAACAAATTTTAGAAGCTTTGAGGAACAATCGACATTTGTTATTTTTGAAATTGAAATGAATGAAAAATTTAAATAGAATGAAAACAAATGTTGCCAATAAATAAGAAACTGATTGCTCTAAAAAAATCTGAGGAAAAGTTCTTTTTTGAATACAGAAACAAAATTTTATAGCACAGCAAGTTAAATATTATAGATTCATTATTGAACGTTTTCACAATTGCCACAAAATTTCATGAATACTAGTTTATTTTCCGGAACAAATCGAAAATTTCTCGGACCTGACTGAAATGATGGATGGATGGAGAGGAGAAAGATTTAAAAACTGTCAAGATCAAAAATCGGAAATCAAAGGTGAGAGACGACTTTGGAGTTATATTGTTAGGGAGGCCATAGTTCAACACTGACGGTAGGGCCACTAAGTAAGATAATGTAACAACCATTTCATTTTTTTAATGCTGGAAAAAAAAAGCATCACATCTTTAACCTTTTTTTACGTGCCTCTGAGCCAAGGGAAATTTTTACAATTCTACATTAAGTTAACACAGACATAACTATCTGGTGGGTAGAGACTATCTGAGGTACAGACTTGTTACTAAGTGTACTAAGCTTGTTTTCTAACTCCATAAAACATAATATTTAGGAGTCAAAAATTTAAAATAATTTTAAATAATAATCTATATAGATATGACAGACAAATGGTGTTTTTAATGGATAGACAATTTGCAATAAAAAAGGATAACAAAAATAATATAGTTAAACCTTGTTAATACTACTACAAATACGTTCTACTAATGTCTTACAAATACTTTTTTAAAAGAATTCAAATAAACTCTAAATAAAAATGATCCAACAACCATTTTTGAAAAAAAAAATTAAGTTGTTCACAATAATTATTTTACACCAATTAAGAAATAAGTTACAAGGAAAATAAAACAATTAGGGTGCCTAAAACCTCTATACAGCTGCTTCTTAAAATAAACAAATACTAAATTATCTAACTATTAATAACATAAGCTCTTCATTTATCACAAATATATGAATCTCTTGAAGTTCACTTTAACAAGGTTAGACCACATAAACTATTATAAATAAAAAGAAGTCTTGGCTGTGAGTGGGAATGGGGCTTGGGTACAGATGTCAATCATTTACCTCCATTTCCCACCTTCCAAATCCCATGCTGTCATTCTTCAGGATGATGGGAAGGGGATCAAGGCGACCTAGAGTGTCATGAAATAACTATGAAAGCAAAAGAGTGGATGTAAACACACCTCTCAAAGCACTACTCTACTGCACTTTTAAAATACGATTAGTTTTTTTTATTTGAACATTTATTGTACTGCTTGAATAAAATATTTTGTTAGGAACCAATAAAACATTTTAATTTTAATATACACCTGTATAAGTCCTGAAATGTATGCAAACATCCTAGTTTCTATTGTAAACATTGTCCCATTAAGTTACATCTTTAATGAAAATAAACTCATTTGTTTGAATATTCTTTTTTCTAACAAATATATTCATTTATTTTACAAATATTACTCTGCACCCCACTTTTTAAAACATATGTTTCTACACTTAACCTTACTGACAAAAACAACTATTAATTATTTTATAACTAATATTTAAAAAAGAAATTTTTTATGTGAATGGATTGTTACACATGTAATCGAATTCCGTAAAAAAAAATTGCTAAGTCAATTGTTATATAGCCTTAAGCTGCTTCTTTACTAAACCATCAATTTGTTGCAATACTGAATGATTAATTTTCGTTAAATATTTGCCACAAATTATATAGTTAAACCTGTCTGTAACAAAATTGTTTAAAATGTAATTTTTAAAACTAATATAACAGTTGTGTTAAAAATACACAACTATATGATAACCAAAATAGTTTTAGAAAAAGCAGAAAAGTTTTAATATTTTAATTTTTATACTTATTTCACGAGCAAAATTTGGCTTTGTGATGTTTAATTTTTGCTTGTATATTTCATTGAAAGGGCTAATGCATCATTCTTCCAAAAAGGGCAGATTTCTGTCCTGGCACCATTTTAGTAGTTACTTTGTTTTAGTAAAAGATACGCATTTATTGTAGCTATTGAAGTCTTTAGTCTCCAATCCGTTACTGAAGTATCAGCTACGTTACCAGTGATTTTCTTAAATAATTTTTAATTTGAAAAAATAGAAGGAATTGAACAGGACCACATCTTTACTAATGTTCTTTAGTAGTCGGTACATCCCAGAAGAAGAAGAAAAATTATAATTCAATGGACAATTCCCATATTCTTTAAAAACTACTAAAAATACAATTTTTCGATAAAATAAACAACGCTGATTTCAAATATCTAGGTTAAAATGTACGCAAAAAATTGTGTTATTAAATATTCAATGTTAAAAAATCATAAATTTTTAGTTCTTGTGTTTGAATCGTTCTGCTATTGGCTGAGCGATTGTGACGTCGTACATGTACACTAGGTGGCGTTTGTTTACTATTTCAGTCATTGCGATTTTTTGATTCTCCCATGCTTTTTTACGGTTCATTTTTTGCTTTATAACTTTCTTATCCTTTGAGTTAATTCTCTATTCTTGTTTATTTCCTTTTAATATTTATTTAATCATAAGTTGTTTTTTAAAAATATATTAAAAAATATATTTTAAAGGAGATACGGTACCCCAAACATTATTTTTAGTAATAATAACATAAACTTATAAATTAATGTTTTAATATAATGTTTACCATCAATAAACATTTTACAGCGATAAAAACAAATATTTACAAGTAGTTTTTCATTTTTTAAAGTCAAAATTGAACTTTTTTAAACCTTACTCATCTTTCAATTTTGAGACTAACTCCACACCAAACTTTTATAGTTTGTTTTTAGAACTATTTGTTCGAGAACTGTGCATGGATTTTAAAATGTGAGCTACAGTAAAAAAGTACGGAGTGTCTACGTGCAATGGCACCGTACCCGCATTACGCGTACGGGTATAGTAACTCAAACTGCGCAGGACTGAGCCTTATTAGCAGTTTGAGCTTGATCTTTCACGGACATTGTTAGCTTAGTGTTAGCATAAGCGATTCGTAATCAATAGGTCCCGGGTTTAAATCCCCTCTCTCGTCAGAAGTGCAAATGTTTTTTTTCCAAGCTTTTTTTATTTCACCCAGGAAGCTCATCGTTTTAAAGGTGTCCTGGATAGTTTACTTGCATTTTTTAAGTTTTCATGAATTATTTAAATTTCTAATTTTTTGAACGCTCATTTCAAATAGCTAGAACTGATGTTTTTATAGAGAAAAACAATTTTCCCGTTCCCCAAACGAGTGTTTAGGCTTTCAATGCGCCCTACGATACTGCCCCATGTTGAGTACTGATGTTTTTTAGAGAAAACAAAATTGCCCGGAATATCTTCATAAACGCCGAAATACGTGGAGTAAAAGCTAAAAAGTAAAGTTATTTCTTTCTTGTTTTACCTTTCGAATTGTGTTATTATTGATAAAGTTTTAATATTATTTTGTGCTATTGAAAGATGTTCTAATTCCACAGGTCATTCATAACCAAATTATCGTTTTTACAAAACACAACTTTCCTTGTCAGATTAAATATCATAATTTATTCGTAGGAATTTAGTATTACTCTTTTAACTAGGGTCATACATTAAAATAATATGAATAAAGGTACTACTGTAGAAAGAAAAAAAAGTTGTCGTTCTGAATTTTCCGAAAATTGCATGGTTTCGTCTGAACGGGTAAAAAGCGTGGCATATTTTGTTTGCGCAACTTTTACCCATCGGAATAAAAGGAAAAAATTTGAAGAAATACTGAACTTTCCAAAAATAGTATGTACTATTACGTGGAAGTCTATAAGTAAACATTATTAACAATGTTTTGAGCTATCTCAAGTTGCTACATTTGACATGTTATCCGTATAGACTACTTAAAAAAAAACTTAATCTAATTATTGTGCCTTTATGGCTCTGCCTTTTTTTTGCCATGTGTTACATGTAAATTTATACTTTTAAAGAATAATTAAGTCAGTCCCTAATCCTATTAAAAACTGGTTCTTTTTTTTAATCACGTCGCATGGCTGAAATCCATCGTTTTCGCTGTATTGATTCTGTTGGTAAGTGAAAATATATCTTTTCTGGAGCAGTTGTAGTCTTATTACGACACTCGGGAACTAAGCAGTTAGCAATATGCCATTATTAAATAATATACAAACTTACTGCATTAAATTAAACGAAAATCGAAAGTTTTGCAAAACGATTTGTGAAATATCCCGCCTATCGATATATGCAACTGAGGAGTTTTGGTCACGTGCTATGTACATGTACGTCACAGTCGATTCCCCGTGGAACGTACTGATTTTCTCGCGCTTTTTAAAAGCCTGATAACTTTTAAATCAAATAAAAAAAATAACTACGCATCGGAGAGCAAAATTTTTCGGCACTTATTTTGTCTCACCTATTTACGTCGAATAAAAAAATAAAATGTGGGAATTGTCCATTGAATAATTTTAAAATTTCTAAACAAAATAAGTGAAATCGGCCCTCTTTTGAAGAATTACTCTAACTCAAATTTTCAATTCAATGTTTTGAAATGAAGAAGAAACATATCACATTCCAGCACTCACCAAAAATTCATTGTAAAATATATTGCTATATGTTTCCTTAACTAAATGCTTAGTAAAGTACATTAATCAAACTTTGCAATTCAAATAGTCAATGGTTCACTCATTGTGATTTCATATTTATTAAATGTTGTATTATTACTATAATAGAAAAAAGTTTAAAGCACATTACATAGGCTATGAGAGACAGGTTTGCCTTTTAGTATCTGGGTTGGTTTCTAAGGTAACTGTATATTGTATAACTCATTTTGAATCCAATACTTTCCCTTAAATTTCTCCAAAACTTAAGTTCTTAATATCAAAATCATTAATAGTGAGTTAGTTCATAATTATTATACATATTAAATTATTTTTTAAATGAGAGTATTAGTATAATAAAACATCCAAATTATATAGAATATTACAAATACTACAGTAATATGGCCTTTTACTCAACACTTTTTACACATAATAACCTTTGATCAATAAAACAAATTTGATATTTTTTAGTCATAAACAGAGCTAAATAAAAGCATTGCTAGTTAACTTTGAGATAAAGAACTGCCTTGGTCAACCAGTTGAAACATTATTCGGAAAACATTTTTAAAATTTTAAAATGCTGAAGTCATAATATTTACAAATAGGGCATTTAAATGATCAAATATTATTATATGACAATGTTGTTCAATTAGCACTATTTATTGCAGTTGAAATCATAAACCAAATCCACAAACCAAAATAAAGGGGTATATTAAAAAACTTATAGCTTATAGTAATATAGCAAAAATCTCAAAACGAACTTTCATATACCAATAAACAAATGACGTGGATGTTAATTAAAACTTCATTCTACATCCATAATTTTTGGAAACTAACTAAATTAAGAAACTCAAGACGTATTTTTAAAATCCTGTAAAGTAGTGCGTTGAAAATCTTGTATTAGAATAGAATGCAAGGAAGTCAGTAAAAGGAAAATGGTCCTTAAATAGAAAACATCTAAGAGCAAAATTAGAGTAGCTTGAACAAGCAAAAAGTATTAAGACAATGTCTAAAAAATAAAATTGTAAATAAGTCTCAATAATGCCAATATAAAGAAAGAAAAACCTATAAAAACCAATTAAATATCATTCATTCATTAGAATAATTCAAATAGCCTCATAGTAAAGTTTGCACTCGATTTTCTGAACTATTTTTGTGGATAAATCGCAATATCAAAAGAACAAAAGTTAGTAGTAACAGCAATGGGGAAAAAGATGTAAAAAGATTGATTGTTAAAAGTGGAAGGTTTATAGTTCGTGACAAGTGCATGGTCAAAATTTCTTTGTTTATATAGACAGTTAAATAAAAGCTGATGCTTTAAAGCAGCTACAGTTTAAGAACATTCATTTTAAAATATTTTTATTCTGATAAATAATTTCCTCTTCGCAATATTTTTTTATAAATTACAATTTTCAAGTATTCTAAGCATTAAAATTATAGCATTTTAAGTTTTAAAACAATAGCACAAATATTTTATAAATATAAACTTGTTCTTAAAGTAGAATGTCAAACTATTTGTAAAACTAAAAATCGTTTTGAATAAATTAGAAAATATATATAATTAAATCTTGACAAGAAATGTTTAAAATACAATTTCATAACAAAATTAGGCAAATATAACATACCCTGTTCTGTTCTTCCCAAACCTTTACCACTACACCAACCTTGTTTTTGAAGCAGTTGATATCCAAGATTATCCTAAAATAACATAAAAAACACTATTTAAAAATCATGAGAATGAAGGTTAAGTGTTGGATATTCAATCTTAAATTTTATTTTATAAACTTGAGCTACGTCAATTTTCAGTTTTAATAAATAAAATATTAAAAGTCATTACACATGGTATGGGCTGGGCAAATGATGATTGTTCAATTTCTAAAATACCATCATCGTACGTATCAATACTTTTGCTCTAAAAAAGAAACGAAACATTATAAACATAGTAAATCCCAACTTTAGTATATATGTATTTTAAAAATGTAGTTTTCCTTTAATAGAATAACCTTCACTGTTTTGTTGACAATAAATATTAAATAATAACTTAATGTTTATACATTTAAAAATCAAACACAAATCCATATAGGTATGCATTCAAAATAGTCTGTTAGCTTTATAGAATTATAAAGACAAATTCTGAATAACGTATCTGCTTAGATCAAGTTAGTCAACCTAAAACGCCTGCACAACATAACTATTCATGGGCTTAAAACTGATTGTGCTTTTCTGCATGTTTTGGAGAACTCTGCTAAAGACATTTTTGTGTAAGGGCCCTTTTTATTTTAAGTAATTGATAAAATGGAAGAAACCTCAGTGATTTAAAATATTTTATGTTGCATTAACATTAATACAACAATAATTTTTTAAAATCTGAAATTCAAATCCAGCTTTCAGTGAACTTAACTTAATCCAACCACCATCAGTTTCAATTATAAATGCTTACAAATTAACTTTCTTTATAAAAAAACAACTATTTCATTTTCTTAGAATTACTAATTTCATATATGAGTATTTAACATATACATATAAATATTATAATATATAATTAATGTATTATAATTATATATATATATAATACAATATATATATATCATTAATATATATTTTATATTATAAATATATAAAATATAATTTAATAATACTTATAATCATATATATAACTATAGTAATACATAATATTCATGTATAAAATATTATACTTATTATCATTTTTCAAACTATCTATATAACATTATTATTGATAATCATATATATATCTAATACATTGATAATACATATAATAACTATAATATAATATAAATATACATATTATACATTACATTACATTAATACAAACAATAATTATTACAATATCTAAATCATAATCATCTATCATGACTAACTATATCATAAATCAGTTTAATATATAATGCTTAAAATAATTTTTATAAAAAATATAACTATTATATTATATATTAGAATATACTAATATTATATATAATATTATAATATATATATATATCTTTGAGTGAAGCATTGAAGGCCCTTTAAAATCCTTATTAAACAATTTTTCCCAATTTTTTGTTTTGGTAAATTTAATTTTAAATTAATTGGAAATTTTTAATTACAGTATAGCAGTAACCATTTCGATAAATTACACCGTTTATGCAATCATTATTTCCATTTTAAGTATGGTTATGAAATCATTAAATCGAAGGGCAGATGGAGATCAAATTTAAAAAATATTACTTATGCAAACAAATCTAGCAACTTCAAAAAACATAATTCAAGTATCCTCAATCCTTCACATGCAATGAAAGGCAGAAATGTTGCTGAATAATTATAGAAAAGGTTTAAGCACTCATGCCCATGTCAAATTATCCTTAAGTATGGCTAAAAACCCTGAGGTTAAATGCGAAAAAACCGGGAGTCAATAGATAATCTATAACAATTTCGATAATTTAAACAATTTTTGACAGATCTATTATAATAGAATGGTGTAAGTGCTGTTTATACAATTTAACTTAAATTGTCAAATTAGTTTGTTCGTAAACAGTAAATAAAAGTCCCGGGGGTGATAATTATAGTAGGAAATGTTCAACTACCTCGTAATCTCGGTCTTCGTAAAATCGGTTAAATTTTTCAGACATTATGCATGAGAATATTGTTTAAGACAATATAGGATCCGTCATAATGAACTGAATTTAATAATTAAATTGAAATTGAAATATGGAAAATTACAGACATAAACACACAATCGCAGAAATTTACTTTGTACCTTCCCTTCCCTTCATTTCATCACAAACACTACATATGAATGAGTTTTGAATGGGCCTTTTTCAAGTGTTGAGTGGCAACAGAGACAATAAGAGCGAAAGTAAATTCTTTTTCGAACCTCGATTGGTGAATCAATATCACGTGGGAACAGAGCACTAATCAGAACCCCGATCGAAGGAAATGTAGACGTGAAAGCTGAAAGGGTACGTCAACTGTCACAAGCTAATTTTATTTTTTACCAAATTTTTAACAGAAATTTCACTTTCTCATGCATATGTAACTGCGTTGATTTATTCTCATATAAACTTATTAATATTTGATTCACATCAAAATCGTAATGGGCATGTTTCAGGTCTTGAGTGCCATCAGAAATGCAGGAGTGAAAATAAATTCTATCTAGAGCTATATCGATCAAAGAGTTCTGTTCAATATAATCTAATCGTTTCCGGCTGTCTATTTCTAGCCTCCTATAGGAGCTTTAACACAGCCAATTACGCCTCGTAATTTAGAACCCTGGTCAATTGACGAGGTTGACACCTGAGCGGGCACCCAACGGAACTTCGAGCGACCTCAATGTAACTTTGGAATCCAATATGCCTGTCAAACAAGTGCAATCGTGTCAATTTTACCCGCATCATATGCGCCATTCGAAAAATCGAGAGTTAACTAGAAAAAAATGGGACATAGGAGAGGGAAGGGGTATGCTTATGAAGTTTAAGACTTTGCGACTAATTGGAGAGGGGTCAAAATTTTGAAGGAAAATTCTGATATCATTCGAACAGCCTAAGCAAACTTTTTGTTTGTAACAGCCTAAAGCAAACCTTATGGCCACATCGTACGCAGATAATAATATTAGACCACTGCTGATTTATTGCTCTTCATGGCTATTTAATTGCATTTTCATTGCACAGTCTGTTTTATAATGGCAGGGTTAAACATGGGATTCTGAACGAGAAATCTATAATAAATGACTACCAATTTCACACCAACCTAAAGTTTTTTTTAACACTACAAATATACGTATGCTTCTAATTTTTAATTTGAAAGTTCTGTGAGACCAAATCTCAGTTGATATAAGTTGAACACAAAACTAGATATTTAAAATGATGCATTACACTATGCATATGTAACAATTCTATTAACTAAACAGTTGCTCTAAAAGTAAGATATCACAAAATTAAGTTCTGGCAATTAGCTTCTTTCCAGGCCAGGGGTGCCTACAGGGGGGGGGGGGTCAACGGCGCAGACTGCGTCGTTGAAATTTTAGGGGGGGGGGGGGTCGAAAAAAATAGAATTTTTTAATGTAAATGGTTTATTTTGTCTAAGATACAACTCTAACAAATTCTTGTTCTCTCTAATCATCTGTCCTGACCCCCCCCCCCCCCCAAAAAAAAACCCCTTCATGAATCAAAAATGGTAACCAAAATCCTTAAGAACATTACGAAAAGAAGAACATATAGATATGGCGTCGGCGCCTGACGATATATTTCTGACATTTATTACCCATAAACAACCCATCACTTCTTTAAAGCTGAAACAAAACACCTGCATCTGCCCTTCTCATGCCATAAATCTCACGCAGTCTGTATAACATACAATTCGATGAAATGATGACTCCCGCATATCTCTTTTTACCAATCACATTCGTGCAATTTTCCCGCTTAGATTGTTGTTTTCGAAACGGAGGGAAGCATCAAATCAAAGATACACTTTATTAAAAGCATCTATTTGATCTATTTTAAACTAAATAAAGTTAAAATGCACTGTACTATAAATACCCAGTAGCTTATTTTAAAGTGTTCGGGCAGTGATTCCGGTAAGATTTTCGTAATTATATAATTTGAACACTATTTTAATCTTGTTAACCGTCTGAAAAAGGCAAATTGGCTGAAATGTAAACTTGTTTTCACTGCTTGAGATTTAAATTAAAATCTTAACTGAAAATTTAACTTCTTAATTTGAATTTTTTTTATTTCTGTAGTAGATGGTTATAAACGACTCCGCCATGCTTTAAATTTTGGAATTTAATAAAATTATTAAATTTATAAATTTTTTAAAATTATGTGTGCTGCTTAAAAAAACAGTCATTTGACGGGTTTATACGTCTGTATCCTTTAGAAGGTTGGGCAAATAAGGAAAGGATTCTAATACTGAGAAGTTATAATTATATTTGATATTACTGATAATTTGAGTTTCAAAGTTACATTAAAACATTTTTGACACAAAAGTTAAATCTCTTCAGTTTCTTGCATTCAAATAAAATTTTAAAAGTTATTTTCTTTTAATTAAATTTTTACGTTATAGATTATTATAGTTCAACAACAATATTTATTGATTTTTTGCCTTAATTTTAAAAGTATGTACATTGTTAAAATATTTAATAAAGAGCTTTGCATATTGGCATTTTACAATGTGAAATTTTGGTGTATCTTTTACTCTATAAAACGGTAACAGCCTATAGCGGCCTCTTGATTTATGGACATAGTTGCCTATTTTTTTTCTTGTATTTGAAAATTATAAATATGGAATACAGCATTTTTTGTTTTGCTTCCAACCGACTGCATGTAGTCCTAAATTGTACAAAAATAATTACGTGTTTCTGATACCTCAATTTTTAATTTAGATTTAAAAATAGCTAGTTTTTGTCAATCTGAAACAGGAAATAATGTGATATTCTGTCGATTGATCTAGATTGTGTTTAGGTTCCTAAGCAAATCGGCGACGTTTTGTTTGAAAGTGTTGAAGTTTCGTGAAGTTGATTTTGAACAATAACAGTAGCTGGCACTAAATAAGTCGTGATCAATTATAACAGAACTTCATGTTTAATATTAACAACAACAAAAAAACTGAAAATAAATTTCTAACAAAAACGTATTCGAAAATTTTCTAATTTTTTATAAATCACATAATAAAAGAGGAATCGCAAATAAAATCTTTAACAATCTGCAAAATGATAATTCTATTTTAAGAGGCCCATCGCCGAAGAAACCAATGTGCTGACAAGTATTTCTCATAAATATTTCTTAATCACTGTTATAGCATTTGAAGCAGACATCATAAATATTCAGAATTTTGTATATAACATTTCTATGAATGTATGACCTTCGGATAATATTTCTGGCTTAGTATACATACATACCCAGGCCCAAGTCATTTCCCAGCTATTGCCTACAGTTAGAAACAGTAGGAAGATACTTGTCGTCTGGTGTCAAATGTGTGGGTGATTGAATATGTTAAGAAAGTTCAATTCCTAGTTTCAGGGTAAGAATTTTGTTTACTATTTAACTTTAATTTTATTAACTTATTAAATAGTAACTTTTTTTAAGTGAAACTATATCTGTAAACATAATAGAATAGTTCCGAAAAAGTTTGATATTGTCAAATGTGTTGCATTTCATAAAAAGCGAAGAGAGCATTTTTATGCATTAAGAATTGAGAGAAGGAAATGGAAGCTATTTTTTATTGGATTACGTGTCCGGCTATTTTTATTGATTTAAAAAATTCTATAATTACAATTACATAAATTTTGAGCGGAATTTTTACTGATTATTTAGATTCCGATAGCTTTTGCTGCAAAGAAAATCTATTTAAAGGAAAATTAAAAATAAGTTGTAATTCCGTAATATAAAAGCTATTAAAAAATGTGCTTCCCTTTTCAATTAGGGGCAACTCTGCGTTGACCTATCAGTAGAAAAATATTCAAGCAGAAAGTCAGTTCTTGGGTTTTACTTCTTAGGACAAAGTTACCCCATTCGGTGGTACTTAAAATATAATTTTACTATAAAGTTTCATGTATACACCGTAAAGCTTCCTATATACACTGTGTGGTAAAAATTACTTAGGTTCAGTGTACTGCATAAATCCATATAAATATAAAATCCACACCGGGTTTTTTTTTGTGTGTGTGTGTGTGGGGGGGGGGGGGGGGGGGTTGAAAAAATTCTAGGGGGGTGCGTCGTTAGCTGTGGGGGGATCGGCACCTCTGTTCCAGGCTAGCCCAGATATTTCGTTTAGTGGGTGAACTTTCCCAAAAATTAAAACACAAAATAAATTATTCTATTTTTTAGAATGTAATATACATCTGCTAACAAATTACAAAAGTTTATTTAAATTTGTTTTTTCTTGTATATCTCTATTAGCATTATTACAGATGGTGAAATGGAAAGTGATAACTCGCTGGAAGATACCATTTGATAGGATCATTTTCGGTAGTCAGTTGGCTAAAACTGTGTCAAATATTCATTATTCCCTAGGGCATGGCTATTCAAAGTAATAAAAGCCACATGGTCAATTTTAATTTTTTGAATAAACTGCTTCAATATATATTTACTTTGTAGTAAGGGTTCAAAGAGTATAAGCAAATTGTTAAAAGTGTAAACTTATAGTTTCATTGTAAAAAATTTAATTTTTCAACTTTTTTAAATTTGCATTTTTGTAGTAAATGGTTTCAAATCCCTTTTCTTGATACTTTTTTTATTATAAAATTTAACAATATTTTCTCTGTATTCATTTTATATTCTATCATGTGGTTTCTGTAACAATTCAGTCTCTAAACTGGTTTATTTATCTGTATCCTTGATAATAATACTATCCTTATAATAGTATCAATTTAGTTATTGAAAATCCAGCATTAAATTTCTTACTATGCAATGCAAATATAAGATTTGCAATATTTATTTTGTATAAGAGTGAAATCATTTAGATCATCAGAAAAACTCATTTGGCAATCAGAAATATAAATTAGAATAAAAAAATTTTATTATCAGTGCATACTAAGATAAATGTTGTGAAGTAGCAGATTTTATATAGTTACAATAAGTGCCAACAACCAATGTTTTTTACTATGTTTCTGCTTATACGTTCTTCCTCTTTAAAAAGAGAAAACTTATTAGTCTGAATAAAATGTATAGAGTTATGAAAGAACATGCTTTATAATTGCAATTGGTTAATAATTCAAACCTAAGAACAGGTGAAAGCCAGCATCTGCAGGTTATTTTTCCTACACCATACTTTATAAATAAAAGTGTGTTAAGATCTGTTCTTCCTTAGGCAGGTCAACTGCCGAAAGTTTTTTTTAACTCAATAAAAACAGCCAATTAGAAAAAGCATCTTCCTAATAAACTGCACAAACTCTTAATATCGGAAATATTTGAGGTTTAGAATTTTGCTGTAACAAAAACTAAATGATAGAATGCAAATATTAAAAAGACATTTCTATTTAGTGAAATGAAGAACTTTATTATTTCACACAAAATTCATATTATAAACTTTCTGTTTCAAGTATACAAAGTGTCTGCTTTCAGTCAAAATAAAGTTGAGAACAATGCTACAGTTCTGAATTTTCTTAATAAATTAAATTTCAAAAACAACAAAAAGGCCAAAGTTACGTACACATTGTTAGTTCGGTAAGAGAAAATGTACGATACAAAGAAAACATTTTTTCAAACAAGTGCTGCATGTTCGCAGCTCTTCCCAGGTTACGTTGGCCTGTATGTGAAGCTACATCTTCAGCTGTTTTTTTTTTATATATGCAATTCAATCACAGCGTAGTACCAATTACAAAGTAGTAGTATGTTGTTAATGACATGAGAAGCAGGCAGTCTAATCAGATGGGCTAGGCAGAGACTGTTGCTGCATTTGGGGGCTCGGCCGAAGAGGCTGGCTCGCACTTTGGAGGTGCCTGTTGAAAAGGAAAAACAAATTAAAGAATCATCAATGAAACTTAAGCAGTTTGCCAGATGGAAACAGAAATAAATTAATATTTAGAGTTAAAAAGTCTTAACACATTTTTATCATAGTTTGTCTTTAAAAGGAAGATTTAAATTAGATGGTTTGGATTCAGTTTTAAATGTGTATTATTTTACTGAATCATTCCCAACTGATTTTGTTAAATTTTAAAAAATCTTATAACTTTAACCTATTATTTTAATTTATAAAATCTAAAATCTGTATAGATTGGTAAAAACATTCATACTGAATTTAAGAAAACAGCCTTTAAGAGATTCATACTGACTATAATCCCAAAATACTTTAGATTCAAGTTTTCTGACTCAGCTATATGGGTCATTCTCAAAAAATGTTACAAAATGGTGTCCCACAGCTTTCATTGTTTATAGTATTTTTAATTTTATTGTTACGGAATTTTCACTTGGACTGCATAAAAGAACGAACTTTTGTTATTGTACCAATTTAAGTTATTGTACCAATATTTTAAAAATACAAAAATACTAAAACAAAAGTTGGAGACTTCATTTAAAGGAGCATAGTCTGTAAAATTTACGTATTTCATGACGAAATATTAAAGAACAAGAGAAGATAATTGTAACTTAAAATAAATATTTCGTAATTATTAATGCGTATATTGATTAACATGTATCTTGGCTATCAAATAAGCTTTTAACCACCACTTAATTTATAAAAAGTTTTCTTTTGTAGCTTAATATATTGTGTCCCACAGAATCGAAGAATTTTGTTTTGTTGACTCTGTTACCAAAATTTCACGACAAAAAATGTAAAAAAAAATTTTTTTTTCTGAAATAAGTACCACCATAGACACTTATTTCTGAAATGCCTGACAATTTTCTCATAAAATTTTAGTTTATGGAGGAAAAAGACAAAAGTTTGAAAAATTAAGGTGAGTGTAATTATTCAATGACTACTATGTTACCGTGTTTTTGTTAAACTGGAGCTTATTTAAGAATAAAGTCATAGTGCTGTTTAAAGCCCTTAAGTATCTGATTACGATAAGCTAAAAATAAATTTTAGTTAACTAAACTTCATAGCAAAAAGCGATGATAAAGTATATTTTGTCCACTCTGTTACCATAGAAAAAGAAGCTAACTTTTTGATGAGCCCAGCGCCCCCAATTCTTAACTACGAACTAATTAGACATAAAAGTTTTGATTGTTGCTTGGCATATGTGGAATTTCAGATGACATGGCAACTTATTTGTAACTATAAATAATTGTGAGTTACATATTATTAAATATTTTATTAAACAGAAGAATTTTTTAACATATCGCATTTTTTCAACCTTATCAGAGTCTACAATTACGATCACTGCTCTTAATCATAATCTTTAAGAAGACATATAATCACGTTGATGAAAAGGTATTCTCAGGTATGCACTAGTGAGACGTAATTTAAAGGCAACCTCACATCCTTCGAAAATCCAAAATATATTTTGTAGCTAAAACTTCGGATGAGAAAGCATGGATTGTATTTTCCGTATACAGTGGATTTGTGTCGCTTAATTTTTTTGTAGTATGAAACTAATTAAAACTTGTTTTAAGCTGATCGTATTTGCTGTTCGTTTTAACTCTTTCGCTGCATCAGCTTTTGTTGCCGCATTATACGTCATAGACATAGTATTATTAGATCTTAAGTTATTTATGTTTTTAGGGATCATCCACAGCAAAAGTATTAATATGCAAGGCTGGCATTGATCCTTGGTATTTCCTTTGATAGATGGGAACATTTTACTTTCAGACGAATTAATGTAGCAAAGACGAAACAATAGAAGATCTCTCAAATAGAACAAATTATTCATTCAAACAAATCCATTTATTGTAAAATGAGGAAATAATTGTCTGCCCATTTAGAACTTTTTAAAAAGTGGGCTAACCTATTTATTACTTTTAAAAAAAAGAAATAATTTTTAAAAAGTATTAAGCTAACAGTTATTTTTTGGAAACGTTAAAAATAAAAAATAATATAATTAAATTTATATTATTAATTATATAAAAAATAATTATTAACACACGATTCAATGGAGCAATTCATTTTGCTATAAAAAAGAGGAAAAAATCGTTTGCCTTTTCCCGTTGTCACTGCTGTATTTTCTTTTTTATAGAGTGAAAAACAAACATAAAATTTACGTTAATATTACGGATGTAAAATTAGGCCACAACCTAAACTGCTCCAACTACATTCGTTTAAAAAAAACTAAACCTATTAGTTCCACCCTGCAAAGGATCCCGTTGCAAAGAACCATCCAATAAGAAGCGTTGTCGTTAACCGTAGTTCAGACTAAGAATTCAGGAGCACTGCAACCAAAATATTTATACTGTAGAAAATTTGTAGTTGAAAGCAATTCGAGTGTGGTGTATGTACGTATATTTTACCACGTCCCTTTCCTTACTCTCGGTATAACAGCTTTGCGGTAAGTGAAAAATTTTAATTAAGGCATAAATTATTTTTAAAAAATTGCAGATTTTATGGAGTTTCATTAGAGAGGTGAATTCTTAATGTAATAGTAACAAATATTTTAAATAAAACCCAACTTTTTTTTTAACATTGGAAGTTGGAATTGTAACATTTTTTGAGAATGACCCATATCATTTCTTTTATCACTCTCTTCCAAGCACAAGTTATAATAACCATCTTTATTTTACAACCGTAATCTAAACAAAAATAAATAATCCACTCCCCCCATCAAACTCAACTTAACCAAACCTGCAAAAACCAGAGTAGAAAAAACCCAACAATAAATCCATTCAACTACAATCAATCTAACAAACACAAAAATACCAGGGATTGGAGTAACACGTTACTTGTAACAGTTACTTTATTTCGGTAACACTGAGTAATGCTGTTGGATTTTTCAGAAAGTAACTATAACAGTTTCTTTTAGTGGTAACAAAAAAGTCGTTACTTTTTCATTACTTCTGACGCTGCTCTTCACAGATTTTTCAGGTAGTTCGGCGTTTGTATTAAGCTGAACTGCTTAAAATTTAACTTTTAAGAACATTGAATTTTCATAATTAGCTTTTTTTACGGATAGTCACGATTATTTTTGAATATTGGTTCTCGTTGGTAAGATGGTTAAATTGCAATTTTTCGTATAACTTGAAATTTCTAAAAGTAACTAATCAGTTACTAATTTCATATTAAGTAACTGAGACGAGTTACATTTCAAATTAAGTAACTGTTTTTATAAGTAACTTTCCAATCCCTGAAAAACACCATCTAACCTCACCTGCTTCTCAGACGCTGCTTGCTCCCTAGCATACCCATCTCCGTTCCCTTGCTTCCCGCCATCTAACAGAGGGGATGCATTATTATTGGAGTTCCCTCCGTTGGAGTTGGCCGGGTCGTCTGACTTTGATTCGTAGTCGCCCTGTCCCCCCTCGTATCCGTCCTCCCTGCGGCCCTGCTCGCTGGAGCGAGTACGCGGGTGGTGGCCACCGCCACGACGCATCCGCCGTCTATCCATGCGGGGGCGGAAGGGGGGGCGGGAGCGGTATCCACCGCGACCTCCTTCACGGTGTTCTCGGGGATGTTCTTCGTCATCGGCCTCTGTGTCCTGGAAATTAATAAAAGGGAAAGGATGCATTTTATTGTTGTTCATAATTGAAGGGCACAGGGGAAAACCCCCCTTCATTGCATAGGAATTTTTTCGAGGCAACCCTGATTCACACCAGACATGAGTACCATGAGAGAAAAAGCAAAGGAGAAACCGGTTTACTGTTGCCAAACCCGGCCATAAAGGGGAAGATTACTGTGCAATCAAGAGGTTTTTCCCCCGGACTCTTCAATTGTATATATTTTATTATGCTATTGTTTTTATTTAAAGTTATTTGGCTCTGTCTAATCTATTTAATTCTACAATCAATTTTAAGCCAATTTTTGAGGTGATTTTTTTAGACAGTCCAATTAGGGAGAATAAACTATATATGTGTCCATGACCAAACAGAAAACATTTAAGGTTTTGGTGCACATTTATGCTAATTCAGTATTTTTGGATATTTTATTATTATTTCACGAAGAAAATATATTTATCCAGATTAACACTGACTTTTATGATTACAACAGGCTTAGTAATTAAGCATAGAGACAGGGTTGCCACAGAAGTTGGAAAACCAAATTCCCTGACTTTTCCAGGTTTTCACAGAGAATTTTTTAGGAAAATTCCTGGTTTTATTGACGTGAATTAAAAATACAATTTTAAACTTTTATACCTTAAGAAACCTGGTATAACATGTGCCAAAGTAACAAGGACTATGATTTGTTTTTTAAATGGACTAGTGTTACCTTAAAAACTCTTTTAATTCCCAAGAAATTTTAAATTTGATGTTTGAAAAGATATTTAAGTCAAGGTTGCTTGTTTTCTTGTTGCTCTAATAAATTTATATATAACTATAACTTAAGAAAAATATAAATTATTTATCAAGAACTTTTTAATGTTTATCATAAAATATAGTAGTAAGACACTCTAAGGTAATTACTAACTAAAGTAACAACAACTAACAAACTACAGTAAAATGAAAACCCATTAAACAGAGTGTTCAGCAAAATTGCTGATAAATATTCAAGACATTTCAAGGCTTATTTCCGAATTTTTAACGATGCTCGCATAACCAATTATACCGCTTCATATTCAAATTTGTACTTGAAAATCCATAGTCAAATTACCAAAACTTACCAAAAAATAATTTAATTAAAACAGCTTATCTTCTATATTAAAAGTAGGCTGGCCATTAAAATTAATGGCAATTTTAAAAAAGTCAAAGCGGGGTGGGTTGTTCGTAGGGTTAAAGTTAGTTAATATTTTAAGTCACAATCTTCAATTTTAATGAAACACCGTTTATTTAAAAAATATTTCATTGATCATAATTTTTAATATAATATCAACTTTAATTTACTACTTTACATCTGCTAGCTTAATGAGTTATTTCCTTAAACTTTAACATTTCGATTGATGAAAATCGTCGAATCAAGAACCTTTCAAAATCGGTAAATCAATAATTTTTGAAAATTAGTGATTCATAAAATCTCAAAGATTGGTAAATCCCGAATTTCAGGAAGTCGAGAAAACTGCAAATTCTCATAAACAGTCAAATTGTGATCCTTCTGAAATCGGTAAATTGCGAATACCCTAAAAGTCTTAAAATCATAAACTTCAAAAATCGGCGTTTTGCAAACCATTTAAGCACGAAAAATCTGTAAAACCCTGAAGATCTACCATTACAAATTGCAATTAAGGACTCCTTGAAAATCCATAAATTTCGAAATTATCAAATGTAAAACTAAAAAGTAGAATAGCGAATTTGGCACTGTACAGAATCGCTACATTTGTTAGCAAAATTATAAGTTTTTCTCTCATGCAAATACAGTTCTTTATAGCGGTGACGTCATTGGGCTACTGCGTAGATCAGTGACGTCACAGCTTCTTGCTGCGGAGTGCTGCGTTGGTTTGTTTACGTAATCCTTCACCCGAGGTTCATTTCGTGTCACCAGTACATATGCGCAATGCGGATTTTCAACTACCGCGGCTGCGGTGCTATTGTTTAGCAGTATATTTAAGCTCAGGCTTTAAAATTTCTTATTCTCTTTCTTTTTATAAGCTTTGAATCTGGTGATTTGAGTTGAAGCGCCGGTGAACTGTTGACAACATGGCGAAAAACGCCCACTGTTTAGATACCTTTATTTTTGAACTTTAATTGTAAATTGTTTATGGTTTATTTTTAATTAAAAATTATTTTGATCAAATTCGTTTCTTTCTTCGTCACTTTGTCGAGTTTCATTCAACAATAATCAAGACACCCCTCAATCCGAACACTTTTAAATTTCGGTGATAGTCCGATTTTTTTATAAAAAACTTAAACCTGTCTAAAATTAAAAACCCCAGTATAGGCCGAAGTAGAAAAAAACATCGAAAATAGTTTCAAACGTAAACAAAAAATCAATCACGAACACTTGATCAAAGGAATTTATTCTGGTGGTCCGATTGGCCTGAACCGGAGCTACAAAATCAACGAGGCGCTCTTCTGATCATGCAGAGGCAAAAAAACTGTCAATCATTATGAGGCAATGCGACCTAATCGGTAGATTTCGTGAAAATTACTAGGCAGCAAAATAAGTAAATCAGGAAGCATTATTGGATTATACTGACCGGTAACTGATATTTGAAACATCTTAGTGTCATCAAATCGAAATTCATCTTCAATTAAAATGAATTGTTATATTATTATTAAATTATTATTAGACTGTTATTTTGTACTGCAAATCAAACTTTGACGTAACAAATCGATCCTTACAATAGACATTAGAACAAAACTTGAAGACTGTTTAGTCGTAAACCTTCAATTGGGCAAATAAAAAAATTATAAAAATCCTCAACATCAGTAAACACGAGATCGAAAATACGAAATATTTGATCAAGAACTGAAAATGTGTAAATCGTGCATCTCAAATCGGAAAATGAAGTCTCTGAAATAAACGAACCGGAAAAATTAGCATATCATATAAACTTTAAATTCCGCCCAAATAATAAATCTAGACTAACTTCAAAACAACGGAAAACCGAGAAATCAGCAAACGAATCGCAAACCTTAAAAACCTATGTAACAAATAACTTTTAAATTCTGACGAAATTCTAAATCATAAAAAAAAAAGATTAATCGCGTAACTTCGAAGGAATTGGACATCCACAGAAAATTCCAGAACCCTTAAAAATCAGCCAAGTGGTCAGCTTTGTAATTTTCTGCATGATTCTTGATTTTACATCTTTCTTCTCCCTTGTAGCTTTTAAATAATATCCATAAAACATCTTAATCAAATCAATAACTTTTTAAACGCAACGAAGGAGAAGTTTAAAAAAACATTTGGAACAAATAACAACCACCCTACGAACGGATGTTTCGTATTGGGACAGGAGCGATGGTCTTGTGAGCGAATAGGCGGGAGGATAAGAGGGGAAGCAAGTTTCTTCGTAGAACAGGTAATTGTAGGAAGCCACTTTGGCGGTTTCTGGCAAATTTGGTTGGAAAATTGGAATGTCTGCAAAACTTGAATACACATTGAAAAAAAAGTAGAAAATCCACGGAAAAGAAAAATTCCCTGACTTTTCCAGAAAACCGGAAGATTTGGGATTTTCCCTGACTTTTAGAGGTTGTTTTCAAATCCCTGACAATTCCAGGTTTTCCCTGTTTTCCCGGTGCGTGGCAACCCTGAGAGAACTTTATTTAGGAGAATGAGCTCAACTGACATTGGGACTCCAAACCAAAGAGCCTCTGTTAATCCAATGAGAAAAAATATTTTTACAAACAGGTTTTTTTTATATAATATAAATATAGCTAACTTGCATGTCTCTATAATCCCCTTTTTTGAAATTGAATCGAATATTTTAAAAAAATTCAATAAATAATTTCTCGAAAAAAATATTCGAACAAATTTCAAAAAGTGGAATTATTGAGTCATGCAAGTCAGCTATATTTATCATATACTAAAATAAACTATTTGTAAAAATATTCAATACAGCTGGAGAAATGCGGCTGACTAAAAAAAAAAAATTTTTCCCATTGGAGTAACACAAAGGCACTTTAAGACCCACGGTCGATTGAGATCATTCGCCCGTAACCCGTTAACTTCTAAACTGGCCCGGACAGCCATACTAATAAGGATTCGATAATGCTATTCCTATAACAAGTTACGTGGCAACAAAGTGCTTACGTAGCAAAAGTGTAAATAAAACAAGATCGTTATTCAAACACACCTTGTTAGTAGTCTCTCCTTCCACACCACTCTGACTCCCCTCTGTGTCACTCCTGGGACGGCGGGGCTTGCGGCGGAAGAAACGGCGGGTGAAGCGACGGGGGGCACGCCTGTTGCTGCCACCGCCTCTTTGCATCCTCTCATCATCTTTCCTATCATCGCCATCCTAGAGGACATTTTTGAAAAAAAGGTCATAAGATATATTTGATTACAAAAGACATAACATATTGAAAGTTTGATGGATCGTCAGAGCCAGTTAAGTAAAAGCTAAGGAGTTTGGTTACATTAAAATCAAGCTAGAGCTTCATGAAGGCTATTGGTAATTAAGAGCCGAGAGAAATCTAAGAGCAGTGGATTAATCCAAATACGATAAATATACAGTTACGTCTGATTGAGATAACATGACATTGTTTTTTTGAAAATATAAATTACTTAATAGGTAAGAAACAGTAATTTCCATCCAAACAAAAGTTAATATTTTAGCAATAGTCTGATTAAAAAAAAACTTTTAAAGCTAATGTTTTAATGAATATTGATAACAACCTTTTGTTAATTTGAGCCGTGAAACAAACAGTATAAAATATGTACTTGTAGTAACTTACAAATATTTTAAGAATCAGTTGTACAAATCCTGAGCACTGTTTACAAACTCAAGATACAAACCTCATTTCCATCTTGATCAATGTTTCGAGGTGGTCCCCTTGGAGGTCCTCTGTAGTATTGTCTGAAAAACGGTCGGCGCATTTGTCTTCTCATGGGCCTTTGAGGCTCCCGATTATCTTCATCGACATTCTCCTGGCTTTGGCTGTCTTCCCCTTCAGTACGCTGGAAATTTAAAATATAAATTTATTCAAATATGTTGGACCAAACCTGAATTTGGAGGATTAAAAGCAACTTAAGTAACAGTTTATGTTTGAAAATATTTGTAAAGATATCCTTACGTTTCAATTTTTTTTTTCATTAAAATTAGACTGATTGAAATAACATTCTCATTTAAACGTTGTCACAGAACTAAAGCAATAAAAAACAAGTAGGTTTGTAACAGAAACTGTTACTTATAATTGTTTCTACACAAAATTCATGCATCTAAAAAAGTGCCCAAACTCATCATTTAGTTCTATATTAAACTTTTTAACTATTTTTTAATTGACAATTCAATAATTAATACTTATCCTTTGCTAAATTTATTTGTAATTCGAAAGATAAATATGCAATATTGCTAATACAAAAAGAAGTAAAACATGTCGTATCAACATACAACATTGAAATTATCACTTTCAAAACATAACTAAATTAAAAAGGATTTTTAAATACCATTTAAACAATAGACAATGAAAATAGCTGGACAAAAGGAATAATTAGCATTAAAACATCATTATTCAAATTCAATGTAAATGAAAAACTAAATTTGCTTTTTTAAATTAAAACAAGAAGTTCTTAAAGAACTAAACTAACCTACTTTCCTGTTACTTAAATACTTACTGAAATTCTAATCGATAAACTACGTTCATAACAGTAAATATCACCAACAATCATTTCTACACTAGATTTACATACATTAGAAAAAAAATCGCTAAACACAGCAACCAGCTATAATTTAAACTTCTAAAAGCCAAAATCAACTATTTTCCTTAATATTCTTTCATAAATAACTTATTATTTATCGTCTGCTCGATTTATTTGTAGTTCGACGAATAATTAAATATTTATTAATAACAAAGTAATGAAACTACACCAAACTGCATTAAAAAAATAAATGTAAATTAAAACTAAGCACAATTGTATATGCAAAAAATATGCCTTGCCGCTTTCTTGGTAAACAATTAATGAACAATCAAAGAATCACATTGTGCTACATTTTATGATGTCATTCCAAAATGATTCATGAAAAAATTATTTTGCTTCAAATATTTTTAAATAAAGTTTCTCATGCCATTGTTGATTTGGCAACAGTGATTTAAATGACTCAAAATTGAATTTTAATGCTAATTCAAAGGGAAATTCGCCAACAGATAGTAGATTTATGTCCGTCCGGAGGTACAGACAGACGGACAAAAAGTATTGGGTCTCTGAGGTCATGGCTTTCTAACAAAAAAATTTTTAAGATCCGAATGATAGATTTTGGAAAGGGGGTACGGACAGACGGACATCGACCACATGTCAATACCTACTTTTTCATTTTTTTTTATTTCTTTTGAATTTAAAAAAAAAAGAAAAGTAGGCTAAAAATAAAAAGAATTGTGCCTATTTCTAAACAAATACAAATTATCAAAGAATATCATTGTAACATATTGCACTGTACGCGGAAAAGAGACCTATCGCAAAGTTTTTCAGTAAAATCGTCTGAAGTTTATTTTTTCCGTTGCATTGCATGATAGAAAAATAACGATTCGCTTACTGCATTCCAACTATTCTACCAATTAACTTAATTTTTGCTTTAATCGCTAGATATTTAAATTTTGAATATTATAGCATTTACAACTTAGTCTTATTTGTGCGATAGGTCACTTTTCCGCATACAGTGCGATGTCGTCATTCCAAACTTATCCATATCACAAAAATAAATTTCCTTTAATTTTTAATTAAAAAAAATAGTATGATTGCTGTGAGGGGCAATGGTGATTTAATTCCATTAAGAATACATGCTTCCATTTTAAATGAGCATTAAATTTTGCAGGTTTTTTTTTTTAATTGATGTACTATGAGTTTGAAATTTTCTGAGATTTTCAATGGCTTCTAGTTTTAATGTGCTGAATTTTTTGATGCATTTAGGCAATGAAAGTGGGCGACAGACCGAGCCTTTATAAAAGCTTCCACTTGGAAGCTAAAATCCTCTAAGTCAATTACTTTAAAATGTAGCACCTTAACAGTCCCAGCTCACATAAAGTCATAAATTCTAAATGCAAAAACACACAGGAAAACAATACCAACCCTGGGACCTCTAGGCACATATCGCTTTCTAGGCATCCACCTTCCCCGCATGCGGTTACGATCTGCTGCATAAGGGCTTCCAACAACTGGGGCTCCTTCAGGGCCTGTAACGTTGGCGGCTTCATTGCCCTTCTCGCCAACCACTACATCAAACTCTACCACCTCCCCATCACCAACACTGCGCACAACCTTCTTAGGGTTGTTTTTCTTGATTGCAGTCTGAAACAAGGAGGATATTGAGATTTAACAATAATTTTATATTGGCACCATGATGGTGAGTAAATAGACATATTGATTCAAGTACTTACTTGGTGAACAAAAATATCTTCTTTCGTATCACTCCTGTAAATGAAATAAAAATTATTTTCAGTCAAACAGCATGAGAAATTTGTTTTGATTAAATTACTTTTAATTCAAAATACAACAAGTTTGTAACAGAATCTGTCACAGCCTGCTTAAACACAATATTTGTGTTCAACACTAAAAAAAGACGCCAAACACAGTATTAATTAAATTCTATATTTAACATTTACACGATAAATTTGGATAGTTTAATTTATTTTCTTTCAAAAATTCAATAACTATTGTTTGCTAAATTAATTTATATTTTAAAGAATAAATATGTACCTCGCTTTTAAATAGAAGAAAAACATTTCATATCAACATACATTCAAATAATCTCTTTGTGAAATATATATAACATTATTTCAAACTGATTTGTCATAAAAATAAATTTATTTCAATTAATTATTTTAAAGAAATAAAGTTTCTTGAGCGATTGTTGTGAATAGCAATGGTGTGATTTAATTCTAATAAAAATTGCTTCTTATGCTTTTAAATGAGCATTAAATGTTTTAATTTTTAATAATTGAAGTACTTCAAATTCTAATTTTTTTCTGAGATTTTTAATGTGTTCTAACTTTGATGCGCTGAATTTTTTTTATGTATCACAGTTGCCTATATCGTATGTAGTTTGGCTATGAAAGTGGGTGACAGATGGACTGAACGATTATAATACCTTCCACTTTTAATGTTATAAACATAGTGTGGTAGCTAAAGAGGTATTAAAGATATCGGCACAATTTTTTTTCCCAACACCCAAGAGTAAAATTCTAAATCAGGTTACAGGAAAACATTTAATGTTAACAGTGAGTGAAAAAATACTGAATCTATTTCTTTATGAAAAAATATTAATTATGACGTATTCAAAATCAAACTTAATGCTTATAAAAGACAAAAAAACTATCTTAAATTTTTTGATGAAAATAAACTCTTAAGTACATAATGATTTGCATTAGTAAAAACACCGTCAAAGTAAAAATTACCTATTTATGAAACCATATCCATTCTTCACGTTGAACCACTTCACAGTACCTTGCACTTTTGTAGCTAAAAAAGGGTAAACCTGTCATTATAATTCAAAATATAAATAAATCAATGCAGTTAAATAAGAACAGAAAGATGCAAGCTAGAAACCATCTTGTTTGCAACTCGATCAATATTTTGTAAAAAAGAAAATAAATGCTGGAATTAGAAAGTTACTTTACAAAAGTAACTTTCCAATCTAGCATTTATCATTGAAGTTTACTATGAAGTAAATTAATAGAATGAGATATTCAAATATCAGTAAATTCAGAACTAGATAATTCCTAGTTCTATATTGAAATACACATCTGTTTTTCTTATAATTATTGAAATTTATTTTCTTACATATTGAGAAGTATATTGACTATTTAATGAACTTAGATAAGTTCTAAGTGCATTTATTAGTCAACAGCTTTGCTTTACCCAATACCCATGGATTAAGTTTTGGTTGAAGTATACATTGACGTCCAGCGTAAAAAAAAAGTTTTTTAGTGCTTTTTTAATCTTTTTTTCAATACCTACTGTTTGAAAAATCTTTTTAGCTATAGAAAATATTTTCCTACTAGATCAGTTATTCGTGCACGTGTTTTCCATATTTAGTTCTTACTTAAATCGCATTAATATTATTTAAAATAATAATCATACAATGTTTTAGAACGTGATACGATTCTATTTTTTTACATTGTTGATCATGAAACAAACTGTTAAATTCCGATTATTTTTGTTAAAGATCGATTCGATCGTTAATGCCCTAGTATTAGGTAATGATATTTTTCATTTTTCCCAGGTCTTTTTGCTGTATATTTTTGGTCTCAGCAATATATTTGGTAAGTATATGTTATCATTTCAGGATGGCAAAGACTTGGCTGACGCCAAGTTTGTTGTCATTTTGACTTGGCGACAATTTTTGACTTGTCGCCAAATCCGGGCGCTAATGTATACTTTAACCCAAGTTTTAATAAAATAAAACCGATCTAGGAACTGAATTGAACACTTGACTTGAATTAATATTGGTATAGCTATGATATAATGGCCGGTTTCAATTTGGCAAGTTTGAAAATTAAACATACCTAGAGCTGCCATAGCAATTTAGTTGTATGAAATATGAAGTGGAATGTTGACCACATTTGGGCTACAGTGTTGATTAGCAACGTAACACAAATTGGGAACGTTAATTACATCCTAGCTATTCCTCAATATTATTCAAGACTAATTTTTGACATTTTCTAAAGAAATTCCCATTTTCACACATGCATGCGCTAAATTTTGCCTACATTTTGTTTATGAAATTGAAACAATTTTGATCATTTAAAAATCTCTGCTAAATAACACCTTTACTTTATGATATGATGGACCTCCAAAACATTAAAGAGAGTTCAGCCGGTTAAAGAAATCATGACTTTTTGATAATAAACTTGAGAAGTTGAATATACAAATTCAATCATAAAAGTGTTTGATTCGTCTATGAAAACATAATTATAAAAGCAGTTATGGTTTTACTTTAAGTAGAAATCCCAGTGTGAATATGATAATTTAAGGTTATTTTAAGCAATATTTTTTACGGAAGAAACATTGTAAAATGACACATGAAACTTAGCTGATTAGTTTCGTCGTGATTTCTACAGGTTTATACTATAAATAGATCACCACCCACTAACATTACAAAACTAAGAACGGTAACTTGATATAGAGTAAATAAATATATATATTTTAAACAAAACTAGTGTATTTCTCCGTTCTAGCTTGATAAATATAAGCTACAAACGAGTGTTTATTAAATCGAATGCAGTTTACGGTAAGTTGATCACACCATATTTCTTTTTGCTTAGGCCTGTTCTTTTCACTAATGCTTGACTACGCAGTGAATTTTAACATGTTATATGGGGCAGATAATAAATAACAATAATATAAGTTTAAAATAATGAATAATTATTAGGCCTAGTAGTTTTCTACATCGGATTGAAGATATTTGATTACTAATTACCGAGTATTTTTTTAGGAGTGTTGGTGGGCACGGACGATGTTGAAAGGTCCTCTTTGGTGTCCGACATCTTTCTACAGTGCGACACACTTTCAGTTCTATAGAATTAAACCCCCAAATAATAAACACAGATTTTTTTTTAAATCTTCAGCTCACGTTTTTTGATGATATACTTTTTCCAATACATAAGCAGCCGCAACCGGCGATAATAAAAATATTAGGCAGCCTACGATGAAAGAAGTTTTCTAATTGGCTAAAAAGATTTTCTGTTTTTTTTCTCGTATGTGATAGAAATAAAAATTTTTATGTAAATAAAAAAAATAAATAAAATTATTTTTGATGTAGTATTTTTTAAAAATATATACTATTCGTAAGTTATTATAAAAGTTTTGCATATTACTAACTTAATTAGTAATGCCACCTTTCACTGTTCTGCGCAACTGCTTCTGCTACTTTCGACAACTCTCGCCAGGAGGTGAACTCTCCACATGTAAAGAAAGAGATCATCTCTTTTAACCGCTAGTTTCCAGTATTAAAAGTTAAAATACAAAAGTAAGTACCCTATAAATAAACGTTATTGTCATAAAAATTATTTAATTTATTATCTATTTATGCTTTTGTAATACGGTTTTGTACTAATTTGTAAACATTCCGGCACTTTTGATAACAAACAAGTCCAGTGAGTGATTTAAAGGTGTTAAGCCTTATTCTAAACACGAGTTAAAAAGATAAATACATATTGTAATATTTAAGGATCGGATAATTGTATTTATTGCTTACAGTTACATTATATTATATATTTCATATCAACAATTGTCAATGTTCATTGAAATGGTATCTAATTTTCAGACTGCCGCGTTGCACGTTGCCTGTCTGAACTTTTAGGCTTAGCATTGTAAATAAGATCCGTGGAAGCTGTAAACATCCCCTAAAATGTTACATATTTCTAGTAGTTTACTTTAGTCCCTCTTCAATCCAAGTTACAAACTCTAGTAAAATAATGTAAGGTTTTTAATATTTACGGTTATTTAAGTTGCATAAATGTGCCGTGAGTAACTTTTTATTTAATTCATTAATCGCAATTCTAAAAGATGTGACCTACGCTTTCTAAAATTGCTGTAGAACATAGTTTTTTGCCAGTTGTATCTAATGCCTTTATATTACAAAATCCACACGACCCCTTAACACAGTGCACGACAAAGATAAATATAAGATAAGGATGTTATCAATTGTTATGATAATTTAATTCATAATATGCAGTATGTAAGCTAGCTGTCAAAGGTGACCTGAAATGTGGCTAATTGTTTAATGCTTAACATAATTGATGGGTTTTGTTGTGTTATAATTTATTGGCATGGTAGTTGGTATATTTTGTATTCCTATATCCTTAATAGTTATTGGGTTTCTGCTTATTAAACATCTTGATTCAAATTATGTGTTATTGTGCAGTTATGGGCTTTCATATTTCCAAGTAATTATTTAAGGAAACAAAGTACCAAAAAGGCCATTCTAAACATTTTAGGCACATAATGAATAAGATAATACAAAAATAATCTAATAAGGGCATGATATGCTTCTATTTATGGTGTGCAGACCTGCCTACTCTCTGAATTTAATCTGGCATTGCTATATTTTTACTTTTTTTTTTCTGATATTCAGTGTAATATGTGCCAGTTTTTGCCGGGGAAGAAATTACTCTCTTGGTCTAAGGAACATGGTTTTTGCAGACTTAAATCTGGAGAGTTAGCAGGTTGATTGAATTAATGTCAAACTGGAGTTTAAATGTTAGTCGGTCTGGATACACAAACATTACAGTTGCTGTTGAGGCCCAAAGGGGTACGTTGTACTTGTATTGAGCCCATAGGCCTTTTTACCCAAAATCCATACATTGTCTTTTGTTATGTGCTCCTAGTGTTTCATCATGAATTATCTTATTCAGATTATATCAATTAATCTGAAATAATGTACTTTACATATATTTTAATGAAAGTTTAATATTACAGTTAAAATGGAAGATGAAGAGGTTTTTCAAGAAGCCAATGCTGGATCATCAGCCACTTATCCTGTACAATGTTCTTCTTTACGTAAAAATGGCTTCGTTATGATTAAATCTAGACCCTGTAAAGTTGTTGAAATGAGCACTTCCAAAACAGGAAAGCATGGTCATGCTAAAGTAAGACAATTTTTTTATTTATGTATTTAAAGAAGTTAAATTGAATTGATGTATGATACGAAAATTACCCTGATTTTGTATACTTATTATCACATTGGTATTGGTACCTTATGAAGATAGATATACTGTTTTCGTCGCCAATTTAAAAGATGATGTTGTATGCTTATTGAGATTAAAGTATGCGTCTGGGCTTGGCGACAAGTCAAAATGACAAACTTGGTGATAGCCAAGTCTGTTGCCATCTTGAAATGACAACAAAGATATATTGCTGAGGCCGAGAATGTCTGCCGAAAAGACCCATGGAAAATGTATCTAATACTACAGCATTAATGATCTAAGTGATCTTTAACAAAAATAATTTGAATTTAACAGTTTGTTTCACAATCAACAGTGTAAAAAGTAAAGACTCGTAACACGTTCTAAAACATTGTATGATTACTATTTTTGGTTATACTAATGTGATTTAAGTAAGAATTAAATAAGGAAAACATGCTCAGGTTCAAGATGAACTGATCATCTAGTAGGAACAGATTTTCTGTAAGCAAAAGATTTTTTGATTGGGTTTAATAAAATGGATTTAAAAAAAGTATTAAAAAACAATTCTTTTGAAGAATAAGACATTTGTTACATACCAGGAAAAAATATAATGGAAAATAATTTGAAATAGCTAAACATCGAATTAAAAATTGATCTGCACAAAGAATATTGGTTAAAGTATACATTGACGCCCGGGTTTGGCGACAAGTCAATAATTGTCGCCAAGTCAAAATGACAACAAATACTTACCAAATATATTGCTGGGACCGAAAATATACAGCAAAAAGACCCGGGAAAAGTGAAAAATCTCATTAACTAATATTAGGGCATTTACGATCTAAGCGATCTTTAACAAAAATATTCGGAATTTAACAGTTTGTTTCACAATCAACAATGTAAAAAAATAGAATCGTAAAACATTCTAAACATTGTATGATTATTATTTTAAATGATATTTAGGTAAATAATAAGTTGACGGTGCTTCTGTCGCCAAGGGATTTGGCCTAAAAAACAACAACTTGGCGAAACTCGCGTGTTTCCCCATTGCCAGATTCCTTTACGCAGATGCAGTAACCCTAGTTACTTTCGAAAAAATAAACCAGACTCGGGGGTTTTGGTTTGCTTTGGGCAACACAAAACACTTTATTCTACACAATGGGCTAGTACTTGCAATCCAGTTTAGTTTTGTTTGAAAATTTTCGCACTAGAGCTACACGAGTGGGAATCCAGTTTAATATCGTTTGAAAAATCGTCGCACTAAGGCTACAGGAATGGTTATCCAGTACGCACGCGTTTGGGCTATGGGCAATTTAGTTTAGTTTAAATGATCGTCGCACTAGAGCTACAAGAGTGAGTGGAAATCCAGTAAGCACGCGTTCGGGGCTCCGGGCAATGTTTTTTTCTCTAAAAAAACATCAGTATCCTACATGGGGCAGTACTGTATGGCCCATTGAAAGCCTAAACACTCGTTTGGGGCCCCGGGCAATTTTGTTTTCTCTAAAAAACATCAGTATCCTACATGGGGCAGTACTGTAGGGCCCATTGAAAGCCTAAACACTCGTTTGGGGCCCCGGGCAATTTTTAATTTACAAAGTAAATAAAAAATAAATTTATTTAGTTTTGCAAAAAATTCCGAATTTAAATAAGCACCATCCATAATAATCGGATGTTCAAAAGCCGAACGCAAACGAAAAACGAAACCTCACGAAATGACGATAGAACAAAAAGTAATTTAAAGAATACAAATAAATCTCACGCGCATATCATCCGCGCAAATATCACCAGCGCCAGCGATTGGACAATAATTAATTTAGAACAAAAAATCCCCCGCGCCTAACATCCGCTCAAGTATAACCAGCGCCACCTAGCCACAACAAAGATTCCACAACGTATACCAGAAAATGCCGCATCACCAAAAAAAATTGTTTATCGCTCCCAACAAAAGCGCCAAATCCCTTGGCGACAGAAGCACCGTCAACTTAAAATTAACCAATATTTATGCGATTTAAGTAAGAATTAAAGAAAAAACATTTGCACGTTTACGATTAACTGATCTAGTAGGAAAATATTTTCTAAAGTTAAAAAGATTTTTCAAACAGTACTGAAAAAAGATTAAAATAGCACTAAAAAACGTTATTTTAAAAATAAAACGTGTTTTACATACCATGAAAAATAAGAAAATCCGATCCTACACGATAACACAATAAAAAACGTGGATCATAATACGGCAAGTGCCGAAATAAATAATGAAAAATAATCATTTTAAATAGTTAAACATTGAATTAAAAATCGATCTGCACGACAAATATTTACTTTTAAATAAAAACAATTAAGATTTAAAAAGATTAGAAAATAAAGATTTAGATTCACATGCACCGTTTCGCCGTCGCGAATAGAGTCGAGAAAGAAATAAAACAACATGCGTGGTTGCCGAACTTCGGATTTCAGGTTTTTTGGCGAAACAATGATTGAGAAGGTTGCTAAATATGGCGAGTTTCGCGATTTTGCCAAATTTTCGTCGCCAAGGGTTGCCGTAAAATGGAATTTGGCGAGGTTGCCAGATTGGCGGCTTTACTGCCGGGCGTCAATGTATACTTCAGCCAGAATATTTACTTTTAAATAAGAACAATTAGATTCATGTGCACCGTTTCACTAGAATGCAATAAAACAAGGTAAAAAGGTTTCAAAGGTAAACAAGGTTTCAAAAATATTTTGTTTGTAATTGAAAATCTAGTTAGTTCTACACTTCTAGTTCATTAGTTATAATAATTCTTAAAATGCATTATTATTTAAAATAATCATGCATAGTTTTAGAACCTGTTATGATTCGTTATTTTTAGCTTTGTTTTGATCGTGCAACAAACTATTAAGTTCAGATTTTTTTCAAAATATTGCTTCGGTCGTTAATGCCGTGTTATTGTTTAGTTGATAACATTTTTCCGGTTCCATCCTTTTTACCAGACATTTTCTGTCTCGTTAGTATTTTTGGTAAGTATTTGTTGTCACTTCAATGTGGCAACATACTTGGCCAACGCCAGGTTTGCTGTCATTTTGAATTGTCGCCAAATCCGGGAGCTAAAACTTTAACCTAAAACAACATGCACTGTTGCTGAACTTCAGATTTCGGGATTTTTGGCAAAAAAAAAACAATAGGTAAAGTTGCTGAAACTGCTTCACCCTTACAGGGAGATGTCCATAATGATGAGTTATTACATTTAAGGAGAAATATTTTAATTAGTCTGCTTGTTATTACTCTGAGAGAAAATCTAGCCAGGAAAGAAATGCTTTCTTGTGGAAGAAGGCAAAATACTAGACTTTATAAAGAAAAGAGAAAGATCGTTGCTAAAGTATTTCGTCGCAAAAAGCGGGCCTTTGAGCGAAGTAGGATACAAGTCGAAAGCCTATCTGAGATAGGAGACACTAGCAGAATGTATTCCAAAATTGAATACAGCAAAAAAGGATATCAACCCAGGGGTCGAAAAATCTCAGAAAATTTACCCGTCCCCCAGGAAGTCTTATCCAACAATATACCCGTCCTCCTTTAAAACTAACCCGTCAAACTCTAATTATATAAATAACTTCTAAATAAATATATAATTCTCTTATTTATTACATTAAACATTTATATAGATTCTACAATAAATTAGTAGTTACTAGGATTACATTATCCAGTAATAAAATAAATACTAGGTTACCAATAGTAGCCCACTATGTCTTTTATGAAATAATTTAAATGACAAAGGTAAAGTTATCTGGAATGTCAATTTATCCGAGGGTACTAAATTTTTTTTAATGAATGTAATATGACGTTTGCCAGTTCCATAATCAAACCAATGATTTAGAAGTTTCTGCACAGAAATCTGAAAGGGCTTTTCCATTTAGGTAGATGTTCATAATTGCGTTTAACGCTTCTTGTTTAAGCCAAGTGCATGTGTTTTGTACTTAATTGTTCATCCCTTCTTTAGAAGTCCAAATGCATTTGCATACAGAACTTTTGTTTACCCGATTACGTGAGCATGCACATTTTGTTAGACGTAATAATTAACAGGATACCTAGATTAGAGGGTCATTTTAGAAGTGAGGTCCTACTAGGACTCTTGTAAGATTGATAGCAAAAATAAAAAAAATTAACACGAACATTAACAGGGAAATGGCCGTCCTCTGGGAATTTTTGACCGCCGAGGACGGGTGGTTTTTCAACCCAAAGTAAATTTCTGTAAAAACCAAAATAAAGAAATGATTGGGTGAGGAAAACAAAATAATTGAGAGATGGGCAGAGTATTTTGAAGAGCTGCTAAATAAAAAAAAAAACAAATGTAGATGTAGAAATAACTGAATATAGTGTTGATTATAGTGAATATTGTGAACCCCCAACTTTAGAGGAAATGAAGCAAGCTGCTATAAAAAAATTAAAAAATGGAAAGTCACCGGGAGAATACTTTATTGCAGTAGAGGCACTAAAATATGGAGGGGGAAACTTAGTAGAAATGTTGCATGACCTTTTGAAAAGTATATGGATTAAAGAAATAATGCAAATAGGAGACATCTTGGTTTGTGAGAACTATCGTGGGATATCACTTTTGAGCACTTTATATAATGTGTTATCAAGATTTATTGTAAATAGATTACAACCCTATGCAGACAAGACTATTGGTGACTACCAATGTGGTTTTTTGGATCTGGTAGGTCTACTACTGACCAAAGTTTTAGTATTAGGAATGTCCTGGGAAAAGTTCTTTAAGCAGAACATTACACTGTACCAACTTTTTATAGATATGTACATCTTGAATGTGTTTTAAAGTGCCAGGGAAATTAATAAGACTTGTTAAGATGACGCTTTCAAGCACTGAAGCTTGTAAAAAATGGTATTATGTAATGTATGTCATCTCACCAATAGAGGGCGCTATGGCGCTAGTTATGTAACTTCGCCCACGATTGTGGCAGAAATAAATTTGTCTTAAACCAAAAAGGATGCTTGAATTTTTGCTGAGCATCCACCGTCACTAAAATTATTGATATTTACATTTCAAAACGTAAAAAGCTAAAGTAAAAATGCAGAGAAAGTTCTCAAGGAAATTTGAAGACCCTTCTTAAACTATTTAAATTATCTCTACTGTCAAGAACTCTTAAAATAAAACTATAAAACACTAATCGGACCTGTTGTCACATATGCAGCAGAGACATGGACTACTACTCAGAAGGAGGCTTATTACATTTGAAAGAAAAGGTCTAAGAAAAATATTTGGACCGGTCAGAGAAGGGGAGGTGTGGAGAATATGAAGTTGTCTGGAGTTGATAAGGTTATATAAAGAAAAGGGGATAAAGTAGATATGATAAAAATCAAAAGGCTTCAATGGCTCGGACATCTCGAGCAAATGAGTGAGGAGAGAGCCACAAAGAAAATCTACAAAGGAAGGAGAAGAGTTGGACGTCCCGGGAAGAGATGGCTGGACGAGGCGGAAGAAGACCTAAGAAGGATGAAAGTTAAAAATTTGAATCAAAGCCAAGGATAGGAAAAAGTGGTGCTGTGTGTTAAAGGAGGCCAAGGTCTTTCATGGACTGTAGCGCTGAGGAGTGAGTAAGTTATTATTCCAAAACATTTGAATGTTTTGGCAATTGCAAATAATATTTTAATGCATTCTAATGATATAGATAAAAAATTGTCTTCTAAATAATTGGTCTAAGAGTAAAGGTAGATTGTTTTGGTAAGCATTTAATTTCCAGAACTTAAATGTTTAAACATGTTTTAAAAGATTGTTCTATTTCAGGTACATCTTGTAGGACTTGACATTTTTACTAATAAGAAATATGAAGATTTATGTCCGTCTACACATAATATGGATGTACCCCATGTTAATAGATGTGATTTTCAAGTAAGTTTAATATTAAAGATCCTATACTTTTTAAAAGCAGGCATGCATTACATAAAATTGTACTCGTGTTTTGTGCAAAAAAAAATATTAGGATATTTGACTTAAGAAATTTAATACTAAGATCAAACCCTCTGTTGACCCAAGTTGGGTATTTTCGATTTATTTTTTCTAAAAAAGGGCATAAGGGGTCATTTGGATTGGAAGTGTTGTTGAAAAAACATATTTACCACTAAAATTGTCAAAATAAACATGACCTTCTCAAGCTTTGCCGTGTGTGCTGTTTCTTTAGAATTTGTTTCCGGTCCGATTTGTTGCTTGAGGAAGGCTTCAGGGAAAATCTGCTAGGTCTGTGCGAAGACGTCTTTAGTTGGTTCAGGGACGCATTGATCAACAGTTATTTCTGAGTACTTAAATAGCACTTTAATGTTGCGAAAAAAGTCCTGCTATATGTGAACTGCGTTTATTTTTTATTTCGGCGCACTAAAGAGAGCAAGGCAGTTGAAATTCAAGCATAAATAAGTCGTCTCTAGAATTTCTACGAAGGGCAATTGCAACAAAGATGCTACTGTGACGTTTTGTTTGAGATCTTTTTCGGTGGGCAGAATTTCACCGCAGATTAAAGAATTAGTTGATAACACAAGTGGCTGATTTTCAGTGATGAAGGTATTTAAAAATTGATGCAATGCTACTGCTACTCCAAATGTTCGAATCGGAAGTGTGGTTAGGTCGAAAATTAGCGTGATGTTGTATTGCATTTTTTGTTCGGAATACAATTAATCTCCAATTGTTGTAAATTTGGGAAGATCCACAGCTGCTGATTTTCACATTATGTTTTTAAAACGAACTCTAACTGCAAGTGCAAACATTATCTAAAAGAGTTAAAGAAGTTAATGTTAAGCCATAGCTAATTTGTTACATTATCATTCTGTTTTTATATTACTAAAGTGGGATTCATTTTTTTTTTAGTTGATTGACATTAGTGATGATGGTTTTGTCACCTTAATGAATGACAAAGGAGACACTCGTGATGATCTCAGAGTCCCTGAAGGTGAAATGGGGAAGAAAATAAGAGATGAATTTGGCAAGGAAGACACTACAGTGATAGTAAGTTTACTTTTATTAAGGTTAATTCCATTTGTGCCAGACATGGCATAAGGCAACTTTTCCCCTTTTAAGTACTAAATGTTGATTGATTGGTTAAAAATTGCCATCGGGTGATGCAAATAAAGGTCTTGGTTATAAAAAACACTAAAAAAGAAATTCGTAAATAGTAAAATATTATAAAATATTTTTTAGCGTGACAGACATGACAAGGTTTCATGACAGACGTGACACATGTAAAATTTTCTATGAACTTAAGTATTTATTCTCAATTATCACTTTACTTTTTTAAAAACAACTTGGAGAATACATTATGATGTAACAGATGTATTATGTCATGTAGCTCACAATAAATTATTACAAAAATACTTAAAATTAAATCCCGTGGAATATACTAGTGCGGAAGCTGTAATATTTTTCTAGTATTTGCTCCTTCTCATACCAGACATGATCTTTGGATTCAAAACTGAACAGCCCTTTAATTTTAGTTCATACTAAATATTTTACTTGTTCTGTACGGTTTCTGTTATCGTTCCATGAAAACCCTCATCGTGTTCCGCAGCTTCAGCAAACTCGCATGGTGTTCTACATTTTATACTTCTGCCTCGAGTAGCCTCTCAGACTTGACACTTACCGTATATACTCGTGTATAAGCCGAGAAATTTTGGACAAATTTAGTGCCGCCAAAATCGGGGTCGACTTACACACGAGACATACTTCCGACAAAAAAACCCTCCACAATCCTTAAACTAAAACTAAATTTCAATCAAACAAGGTTTGAATACTATCTATTAAAAATAAACAGAAAAGCAGTTAAATTTTGGTGAAATAAGATTGGTATCTATTCACAGTATCCACCATAATGACGCTTAAGTGTTAGTTCTCGGCGTGATGCGTAATTTGCACATGTAGCTCTGGCACAGGGCAGTTTAGTCAACCAGTCTTTAAGGTGTAAAGAAAACAACATCGGAGATGAAACCCGTTTTATTTTCATTGGGGTTGAAATTTAGCTTGCAAAATAAATTTTAAAAAATTACGATCCCATTATAAACCGGTTTCTTATTTTCTTCAGAAGGCTCTGGCCTTATTTCCTACCTCGACTAATACACGGGTTACCAATTTTTTAAGGATATTTGGTTTAAAAATGGGGGGGGTCGACTTATACATGGAGTCGGGTTATACACGAGTATATACGCTAATAGTCCCCAGGGGTGCAGAAAATGTTTTTACTCCCAACATTTCCCCCAATCCGTCTGAAAATTTCCCCCAAAATTTTACTATATGTTATAGACGTAACATAAATTCTGTATTACCTTAGGTATAGAAAATTTTACGATATACAGGGATGTTAGTGCTTGTTGAACAAAAAAGCTGAAATCCAAACCAAATGCTTGGTTTGAAAAACCAAAAAAGCTGAACTAAGCGTGACCGATAAAATTTAAATTTTAACAATTATCACGACAAGATAAATTTAAAATAATTATATAATACTATACTACTAAATGTACTTTTAATATCTTTTTATATACTTTAATATAAGTACATTTTCTTTTTTTTATGGTGTTTGGGGAGGGGGTCATATACATCAGATTTATCTATGAACATGTTTTGCTGTTCATACATTTGGTATATTTCAAGTTTTGGCAGTTTCATAAGGCTGGAAATTTAGGCACCAGGTTTTGCAAAAAAAATAATCTTGACTGCCTTTTTGGGATTAAATTCCTCAACTTTTGGTCTTATTTGTTAAAAAAAAATTCAAACACTTTTCCAGAAAAATTCAAGGACTAGAAATTTACTAGTAACATAAAACCTAAATATATAAAGCGTGTATACACCGACACTCCATTTAAAAAAGAAAAAAAACTAAAAATTATCTAAAATCAGAAACCCCAGTATATGCCGAAGTAGAAAAAGAATGTTCAAATGTAAAACAAAAAGTATTTTAACATTCATGCTGTTCTTGTGATCACTACTTAAGGACGCCGCGAGTAGGACACTTGATCAGAAAAATATCCTGGTCGTCCGACTTGGCCTGAACCGGAGCTACAAAAGTAACGAGACACTCTTCCTATCACTCAGAGCCAGAGAACTGTCAATCATTCTGATGCAATGTGACGCCATCGGTAGATTTTGAGAAAATTACTAGGCAGGAAAATAAGCAAATCAGGAAAGCATTATTGGACTCCTCTTCTAATGGGAGATTGCACTGGCTGGCCGAGATTTGAAGACATCTTTAGTGTAACCTAATCTTACCTCATCTTCCCATTTTGATTGAAATTTTTATCTTCATAATTAAAATTTGTTATTTTAACCTGTAGTTTATTAAAATTTAACGCTAGTTTCACCTAATAGGGTATTTGACTAACTCGGGAAACTGAGGGATTATAAGGAAGCTATTAATATTTTTAATGAAAACATCCTAAAAGTGTAAATAGTAATCCAGTTAACAAGGGAAAGTATTATATTTAATGTAACGTTAACTAGTTTCGTATCTTTTTCTTTGCCTATAGATGGCGCCCCGAAATTATTTTTTTCTTGTACTAATCTAGAAAATAAGAAATAAGTTAAGCACTTCTGTTTACAAAAAGTTGTTCATGCGTTCTAGTAAAAAGAAAAAACGTTATAAAAAATCTATTTATTAAAAGCTACATCAGTTTTCCCCTAATTTTGGTTTCACTAGACTTCAAGTATATTTTTTTCATACTTGCATTTAAATATCTAGTACAACTTTTCATTAAACTCAATACTTGAACAGCTTAAGTTGTTTGTGAATTATCTTATTTTCGATGTTTCCAAGCTTTAATCCAGTAAATTCAAACTTTAAGCTCAAATACAGGCCTTAGTAAACGAAATCGCCAAATGTTTACATTGCGGAACGGCACAGTATAGCGATAGTTAATCATTAGAAGAAGCCGAAATATTCTACGTCTCCGTACTTGATCAAGGTGTGTAGCCTAAATTTAATGTAACAATTACGTACCCATTTCACCAAAAAATAAGAACTTTTAAAGTAACAAATCCGCTAATGAGTGACTTATATTGAAAATCCCTGAAATTTTAAATTATTAATTCAAAAATTGCATTGCGTGTATAAAATAATAATCATTTCTAAAATAGTTTTATTCAATTTTAAGGCTAGACATTTTGGCAGATGGGGCGGTTGTTTAAAAAAATTTACATGAAAAAACTTCATATCACATGAAATAGTCATATGAAGTAACCTAATTTTATATTTAAAGAAAAAAAAACATTTAACTGCGGCCCTCTAATAATTTTATGTACGTTTATTTAGGATGTCTGTTAGTTCAGATTGAGTTTTTTTATATATATTTCTTATTTTATGTTTATAAGCCATTAATTTTTGATTTACAAGAAAAGGCTCTGGTGCCATTTTATCTTAAAAAGTCAACCTGAATCTTTAAGGGAATTGACAGGTAAGTAGTGGATCATGAAATTAAAAAGCCGCGAACCAACCATTAGTAATAAAATGCTAAATGTTAAAAACAAAAAACCATTTAATCACCTCTACTCACTTGGTCAATAATAAATCAAAGGAAATTGGAGTATCAAATACAACAACAGTGATCACTACGGATTCTCCCGCATGTCGAAACCGTAGGTTTTAAAACAGAAAATGAACGACTGGTCAGGGAATTTTGTAATACATTGTTAAAATCGAAAACAATTGAATATTTTCCACGAAATTTCCCCAGATGGCTAAAATTTCCCCCGATCTAGGATCGCCGGATCGGACATATTCTGCATCCCTGATAGTCCCACTAATGCCCTCAATAGATCCTTTGCCATGTAATGAGCCTGAGAAATGCTACTGTTAAAAGCTTACTATGTCATTGAAAATACTATGTATTTTTGGTTAAAATGTTGACCTGAATTGCCATAAATTTTTGTAATGACTAAATTGCTGATCACAATAACAGCATGATCACTATAAAAATATACCATTGTAGTATACATAGTAGAGGAAGTATTCTGCCAATGCACAGATTGAATTTTATCTTGCTTAATATGGGAATAGTTCTTGCTGAAGTCGGTTTGTATGGGAAGTTTCCCATTTGGCAAATTTTGCTTAAATTAGGAAAAATATAGATTTGGATGTTTCACATAGCACAAGACGTTTAGAAGCTGTTTCTTCAATAACGTTAAAACATCATTTAAAATTCCCTATTGTTTCGAATTACAGCTTCCCCTTATTATGTAACTTGTAAAGAAATGCTGTTGCCATCTATTCTAACAACTCAATAAAGTGCTTTAGTTAATGCTTTAAGAATACATTAACATGTTACACATGTGATAGTGACCATGAAAGGATTAATTATGTGGATAATGGCTTTGAAAAACTAATTGACATGACAAAGTTTGTTCTATATTTCACTCAAATTTTAAATTTATTTTTCAAATTTTTTATGCCTTAAAGAAAACCTGCCTTGGAAGAAAACCTCGGATGTAATTGTTATTTAACAAAGGTGTGTTTAAGAGGAATAGGAGCGGTAGCGCAATTATCATGTGAAGTAGTCTGAAAATATTTTATACACCAGAAGTAGGCTTTGAAAATATTTTTTTTCATTTTAATTAACGTTGCGAAGACGTTAAGTTTGTTTTTTGGGGTGCTTACCTGCTGGTTGGCGTGTAATATTAGTTTTATGACAAAGAACTCTCACAATTGTTTAGCCTTGTAACTTAAATGGCTCATATTTAAATGAACACATTTGTAAATTTACACAACTTGCTTTTGAATCTTTTTGGTCATTCACGTTTCGCACACCTGTATTATGGTTAATAGGTCTTAAGATCTTGTTAGATAGGATGTTTATTATGATGCATTTGACAAAGTACCTTGATATTGTTTATAAATTAATGTCTCTTCTTTTAGGTAACCGTTCTTTCAGCTGTTGGTGAAGAGCAGATTGTTGCCTGTAAGAATGCCAGTTAAATGAGTGAAATATATGAACAGTTACTGGGGAGCATTTTCTTCTTCCTCTATCGCTTCTGTGTTTTTAATAAAAAAAAGCATTCCCTAATTCTTTTTATACCAAACTTCAGTTGAAGATAGCAATAATCTAAACATAACTTATTGAAAATATATTTTTGGTTAATTTACCCACTTAATATTCCCATAATTTAATTTGGCGGTGTAAAACAGTTTCATAGCCTGAAACTCAATCTGCTTGAGTGTTTGGTGTCAAATTGTCTCAATTTCATGTTCTAAATGTGTTATTTAATTCATTTGACAGTGTTTAAATGTGGCAGTCATTCACATTGCTTGATATCAAAAATACTAATTCTTCAATGTTCTACTTGGCGGTGCTAAATTATGTTATTGTAATGTATATCTGAAAAAAAAGTTTCTGCTACTACGTTAAATATTATCTTTTAAAGAAAAAAATGTCTTCATCAGTAATAAATAAATTAAATTGTGTTTTTTGTATTTTGTTTTGTTTCTTCTATTTTATTTCAAATTTAAATGCAATGGGCTCTCGATGTTTTTGTACTGGTCTCATTATTTGCTCAAAAATGTCTTTCACTATGTAGTATTTTATTAATGTATTCTCTTGTGCAGCTAATAGTTACAATTCTGTTTCTGGTCTATCTGGATATTCTAGTGCCGGGGGAAGGCAAAATATACATGAATTTAAAATATTTTTTTATCTTGTTTCAATTCGAATGGTGTACAGATCGAGTGACCAATGCATTTAACTGATGTGTAAGTTTTTAATGTTTTACTTGTGTGTTGGGTGCATCCTCGTCACATTAGGAAGTGTCTTGCCATTTCATAGACAAGGATGTGACTTTTAGGTTTATGTTCTCTTTTTAGATTATTGCTAGGTTGAAGTTTTAAGTCTGTCCCAGCTAATTTTATTTTAAAAATGAAAAGCTTTTGAATCTTAATAGTTTTGCCTGTAAATTGATCGTAATTAATGTATAGGACACAGTAAAGATCTTTATTGCTGAAGAAATCTAGAGCCAATGTTTGAAACGAATTTATTATTTTTGGATTAGTAAACTCATGCAATACTAGCCATCTGGAAATAGTCGAAGCAATATTATTGCTGGTTATCAAGGACAGGAAGTTATTGCTTTATGTGCCCCTATATATGTGTATATGTTAGTTAATGGATTCATGGGCTCTTAATTTCTTTGGCTTTAAGTTTAGCTCCAATGTTCGAGTAACTATATTTTCTTAAGTCTCTACTTGTCACACAGATTCATGTGTCTGAAAGTTGACTCGCGTTATGTATTTTTAAAAGCATGTATTACAAGCGTTAATAAAGTGTCCTTTCTTAAAAAGTTTACATGCTTTATATTGATATTTTATGACACTTGTATTTTTTCCTTTTAGTCGGGAGAGATATCAAAGTTAACGTAGTGAAACTAGACAAAAGAAAAGTAAAGAGTTGTATTACTTTCAAGTACCTTAAAGGCAATATAAGGTATTGCGATGGGGTTGAAAATCGGAATTGCAGATTTTATTTTCTCTTGTTTTGGAGGGTGCTGATTCTAAAAGCGTGGTATTTGAACATTGGTTTGTCTGAAGCCATTCCACAACTCAAGCTACTTCCAATTTGGTATACATATATCTATATTTTAATATTAAATAATATACAGTTTAATTGCAAGCAATAAAAACATCACACCGGTTTGTTTATATATATACTAGTGACGTCAGCCAAATCGACGTGTTTGTGGTAACGTAACGATGAAGAAAAGCCATTTTAAAATGATTTTTTTTAATTTAAAGACTTATTTTGCAAAAACAATTTGTTTGTTATTTTTGGGTTTAAACTATAATTAATTTAATATTGGAAGGTATTTTAGCGATACAGTCAAGTACTCTATGGGGATGTTTCACGGAGGATCTGTCAATAGCTCTGCGGTTTTGTTTTCATGTGTGTCGAATTTTGTTGATATTCGAAATTGAGTTTTCTAAGAATAAGTTATTTTTTTTTAAATTACAACTTCTTGCTGTGCTGTTGGTTGTTTTAATCATTTATCAAGGAAAGCTTGCATTGAAAGTAGTTGGAATTTTAAAAAATTAACTAAAATATTCTCTTCGAAAACTCACTCCCGAATACCAAAACAATAGTAATTCGAGAGACATGAATACAAAACCGTAGAACTATTGCCAGACCCTCCGTGAACCAACCCCATTTTTTGGTTTCAAAAGCACTTCTAGAAAATATGAAGCAAAACTGCAGCCTTCAATTTCGTATACTGCTTCCCAATACCTAGTCATAAGGTTTTCGGGGAAATCGCGTATTTATTGAAAGTTACTTGAAACTCGTGTAGTGTTACACGCGTCTGGTTTTCAATTCGATTGCAGGCCTCGGAACTACTCTCTTTTCTAGCTATTAGTATCTATTGATGTGACTATGAAACTGCGGATAGATTGGCCAAGGAGGGCAGAGACCTCAACATTAGCTGCAGTGATGTTTCTCTTGCGAATGCAGTGGCCAGATATAAGCTTAGAGAAAAATCCATTCAGACCAAACATCTTCTCTCTGAAATAACTGCGAACAGATCTACTCTTAAAACCATAACTAGGCTGAGAACCGGACACCACAGGGGTATGAAGATAGATGGAAATGGCAAGAAGATCTATAGACGGTTTAATGTCACAAACTGTCCCAGGTGGCGCTGTTACTCGGAAGTCTGTCCAACCTACCTAGAAATATTCCGGTTCACGGGTTTGTTGATGTTTTAAACAGCGCTATCGCTTTGCGGTGTGTTCGAGAATGTATAAAAACGAATAAACTATACAATACATTCTGGAAAATAAATATACTGTACAATACAATATATCCAGCAATTATTGTATTGTACCAACCAATGTGCAACATTTTTGGCAATGTTTTTAACGAACGTGGAAGCATTGAATCGGATGCCTAGATTAAAATTCTTTATGCAGCTTCCGAGTTCGTAATATTCAACACTTGATTTTAATGATCTAAGCTGTTGTTGACTATTTTAAACATTGATTAGCATCAAATAGAATTTTAAACAGAAATGCAACCGACTTTACCATCAAATTAAAAATAATAAGCATCATAATTACGATCAATAATTTTAATTAATAAGAAGACTTTAGAGTTATGAATTAAAATACTACAAATTTTTGCCAAAAAAGCACAATTCTTCAAATTATTTAAACTATGTAAGAGTCTAACGGGCTATATAATCTTACAATTGATTAAAATGACAATCCATAAATTGAATATCATTCATAAATTGTCTTATCATGTTTGTATTATTTTTTACACACACGTTATCGACGTGCACTATATATTAGTAAATAAATATACATATATAGTAATAAATTGTCAAAAACTTGTATTATTAGCATTTATTTAGTTTTGATAATAAACAAAAAATAACAATGTCATTATGGCAGAGATTTTCATAAAAACAGTCTTCTATCTAAATAATAAAACACAATCTGCAATTGGGAGTAATTACTTTTATATTTGGGGAAGAACTAAATTGTTTTTTTTAATCGCACAAACGTTAAGTTAGGTCATGTAAATAATTTAAGTTTATAAATATAAAAGCAAACAGATTAAAAATAAAAATGATTTTCTCAAATTGTAATCTTTTTGAGTCAAATAACATATTATAAAAATACAATTGATACATTGTCCAATACATTGTCCTGATACACAGCTTACGCCTACTCACATCTATGAGTGTCCGGCTATGAGCGCCAGCCTGAGAAAGATTGGAGTACTGCCGACTATGCTAGATCCGTATGGAGACAACATCAAGCAAGTCGTAGAAGAAATTATCAAAAATCACGGACGCATATAGAGTTCGACTCTCATGGACACGACAAAAAAAAGTATTTTTTTTAAGTGTCTCTAAAAGTATCTTTTTTCAGGCCAAAGTCTCTAAAGTCTTTTTTTTCACCAGCGCGGCTAACTTTCGCCGAGATTTCACAAGAACTTTCTTGGCAAATTAAGAACTTTTTTCTCTCATGCAATTACATATCTTTCAATAGGTGATGTTACGACTCTCATCTAGCGGTGATGTTACGACTCAAAGCTGCGGGATTTCAGCGTTTTGTTTTGTATTTTTGAACGGGTGCTCGTAATGACATCCGTGTCCAGCAATCGGGTAAGATCTGGAAAGTCATGAATTGTACTTGGATGTTTTGAATCATATAGATTTATGAAGATAAGCTTTTTGTATCGTTTATTTCGAGGTTTAGTGATCAGCCAATTTAAAAAAAAATTCCCCCATTGTAAATTTCGGATTTGCTGGTTTCAAGAGTTCTCTATTTTTCCGCAAATGTCCAATTCCTTCAAAGTTACAAGATTTGTCTTTTTCACTTAAGATTTATAATTTTGAATTAATTTCTCGAATTGTTAAGTTATTTGTTATGTAGGTTTTTATGGTTCTCCGTTTTTTAAGATTCTCGATTTTCCGTCTTTGCAGTTAGCCTAGATTTATTACTTGGGCGTAATTTAAGATTATGTGATATGCTAATTTTTTGGTTTGTTTATTTTGAATAGTCTTCAATTTTCCGATTTTTGAAGATGCAAGATTTACAAATTTTCAGTTACGCGATTTAAATATTGCTTATTTGTGATTTTGTCATTTTTACTGATATTTGAGGATTTTTTTTATTCGTCGATATTCGAGGTTTCATGATTAAGCGATCTTCGAGTTCTGTTGTAATTTATCTATTTATAAGGATAAGTGATTTTTTGACTTCAAAGTTTTGCATTGCAGTACAAAACAACAAGTTAAAATAATAAATATAAAAATTCGATTAAAATTTGAAGATGAATTTCGATTTGATTAAACTAAGATGTTTTCGAATATCAGTTATCGGCCAGTACAATCCAATAATGCTTCCCAATTTGCTTATTTTGCTGCCTAGTAATTTTCATGAAATCCACCGATGAGGTCGCATTGCTTCATAATGATTGTCAGTACAGTTTTTTGCCTATGCTGATCGGAAGAGCGTCTCGTTACTTTTGTAACTCCGGTTCAGGCCAAGTCAGACCAACCATAATATTTTCCGCTGATCAAGTGTTCGTGAGTTATGTGACCTTTGTTAGGTATAACAAGAAGAGTTTGAATTTTTTACCCTTTTTAAACTTTTTTGCCATTTTTTCTTCTTCGGCTTATATTGTGGTTTTTGATTTTAGACAGGTTTAAGTTTTAAAAAAAAAATCTGAATATAGCCAAAATTCAAAAGTGTCCGGATTATAGAACATTATGGGTGTTTGGTTCTGAACTCTATTAGCCAATTTCCGAAAATTCGCTACATTACTGATGTTTAGCTTTACGTTTTATAAATTCGTAATTTATGGATTTTCAAGGAGTCGTTAATTGCAATTTCTGATGAAAGTTTTTTTGTTTTTTTTTTGCTGAAACGGTTTGCAAAACGCTGATCACTATAGTCTACTTTTAGTCTCTATTTTTTATTTGAAAGTATCTTTTGTCTTTTTTTTTTAGAGCATTCCTAGTTCTGAGGCCTGCGATTGTTGTATACTTTTTTTATTGATATTTCTTATGATCGAAGTCTTGCTGATACCAAAGAAAATAAACCTTAACAGCTTGCACACTTTATCGCCCTTCGAAACTCAACAGAAGGAATAATAGGATTTAATCCTAGCAATTTTATAAAATTTTTCTTCCAACTGTTAATAAATTTAGCGACCGGTTAAAATATTAATTGAATTTACTAAAGAAAATTATTGAAATAACCAATTTTTAGCAAAGGTGTATAAATCGTGTAGAAGCGGTTCTAGGGAACAGTTTCTATTACATACCTGCTTGTTTTCTATAAGCATTTCAGTGACTAATAAAGTAAAATAAAAGGCTATTTTATTAGAACTTCTTGTAGTTTTCTCTTTTAATATTAAAAATAAGAAACTAGGCAAACAGTCACACGCCAAGTACCGATTTTTTGGTGTTTTTCCGTTGTTACCCTTTTCCTTAAGTTTTACCATTTCGTAAACTTTAAATTCGTGCTTTGCATCCTCGAAAACAAAAATTTTAAAACTCATTTTTAGGTTACTTTTGAAATATCGTCGCACGAGGGCTATTGGCGACGGGCGTCATAATTTAGAACCATAGTCAAGTGACGACCTGCTTTTACCTACCTCTGTAGCCGACACCTGCTTTTTAGGCAAGCGCTTTATTAAGTCGAATTGTATAAGGGGCTTCTAAAATTTTAATTATTCACACGTCATCTGAAACATGCCAATGGGGTTGTTTCACGTCCAGTGGTCTTGTTTTAATTTTTTTTGTCTGGAGTAATTTAATGTAATCGTTTCCGGCTGTCTATTTCTAGCCTCCTCTCTAGGAGCTTTAACACAGCTAATTACGCCTCGTAATTTAGAACCCTGGCAAGTGACGAGATCGATACCTGAGCGGGCACCCAACGGACTTCGAGCGACATCGTGCGCTAACACCATCGGGACTTCGGACTCCACATATTTAACGAGCACATCTGTCCAAGTGTACTCGGGTCCATCCGTGATAAATTGAGAATTTTCCTTCTATTTCCAGCACAGATTTGATTTATAGGATGACTGGCAGTAGCTGAGATTCGAACCTCCGCACTCCTAAGAAGGTTGAATCTCTAGGCTAATGCCTTAACCACTCGGCCACGGAAGGGAATTTTGTCTGGAATAATTTTTGTTTTGGTTTTCGGAAATGAGTTTGCTAAGAATATTTTACTTATTAAATTTTCCAACTTCTTGCTGTGCTATTGGTTGTTTAAATTATCATATGTTAAAAAAAAGCTTGTATATAGAGGAAAGTTTCTTTTCATCTGTGAAGGTCATTTTGAGAGTGAAAACGAAGGGACCAATGAAATCGCAGGATAGGGTAAAATGAAAACAAGAAACTACATCATCTGAAATATTCCCATAGAAATTTCTTCGATTGGTTCTCCGATTAGTGCTCTGTTCAGTCGTTACTTACATGGATTCACCTTTCAATACTCGAGAAAGAAATTATTTTCATTTTGTATTTCTGTTGACACTCAAAACGTCCTCCCTTAACGTCACTATTAAAAAGTTTATTTTTAGCATAGGTGGCGCTTCGAGCATAATTTCAACAAGCATGGGTTCAAGAGTTTTGCAATGAGATCTGGATTGTTTATGTTTGATATTTGTTTATCTTTAGTACCGCTTATATGGTCAAGTTCAGCGCTAAGCGTGTTGAATAATAATTCATTCAAGTCGTTTTGTAGAATCGCACATCGATGGCTGCTTATATAAGTGCTTGCTAATAAAATTATAACTAGGGAATGTCGCTCCCTCAGAAGTCAGTTTTACAGTGTTTTTTAGCATGCTTAATCTGGTGTCAAGTCTCCCAAGCACTGCCGAATATCGAAGGTATTTTAATTGAGCTGATAATGAAACTATTTCTCTTTATACATTTGCAATGAGCTGAAATATATTAAATTATCATATTCGTATACTTTTTTTTTGTAGTTTTATGAGTTATTACTAAATATTCTTTTTTTGTTGTTTGTGTCGTAGTAGACTGAAGTTATCCGAAATATTCTTGATACCCAGACTTTGGATAATTTTATAATAGCGCCTTGCATTTTAAAATTAATGCCTTAAAGTACTATATCTGAAGTATTTTCAAAATGATAATTCATTGTTACTACTACTTTATTATTGCTTTTAATTCTAAAAATTATCTTAGACTTTGTATGTACGTTTTGTTGGAATACTCAGAATATGCTCATCTTGTATGTCACTCTTGTTATCTTTATTTGATAAGAAATGCTTAAACTTTGAAAGAATATCCCTTTTGAATGAAAGAATGTATTTAAGTACATTTGAAAGTCCTTATAGGACATTTTTTCTGCAATAAATTGCCATTTTCAGATTTTTGAGATAAAAGTAAAACTACAACTCTACTAAGTTTTATTATTTTGTTTTATGACACCCTGGCTAGATCCAATTTGCAAGAAGAAAAAAAATGCAATTGCAATTAATTGAAAAGAATGACATTTATTCACCTTGTTCCCATCACATTATTATTTACTTAAACTTAAATATATGCATTACAATCAATAACTTTTCTGTTTGATTAGCTTGCATCTGTTGCTACTTTAATGTTTTTTTCTTAACTTGCACCTTTTTCAAATTTCGTAAGCTCTATTCCACGGTCTTTTATCCCCCCCGCCAAATGTTAACCTGTGGAGAAATTGGATAGTTTTTTATGACTAGCATCCATGATTTTTTACCTATGGATACCAAACTTGATGGCATGCTTAGGTATTGATAAGCTCAGTGTATTTTTTTTAAAAAAACCCTAGGAAATACAAAAACAGTATGGGTATTTTATTAATTTTTTAAAAAAAATCTTGATTTTAATTATTCTTCCCATTTTACTTTTAAACTGCTAAGAAGAAAACCCCACTTCCACACAACAGTTGTGTTTAACAGGTAAAAAGGCGCCAAACACAGCATTAATTCTATATTGAATTATGCTAAATTTTGCTAGTTTCATTTAAATTTTATTTCAAAAATTCAATAATTATTACTTATCGTTTGCAAAAATTAATCTATATTTTAAAGAATAAATATGTAATATTCCTCGCTTTTAAATAGACATATAAAGAATCTCGTAGTGAAATATATTTGATGCATTTCAAACTGATCGATGTTGCAAAAATAAATTTATTTTAATTTATTGTCTAAAAGAATTAAAGTTTCTCCAGCGATTGTTGTGAACGGCAATGGTGATTTAATTCCAATAAAAATGGATTCCTATGCTTTTTAAATGAGCATTACATTTTGCAGTTTTTTACATAATTGAAGTACTTCGAATTCTTTTCTGAAAATTTCAATGTATTCTAATTTTGATGCGCTGAATTTTTTGAGGTATCACAATTGTCCGTAGCATTTGTAGATGAGCTATGAAAGTGGGTGACGGACGGACTAAACCATTATAATACCTTCCACTTTTTACGTTATAAAAAATCTTGCTCTGATACAGAATTGAGGATTACCACCCTGGCCACTATACACGAAAGATTTCCCGAGACACACTGGTTACACGTTTACACTGATGGCTCTGCTACCGGTGCTAGTTGTAATGCTGGTGCTGGGTACTCCAAACACTTCAGTCGTAGTGAGGCCGTTGGTGCTGACTGTACTAGCTTTGATGGTGAGGTGGCTGCTGTTCAACTAGCACTAACAGAGGTGGGGAAAGGAGAGAACCAGAACATTGTGATTTTCATTGACTCACAGGCCACTATTAAGGCAATTTCTGCAGTCACTCTTTCAGAGAACAGTGCCGTACTTGACTGCCAACTGGTGATTAACTCCATGATTGAAAGTGGTCGCATTGTCACATTGCAGTGGATTCCAAGTCACTGTGGAATCACCGGTAACGAGTTGGCGGACTCTCTTGCCAAAGCTGGGTCAGGCCTTCCTCAACCGGACGTGCCTGTCTGCTACCACAGTGCCAATAGAATCATCAATGCGAGGTTTAGGACTCACCATCGTGAAACCATTAGAAATGCTACAAGGGGGAAGATTTGGGGCACCTTACTGGGAAATCCCATTCCTCGCGACCTACCCAGGCCAGTCGGTGTTGCCAACTTCAGAATTAAGACTGGCCATGACTATCTTAGAAAGCACCTCCACAGATTTGGTCTGGCGGACTCTCCAACTTGCCTACTTTGTATGACTGCTGACATGAGTGGGGACCACTTGCACTTGTGTTCTGGACTTCTAGACGCAGCCGCTATGTTTGCTGCTGAAAAATTTAGTAACTTTGTGTGTGTCTCCGAAATGTATTGGGCTGCCCGTAATAGACTAATGGCGGAACAGCCTAGGTCTGGCGTAGGATTAAAAAAAAAAACTTTTTACGTTATAAACGTAGTGTGGCTGCTAAAAATTTACTATCACTCTGCTGTTATGCTGCCTTTTAATTGCTGGACAGCAGGGGCCGACCTTTAAATTTCTATTTGGGGGGGGGGGGGGGGGTTACATTTGAGCACCCTCTTTAATTAGGTATGGCGCCTCATCTATTTAAATTAAATATATTAGTAATTATTAAGACCTTATTACTTTGTACAGTATATGCAAAGAAATTTTATTGCAAATTAAATAATTACTAACTAATTGATATAATATGTTCGCTGTCTAAGATTTTTTGAACCAGAATATGCATTAAAAGGCATTCCTACCGGAATGTGTATCAAAATATGTAAACTATAGGAATTGTTTAATAAACTAGAAGACAACTGCAATCACAAAGTGAAAATTTACTTTAAAAAAAATTGGTGTTAAGTACTTTTTTAAGAAAAAATAGAAGGAATTTTCAAATAAAAGTATAGGTGAAGCCATAGAACTAAATATTTTTAAACATATATTACATAAAACTTTAATAACAAAATATTAAATATTTCTTGAAGCTAAGCTCATTTACGTAAAATTAATGAGCTTAGCTTTACTGAAAGTGTGTTCGTTTGTACAGCATCAAAACCAGCAGTCATTATAAACTTAATCTGAAAGTTTAATTTCAAAACAGAACTTGACTTTTCTATTTCAATCACTTATTTAACATAAAGACAGAAAACAGCTTGTCGAAAAGTATTATTAATCTTAGGTAGTAAAAATTGCATTTTGCTATCATACATGGATGGATAAAAAAAAATTATAAATATATTTTGTCTATTCCATTGCACTAAAATCTCATGATAATTAATCAGGCACTTTCATATTTATAATTGTTAATAACTTTAAAACCATAAATTTCAAATTTATATAGAGCTTCGTGTATTGGAATTACAGGTATACAGTAGATTTGTAAAATTAGTTAAACTATATTGTTGATCATTTAAGTAATATTATTAATTTGATTCGTATACAAATCAAATGTGTCACTTGGCACGTTCTTCCACTAAACGATCGTTCTGAATCGGGCGATTTCGGTGGAAGAAAATGCTAAGGATCCTTAGCACGTTCTTTAATTGAAAAAGTGACGTAAACGCCTGCACCTACCAACTTCGTTCGCGAAAAATATACGAAATCGAATGTTTTCTAAAAAAAATTGAAAGCTGTTATGTTTAAAGGGGGTAATAACATAATCATTGACACAAAAATCTCAATTTCTTCAAAAATGTCACTTAGCACGTTCTTCCACTCAGCTCTTCATTTATATATTTATGAATACAAATATATTCGTATTCCTATGGCAATATTCGTATTCGCGAATACTAATAAACCTGAATCTGTCTCTTTCACTTTTAAAGTATAAAATGGTCCCTTTATTTAATGATTTGTTTTTATGAAACATACGGTTCAGTTGCTATTTGTCAAGCAGAGCGTGAGTGAGAGCATACAGATGTTATAGCTCTAAAGAACTGAGTTCAGAAATAGACTTGGGGGAAATAGAAAAATAAAATGAGCAGAATGTATTTTGTTTAAAAAAAATCAAGTTTAAAACGGAAAAATGTTTTAGTCTTTAGAAGAGATAAGGCAAAATAACTTTTAACTGGTATGCCGATTTACAATACACGGCACTTTATTGAAAATCGAATATTAAGACTAACTTAAAAGACATAAATGACTATAAAATTAGAACTGAAAAATATCATGTAATGCAATGAAAGTGTATAAAAGAAACCCCTTAATTTTAAAAGCTTCAATTCATGATTAAGTAATCATGAATTGTCGCTTTTTGAAAGCTGTGACATCGTAAATTCCTTTGTGGCAATTGAAGACTTGACAGAATTCAAATCATTTCCTTTCCCTTTGTAGTTTGCTTTTCAACTCATCAACCCCAATTTCCACTTAAACAATGTTCTGATTTCGAAAAGTTAGTTAATATTTTAAATTTGTACACATTTTATTTTCAACTTAACACAGTTAAAAGTTTGGTGTTTGGTTTCACTAGAAATATCAAATATGGTTCTTACACAAAAAAAACAACCAACGGCTGTGTGGTGAAGTTTTTCACAGTGTTTTCGGTCTTCTGTTCAACCATTTCTTTGGTTTTTGCGTATAATATCTGAAAAAGGGTTCAACCGAATACTAAAATATGGTGAAACATTTCACCACACTGCCGTTGCAGCTACTCGGAATCATTATTATGGTGAAACCAAGCACACAATTTTTAACCGAAAAGTACTTGTTTGTAAATAGACATTTTTCTGTAAAACCAAAGGACGGGGCAAGTATGCAAAAAGTTAGAATTAATAATTAAATTCATGTTTTTAACAAATAACATACAGAATATGAAAATACAATTCTTTTTTGCAATGGGCTTGTTTCAATTCTTTGTCAAAAAAAACAAAACAACCAATGAAATCGCAGTTTGGAGCGCGTGACGTTATAAAAAACCAATGAGCTTGTTTCAAGTAGTAGGGAAAGAAAAAAAAACAATCAATGAAATCGCAAAATGGAGAGCGTGGCATCATAAGAAATATTCGCATAAGCCTTAAGGAATCTAGATATGAGTTCCGCGAGATTATAGTTTTAAATTCGTTGTATCTCCGTTAAATCCAAAAGTAGCTTGTTATCACGTATAGGAAACAAAAGAAAACAGAAAAAGCAATCAATGGTATTGAATTTCAGCGACAAATGTATAATTCTTTGGAAAGCAGTGTATTTTAACTTTCGCCATATTTAACGTGATGTGAAGATAAGAGGCGCGAAATTCAAGGATTGTATTAGCGAATCGGCGAATTCCGAGATCCAATATCAGTTTTGAAAACCCACTTGATCTCGCTTCTGTTTTTTCGTGTTCTGCTTTCATTATACCAATAATAAGAAATGCTTAGGTTTCACTTAAACCAATTCAACAGTAAAAAGCAACAATGGCATAGTGGTTAATGTCAGACGTACAATTTTAAGTTGCTTGAGAAAGATGTCATTTTTAATTTCTTTTCCGGCCATATTTGCTGACTCGTGAAGATGAAGAGCCGGCGACAAATCCAAATGTGATCTTTGTATTGGCGAATTGCGGCGAATCAGATCCAATCATTGAAACCACTGATCTCGCACTTCTTTTGTTAATGTGATGCGCTTTATTATCGACAAAATTAGAATGACTTAGGTTAAGAGGTCTGACAATTATATCACATTTGTCACATGAGGTATCTAAGTTTTGATTCTAAAATAATTTCTATACGTAGACTCCTTATTTCTGTGTCATTTAAAATGCGACAGGTTTCAGTATGTAGCATAAAAAAAGAAAAGCCGCAAGAGTTAAAGAATTGCTTCTACTATAATTAACTACCTTCATAAACCTGGCGTTGCCCGGGTGTACCCTTAATAACGGTGACTTGTAATATATTATGTAACTGCAACTTTATACCAATCGATCCCAATCTGCAATGGTCAGCAGCAGAAGTTATCTTGTTTCAGCTGACATAGTCCTTCAAGCTTTCCTTCCTGCATTTCCGTCGATAGTTACTCGATTAGCACGTGACATTGATTCACCTTTCAAAGAGAAAAAGTTTGTCTTTTCATTCAGCATTTCTGTTTCTATTTAATAACAGAAACATGCCCGTTTCAATTTGACATATTAAACTCATGTGCTTTTTCGTCCTTATGCTTAATTTTCGCTCGCGTTGAAAATTCTTTCAAATTAAAACTTGCCATAAATCCTAAGCTTACAACTATGCTTAATGCTATTTGTGTGGAGAAATCGGCTGACGTTTTGCCCTCCTAGACCCGTTTGGGTTCGAATTTCGAAAATATTTTCTTAAATGACGCCTTCAGTACAAAAGGAATAAGCTCCTAAAATTTGGAATCCGTACCTCCAATATCTTTGGCTAAGCGTTAATGCGGGAGCCGTCAGTGAGGACTTCCTTTATCGATATAGATTTATTTTTTTAAAATAAACTAAAATCTAAATTTTAACTGTGTATGGGGGCAGTTATAGAACACCTTATGGCTTCTATGAAAAAACAAGTAGGTTTGTTACAGAATCTGTCACTTAAACCGCTTCCACACAACATTTGTACAGCTGGGGAAAAAAAAACGATCCACCCTTCGTTTTTCGACTGCTATTGGTCAAGAAATTTTGTGTCATTTTTCAGGAAATAGCTTAAGGAATTGAGAACTGGCAACCAAAATTGTATAAGGGGTCGTCTACATATTAAAATGAGTACCAACTTTAAAAATTCCAATGGCAACACACAATTTTTTTTACATAAAAATGTTCAGCACCTTCAAAATACCCCATTTATAAAAAAGAATGATTTGTTTTGCATTATTTACCAAGATATTAAAGCATTAATTTTGAACGCGATTAGGGGGAAATCTCCAAATTGAAAACGGTAATATTTAGGGTGTCTTTTCGAAACGACAAGCTAAGAAAAGGTTACCATAATCTCGCCAAAGGATGCTAGAATTAAACCTTCTTCACTAATATTGTAATTTTTTTTATGTTTTTACCTTTTTTTTTAAATTTTAGATTTTAAAATTCAGAAATAAAATAAAGGATAGACGAGAAAAAGTTTTAAATTTAAATTAAGTCACACATACGATTATTTATAACGAACAGATTTTCAAATACGATTAGTTACAATCAGATAGACAAACATGATTATTACATTTATGTTTTACATTTTATGCAAATTTTTGTTTCATTCATATTGCTACAAAAAGTTTGTTTAAAATTCGGCGCACTGGGTCTGGGACATATCCCGACAAGCCAAAATCCCGAATGAGTCAAAATCCCGAATGGGTCGAAATCCCGAAAATAGATTTTTGTCCATTTCTCGATTTTTTTAATATAGAGATTTTTTAATATATAGAGATTTTTTAATATATAGATATTTTTTTAAAATATTAGAGATAATTTATTTATTTAGTCAGTTAGTTATTTAATCAGTTAGTCACTTAGTTAGTCAGTCAGTAAGTTAGTTAATCAGTCTGTTAGTTAGTTAGTCAGTTAGTTAGTCAGTCAGTAAGTTAGTTAGTCAGACAGTTAGTCTGCTAGTTAGACAGTCAGTTAGTTAGTCAGTCAGTCAGTTAGTTAGTCAGTCCGTTAGTTAGTCACTTCGTTAGTTATTCCAGACTGACTAACCTAGTCTAACTTACTGTCAATTAGTTAGTCAGTGAACTGACTGACTGACTACCTAACGGACTGTAACTAACCGACCTACTAACTAACCGACTGACTAACTAACCGACTGACTAATTAACCGACTGACTGACTAACTAACCGACTGACTGACTAACGGACTGACTGACTAAATAAGTAACTAATAATAACTAAATTACTAACTAAATAAGTAAATAAATAAGTAATCTCTAATATTTTTTTTTAAATCGAGAAATGGACAAAAATCTATTTTTTCGGGATTTCGACCCATTCGGGATTTCGTCTATGTCGGGATTATGGCCTTTCGGGATTTTGGCGTTCGAGATTCTGGCTTGTCGGTATTTTGGCTTTCGGGATTGTGTCCGGAACCCCGGCTCACTTTATCGGTAATATAAACCACATATTACAAAACGAGAGTTACGATCTTAACACGATATTTAAGGAAAGCAAAATAAAATTACGCAGAATGATTTGGCAATTTTTTTTAACCAAGGCAGATGGCACTAATCATTTTAAATAATCAATGTGGTTACAAAGAAATATACTAAACACCTAATTCCAATAATATTTTAGGGTATTTAATTTTTAATATAAAACACTTTTGAAATTGTATTGGAAATAACATACATTTAAAAACATAGTAATCGACATAATTTAATGTTAATTATACAAACAAAATACATTGTATGCACTAGAAATAAGAAAAGATTTTTAGACATTTGACAGACATCAATAATTTGAATAAATATTTACCAAAAACGCTTTTCAACCACCAAGCGATAATGCAAGTTATGATCCAATTTGCTAAGTAATTTTTTACACGGTCCCTAAAATTCGTTTTTTTTTTCAGTATTTTTACAATAACTCGGCAAATAATTGTTGTTGAATTAAAAAATTCGGGATTTTGGTTCTATTCGATATACTTTATCAATTTATGTAACAAAAATTTGGGGTTGCTATTCATGTTTTATTTTTTCTTATTTAAATTTAAATAAAAAAATAATAATAATGAAAAATTGATGAAAAAACTTGTGTGATTTGTTTTTGGAAGATTAAGAAGTATATAATGAAAATTTTTTTTTGGTTTAATTCATTTTATTTGTGGAGGTATGAATAAAAGTTTGTGAAACTTTTTTAACATTATGTGCGTTCAACTTTGAATGCTTATATCTCAACAAATAAAGCAAATTAATAAATTTTCTTTTGGATCTGGGGTATTTTGAAGATGAACATTTTTATATTAAAAAAAAATTGGGTGTTGCCATTGGAATTTTCAAAGTTGGTACTCAATTTAATATGTAGACGACCTCTTATACAATTTTGGTTGCCAGTTCCCAATTCCTAACGCTATTTCCTGAAAAATGACACCTTTCACAAAATTCCTTGACCAATAGCAGCCGAAAAACGAAGGGTGGATCGTTTTTTTCCCCCAGCTGTACTCAACAGGAAACAAACTATTTATACACCTCAGAAAGAAATTCGCCAAACAGAGCCTTTAGCTTTAGCTAGTTGCAATTAAACATTTAACCGATAAAATTAATTATTTTCATTAATCTTCTTTCTCAGATTTAATAATTAGACTTTATCGTTTGCTTAATTTGTTTGAAGTTCGAAGAATAATAATGTAATCTTTTTTAATAAATATCTTTGTGTCGCCACAATTTACCATTTACATTTCTTTCGAAAATTCAGTCGTTTATCGTTTGTTAAATTAATTTACAGTTCGAAAAATATATAATTAGTGCAATTGATGCTTTAAAAATAAAAGCGAAACTTTGCATATTTTTTATGCCAAGTTAGAATTCTCTATGCATCTTTCTTCATACATATATAATAAACCATCAAAAGTACTCTAGTGATAAGACAACAATCCAAACCAAAGAGTTCTATAGTAGGGTAGAGGAACTACTCGTACTGAGCTGCCATCGGCAGCCATGGCTCACTACGGAGCCCGAATAGAGTGGCAAAAGTGCTAGTTAATTTATAATTTTGATACTGAGAAAGGAAGTACACCCAGTGCAAAGGCGGAAACCGAACCCGCACCCGTTACAGCGCGCGGACTGCTAGCGTTATGGCCTGCGATCCAAACCACTCGGCCATCGGGCCCCACATGCCACCCTATATTGTCTCCGTGTTGGTCCATCTTGCTGTTGAAAGGTTCAGTCTCTACCCTACTATAGAACTCTTTGATCCAAACTGAATTATATCGCATAAATAAATATTCTTTCAAAAATGTTTATTTTTATTTTAAATAAAGTTTCTCGTACGTTTAACGAAATGGCAACAGTGAAAATATTGAATAAAAATGGAATTTGCATGTTATTTCAATGTAGATAAAATTGTTAGTTATTTAAATTTTAAATAAACTTCTAATTTAAATTTTTTAATGAAATTTGGAATGTAGCCTAATCTGATTTTTTGCTTCAAAATGACGTATCCCACTTGTCTGTGGGACTTTCTGTGAAAGTGGGTGACATACGGACGGACGGACTGAACGATTATAATACCTTCCACTTTTTACGTTATAAACGTAGTGTGGAAGCTAAAATATAAAAATGTTTAAGTGAAATATAGGAAAAATTACCAAAAATTTAAATTTTTTACACAGCTTTTTGATATTTTCTTCTTTGTCCAAGTTCAAACATTGCGTAGATGGTATTTTAGCTTCCACACTACGTTTATAACGTAAAAAGTGGAAGGTGTTATAATCGTTCAGTCCGTCCGTCTGTCCGTCACCCACTTTCACAAAAAGAACCACAAGTCCCACAGACAAGTGGAATACGTCATTTTGAAGCAAAAAATCAGATTAGGCTACATTCCAAATTTCATTAAAAAATTTAAATTAGAAGTTTATTTAAAATTTAAATAAATAAAAATTTAATCTACATTGAAATAACATGCAAATTCCATTTTTATTCAATATTTTCACTGTTGCCATTTCTTTAAACGTACGAGAAACTTTATTTAAAATAAAAATAAAAACCTTTGAAAGAATATTTATTTATGCGATATAATTCAGTTTGAATTTTTGTAATATCACAATAGAGTTCTTTTGATGGTTTATTTTATATATGTATGAAGAAAGATGCATAGATAATTCTAACTTGGCATAAAAAATATGCAAAGTTTTGCTTTTATTTTTAAAGCATCAATTGCACTAATTATATATTTTTGAACTGTAAATTAATTTAACAAACGATAAATAACTGAATTTTCGAAAGAAATGTAAATGGGAAATTGTGGCGACACAAAGATATTTATTAGAAAAGATTACATTATTATTCTTAGAACTTCAAACAAATTTAGCAAACGATAAAGTCTAATTATTAAATATGAGAAAGAAGGTTAATGAAAATAATTAATTTTATCGTTTAAATGATTAATTACAACTAGCTAAAGCTAAAGGCTCTGTTTGGCGAATTTCTTTCTGAGGTGTATAAACAGTTTGTTTCCTGTTGAGCACAAATGTTGTGTGGAAGCGGTTTAAGTGACAGATTCTGTAACAAACCTACTTGTTTTATTCGCACAAACTATGACAAGTAAATTTAAGCATATTGAGAGGCTGTCTGTCTTACCCCATAGCATGTCCAATATTACCCCATAACTAAACATGCATGTCATAATGTTACTATTCATCCTACACAATGGTGTTTTTCAGCGCAAACCACCTTCATAAACCTATCTAAGACTAGGCATTACAAAATTCAAGATCATGAAAAAGAACAAGTAGGTTTGTTACAGAATCTGTCACTTAAACCGCTTCCACACAACATTTGTGCTGAACAGGAAACAAACTATTTATACACCTCAGAAAGAAATTCGCTCAAACAGAGCTTTTAACCAGTTGTAATTAAACATTTAAACGATAAAATTAATTATTTTCATTAATCTTCTTTCTCAGATTTAATAATTAGACTTTATCGTTTGCTTAATTTGTTTGAAGTTCGAAGAATAATAATGTAATCTTTTTTAATAAATATCTTTGTGTCGCCACAATTTACCATTTACATTTCTTTCGAAAATTCAGTCATTTATCGTTTGTTAAATTAATTTACAGTTCGAAAAATATATAATTAGTGCAATTGATGCTTTAAAAATAAAAGCGAAACTTTGCATATTTTTTATGCCAAGTTAGAATTCTCCATGCATCTTTCTTCATACATATATAATAAACCATCAAAAGAACTCTATTGAGATATTACAACAATCCAAACTGAATTATATCACATAAATAAATATTTTTATTTCAAATACTAGGGAGCTCCGCCCCCTGCTCGCTATCGCTCGCCAACCCCCATAGAGAGAAATTAATTTTTATTTTTAATTAAAAAACTAATTGGAAATTTGAAAAAAAGGGTTGAGGCATAAGGGAGATACACCTTCCCAAAAAAATTTGGGGTTCTGACATCAATATTTCATCATGTTATGGCTCCGGACACTTAAAAAGAGCTTACTTTTTTTTAATATAGAGAGAGAAAGTTTCTCGTACGTTTAACGAAATGGCAACAGTGAAAATATTGAATAAAAATGGAATTTTCATGTTGTTTCAATGTAGATTAAATTTAAAATAAACTTCTAATTAAAATTTTTTAATGAAATTTGGAATGTAGCCTAATCTGATTTTTTGCTTCAAAATGACGTATCCCCCTTGTCTGTGGGACTTGTGGTTTTTTCTGTGAAAGTGGGTGATAGACGGACGGACTGAACTATTATAATACCTTCCACTTTTTACGTTATAAACGTAGTGTGGAAGCTAAAACAAAACTATACACAATTTGTCATCGATTGAGCAAAAGTTTAAACAATTTTTTTTAAGTGCTTGAGTTATTAATATATTTTTTTTAAAGAAAAAGTACTAATCTCATCCCAATAATTGATCAGAGCATTGCTAGATATGCAATTAACAAATTTTGGTTTGTTAGACGCAATAAATTACGATGCATTATGGTTTTTGGGCCATGTTCAATAATTACCCCGGGTCACCCTATAATGTATATAACAGTTAAAAATTAATTGAAACTCTTATGCTTCGAAAATAAACATTGCATTTTACGCTAGGTAATAGAATAAAATTGTCATTTAGAGTTCATCATATTTAGGTACATTGACGCTTATGAATTGCATTTAATTTTGAAGAATGCAGAAAGAAATATAAACAGATGAAACAATTTATTTTTTGGAAATTGTGTTCTTTTACTTGGTACTTCTAGTTTAATATAAAGAAAATTACGAGTAATGAGTGTAATGACTATTACGTGATTGTATTAAAGCTTATAATATGCATTTTAAATATGCAGCTGTGGAATAAATCATGCACGCAAATCAACCCAAATTGCGGGTTAGTTATTTTTCAATGGGAACAAACAGCATTCTGAGTTGAATAACAAGAAGTTCATAAAGAACTAAAATAGCCTACTTTCCTGATACTTAAATACTTACTAAAGTTCTAATCGGGAAAAAACTAGGTTCTTACAGTAAATATCATCAACAGCCGTTTCTACACTAGATTTATACAGATTAGAAAAAAAAAATCGAAACACAGCATCCAGCTAATAATTTAAACTTCTAAAAGCCAAAATCAACTATTTTCCTTAATATTATTTCGCAAATTAATTAAATATTATTTATCGTCTGCTCGCGATTTATTTGTAGTTCGAAGAATAATTAAATATTTATTAATAACAAAAGTAATGAAACTCCAAACTGCATTAAAAAAAATAAGAAATGTAAATTAAAACTAAGCATAATTGTATGCAAAAGTATGCCTTGCCGCTTTCTTGTTAGATAATTAATGAACAATCAAAGAATCAAATTGTGCTACATTTTATGACGTCATTCCAAACTGATTCATGAAAATATTATTTTGCTTCAAATATATTTAAATAAATAAAGTTTCTCATGTCATTGTTGATTTGGCAACAGTGATTTAAATGACTCAAAATTGAATTTCAATGCTAATTCAATGGGAAATTCGCCGACAGATAGTAGATTTATGTCCGTCCGGACGTACAGACAGACGGAAAAAAAGTATGAAAGTTGGGTATCTGAGGTCATAGCTTTCTAACAAAAAAAGAATTTTTAAGATCCGATGATTAGAACCGATTTTGGAAGGGGGGTACAGACAGACAGACAAACGGACAGACAGGCGGACAGACAGACGGACAGACATACGAACATACAGACATACGAACAGACAGACAGATGGACAGACAGACAGTTGGAAATCAACCGCATTTCAATACCTACAGTGATTTAAATGACTCAAAATTGAATTTCAATGCTAATTCAATGGGAAATTCGCCGACAGATAGTAGATTTATGTCCGTCCGGACGTACAGACAGACGGACAAAAAGTATGAAAGTTGGGTATCTGAGGTCATAGCTTTCTAACAAAAAAAGAATTTTTAAGATCCGATGATTAGAACCGATTTTGGAAGGGGGGTACGGACAGACAGACAGGCGGACAGACGGACGGACAGACATACGAACAGACAGACATACGAACAGACAGACAGATGGACAGACAGACAGTTGGAAATCAACCGCATTTCAATACCTACAGTGATTTAAATGACTCAAAATTGAATTTCAATGCTAATTCAATGGGAAATTCGCCGACAGATAGTAGATTTATGTCCGTCCGGACGTACAGACAGACGGACAAAAAGTATGAAAGTTGGGTATCTGAGGTTATAGCTTTCTAACAAAAAAAGAATTTTTAAGATCCGATGATTAGAACCGATTTTGGAAGGGGGGTACGGACAGACAGACGGACATCGACCGCATGTCAATACCTACTTTTTCATTTTTTTAATTCTTTCGAATTAAAAAAAGAAAAGTAGGCTAATAAAAATAAACGTTTTTAAAGAGGATTTTAAAGTAACCTCTCGTAATCTAGTCACAATGTCTCATTAGTTGGAAGCTTCTGGCTTACGAAACTGCTTCCAAATCCGTTAAGCTGGAATAAACAAAATATTTATTTTATGTTCAGACATTTAAGCTTTTTTTATTATTAATTAGAAAGAAGATTGATTTGCGATAGAAAATTAATGAAAATAACCATTTTTTTGGCTTTTAAAAGTTTAAATTGCAAATAAATGGCTGTGTTTGGTGATTTTTTTAAGGTGTATCTTGTGCAGAGGCGGTTCTAGTGACAGTTATTGTTACAAATATACTTGTTTTTCGATAAGAATTTCAATAAGTGTTTTACATAGAAAAGGAAAGTAAGCTAAAAATGGGAAAAGTACCACCAGGGATTGACCTATGCATCGGGGCCGATTGTTTAAAAAATTAGAAATCTGGCTGGGTATCTTGGAACTCAACAATACTTCTATTTGCTGTCAAATAAGATCGTAAATGAAGTTTTTTTTTCAGAGACGTGTTACAATAATCGCATAAAAATATTTTCCGTTTCCTAGCATAAACGCAGTAATGTCTCGTTATTTTTATAATATAGTTTTAGTAAGACTGATCGTTGAACCAAACTTGTATTCTGAGCTCTCCACTTATTTTTCTACATAAGTAAATGGAGAGATCAGAATACAAGTGAACCAAGTCCATGGTGGACTTGGTTCACTTGTATTCTGAACCCTCCATTTATTAATTCGCAGAGAAATCGCAGTAGTAGCGTCTCGTTATTTCTATAGTTGTAGTTCAGGAAGGATCTGCCAATCAAACCTCGATGATTTGCGGCAAAACAGCAATATATTCTGTTGTTTTTATAGTTCAGAACCGATCGGTCAACCTCAGGTTCTGCTCTGGTCTGGCTATCCTATAAATGGGCACTGGGCATCATGCCATCATATAATGGGCAATGCAGAGAAAGCTTCTAATGAAGAGTTTAATTACATTTGCAATACTTTAATCATTTAATGTAAAAAGTGGTCATGCTCACAAGAACATGAACAACATTTCCATGGACTAGCTTCTCTTTTTTTTCACTAAGGGGTTGCAAGAGCGTGGTGGGATTTTTTTTTATATCCCCTTTTTACATTTAGCGCTTCATTTTCCTAAAGTTTTAATCTCTATCTCATTGTATTTCCTCTGCAGCTCCTGTGGCCTGCCAGGTTGGTCAGTTCCGATGTGCTGTGACGGGCCTCTGCCTGCCTGTCGGATGGCTGTGCGATGGCGAAGTCGACTGCTCGGTCGGCGACACAAACGATACGACGGACGAGGACAGCGCAACGTGTAAGCTCTGGTTTCTTCTTTATTTTCTTGCAATAAAAAGTTATTTTAAAGCTAATTGAATTTTTTATTAGTTAAAACTATTTGTTTTTAATGTTGTTACTTCATATTTTGTTCACCATGGGTATTAAAATTATTTAAAGTGCCCCTTACGTAAGTTCAGGGTAGCGCAAATAAAAATGGTCCCGGCACAGAGCTACGAATGCATGTAAATGTTTGTCGAGAAAAACTATTGAAGCCATATGAAAGCCCAAGTCGAATTCCTAAATTATTCAAGCTTTCAATAGCTCCACTTGGCAAACCTAGTTTTTCATTGGTTGGTTTGGTTGTTTTGTTACTAGACTATAGACGAGTTCAGATCTTAGTAATACTTAATACTGAAGCGATTAATGGCTTCACATGGCAAACCTGTTTTTGCATTGGTTTTTGACTTGGCAGCATTTCTGTCTTATCCCTACTTCTAAGCCGGGTCACTTTTATTTGCGCCACCCTGTATATATTTTAGCTGTCCAATTAACTTTTCTCATTAAAACGTTATAAATAATATAATAAACATTACTGTACATTTTAAAGCCTTATCCCATAAAAGGTTTGCCGGTGACACACTACTACAAGGATAAAGTATATATATCAGAATTAAAACAAAGTGGACACTCGCATGAAATGAATTTTAATTTGCCGTGACAAAATCGTAAGAAGTTGTAACTTTTTTACAGTTGGAAGACTGTGTCCAAAAACCAGTTCAGTAAAAGATGTCGACTCTACAAAGAAACTCGTAAAATTGAGATAACATCAATTTTTAGAGATAAAAGTATCCAATAACAAGGTCGCCTGCATTGAAAATGAAATTAAATGCATATTAAACTGAAGTTGATGTAGCAAAGATTCCGAAATTATGTTATATATATTTAATATATATTTAATAATATATATTTCAGTTTACTTTTGTTATAGAAATTGTTAGAGTCGTCCTTAGTAAGGTAGAAATATTTGATCGAGAACCTTTTTTGGTTTCTAAAGGAGCTCGACACGAAAAGTCACAAAAAAAATCATTGATATTATTATATGAAATAAATGATGGTATATATATACTGATCTTCGTATGATGAACACATGGCTATATTAACTATACTTGAACTTTCATAAAACAACGATTCCACAAAATTGCATGGAGCTTAGGGCAACTTTGGTCCAAGCATAAAACAACTAGTCTACTGACCTTCCCCTTTGTAAGTTGCGTCAGAGTTGCCGTATAAAAAAAAAGTTTAATAAGTGCATTTAGTGAGTATATTAAAAAGACCAAAGCGCTTGTGCCAAAGTTGCTCCGCTCCTCATTTACAGTTCTCTAAATTGTATTTTTTCGGGGAATCGGACTGTTATTTTAACCATAACGAGGTTTCAGATGATGTAACGCTCCTTTTTTCAGTTTTGCTGTTCCTGCGATTACACTGGTTGTTTCGATATCACTCTCTAAATGAGCGGCTTTTTTTCGTCTGCTATGTTCTGCTGTTTTTATTCCTAATATTTATTAAACTTTATTGGTTTAATTTCGATTAAATTTATAGTATAAAAAAGCATTACCCAAACGTCAATGTTGTTGGAAAATTTCGGTTTAAATGATATTTTGTCTTATGAGGAAAAATTAAACTAAATTGTGGGACAGGAATTTAACTGATTCACGTACAGAGTAAAGCTTAAGTTCAACTTAAAGAAAAGTTTGTGTAAACATTCGTTTCAGTAAGGTTGGAAAATATTGTATTGTTCAAATAAACAAATGTAATTCCAGAAGGACCAAATATGAAAACAATACCACTGGAATTGTTGCCACTCACGATGTGAAACATGCCCATCGGACATGGGTAATTCTCAAAAAATGTTACAATTCCAACTTCCAATGTTAAAAAAATAAAGTTGGTTTTTATTTAAAATATTTGTTACTATTACATTAAGAATTCACCTCTCTAATGAAACTCCATAAAATCTGCAATTTTTTTTAATAATTTATGCCTTAATTCAAATTTTTCACTTACCGCAAAGCTGTTATACCGAGAGTAAGGAAAGGGACGTGATAAAATATACGAACAGACACCAAACTCGAATTGCTTTCAACTACAAATTTTCTACAGTATAAATATTTTGATAGCAGTGCTCCTGAATTCTTAGTTTGAACTACGGTTAACGACAACGCTTCTTATTGGATGGTTCTTTGCAACGGGATCCTTTGCAGGGTGGAACTAATTGGTTTAGTTTTTTTAAACGAATGTAGTTATAGCAGTTTAGGTTGTGGTCTAATTTTACATCCGTAATATTAACGTAAAATTTATATTTGTGTTTTTCATTCTATAAAAAAGAAAATACGACAAAAGGCAAACGATTTTTTTCCTCTTTTTTATAGCAAAATGAATTGTTCCATTGAATCGTGAGTTAATAATTATTTTTTATATAATTAATAATATAAATTTAATTATATTATTTTTTATTTTTAACGTTTCCAAAAAATAATTTTGTAGCTTAATACTTTTTTAAAATTAATTATTTCTTTTTTTGATAGTAATAAATATGTTCGCCCACTTTTTAAAAAGTTCTAAATGGGCAGACAATTATTTCCTCATTTTACAATAAATGGATTTGTTTGAATGACTAATTTGTTCTATTTGTGAGATCTTCTACTGTTTCGTCACTGTTACACTAATTCGTCTGAAAGTAAAATGTTCCCATCTATCAAAGGAAATACCAAGGATCAATGCCTTGCATATTAATACTTCCGCTGTAGATGGTCACTAAAAGCATCAATAACTTAAGATCTAATAATACTATGTCTATGACGTATAATGCGGCAACAAAAGCCGATGCAGCGAAAGAGTTAAAACGAACAGCAAATACGATCAGCTTAAAACAAGTTTTAATTTGTTTCATACTACAAAAAATATTAAGCTACACAAATCAACTGTATACGGAAAATACAATCATGCTTCCTAATCCGAAGTTTTAGCAACAAAATATATTTTGGATTTTCGAAGGATGTGGGGTTGCCTTTAAATTACGTCTCACTAGTGCATACCGGAGAATACCTTTTCATCAACGTGATTATATGTCTTCTTAAAGATTATGATTAAGAGCCGTGATCGTAATTGTAGACTCCGATAAGGCTAAAAAAATGCGATATGATTAAAAATTCTTCTGTTTAATCAAATATTTAATAATATATGACTCGCAATTATTTATAGTTACAAATAAGCTGCCATGTCATCTGAAATTCCAAATATGCCAAGCAACAATCAAAACTTTTATGTCTAATTAGTTCGTAGTTAAGAATTGGGGGCGCTGGGCTCATCAAAAAGTTAGCTTCTTTTTCTATGGTAACAGAGTGGACAGTAATCGAGTGGACAAAATATACTTTATCATCGCTTTTTGCTATGAAGTTTAGTTAACTTAAAATTTATTTTTAGCTTATCGTAATCAGATACTTAAGGGCTTTAAACAGCAATATGACTTTATTCTTAAATAAGCTCCAGTTTAACATAAACACGGTAACATAGTAGTCATTGAATAATTACACTCCCCTTAAATTTTCAAACTTTTGTCTTTTTCCTCCATAAACTAAAATTTTATGAGAAAATTGTCAGGCATTTTAGAAATAAGTGTCTATGGTGGTACTTATTTCAGCAAAAAAAAATTCTTTGCATTTTTTGTCGTGAAATTTTGGTAATAGAGTCAACAAAACAAAATTATTCGATTCTGTGGGATACAATATATTAAGCTACAAAAGAAAACTTTTTTTTAAAATTAAGTGGTGGTTAAAAGCTTATTTGATAGCCAAGATACATATTAATCAATATAAGCATCAATAATTCCGAAATATTTATTTTAAGTTACAATTATCTTCTCTTGTTCTTTTAATTTTTCGTTAAGAAATACGTAAATTTTACCGACTATGCTCCTTTAAATGAAGTCTCCAACTTTTGTTTTATTATTTTTATATATTTAAAATATTGGTACAATAACTTAAAAGTTCGTTCTTTTATGCAGTCCAAGTGAAAATTCCGTAACAATAAAATTAAAAATACTATAAACAATGAAAGCTGTGGGACACCATTTTGTAACATTTTTTGAGAATGACCCACATCATGATGGACAGAATGGTGTTATTTTTTTCTAGAACGAGGGAAAAAGCGCAAAAAGTTTTAATGAGACTAATTTTGGATTTCTCTGTTGATAAAACACTTCACTACAAATTTCGGAGAAAAATAAAAAAAGCTTTTGTTTAAAGACTTTTACTTTTTTTTAGTGCAAATCGTGTGGAAATTGACGTATTGCTTAAACTATTAAATTAATTTTAGTTCTTTTTTTTAAACCTTTATCTAATTAGACAAATATATTTATGTGAAAAATACAAAACACCTACTTGTCAGAACTTACTTTACTTCATTTAAATGGAAATTTGCTTATAAGGGTTTCAGTGCTGTTGTTAGGATAGTTGAAATTGTGGTTGGAATATTTGATACTGCTCTGCTGATACAATTCTGACAGAGCGATTGTATATTATAGCAATTCAATCTTATTTGTATAAGAGGTTTTCTTGTATCTTATTCAATTTCCCGAATAAAGAAAATGTAAATTTAATTTTTTTAAACAGTTTCTTATTGAAATTTTATCATGGCGCCATCTTTTGTCTTTATTGAAAACTATATGTAGCAAAAACTTTATGTCAGTGTGGGCGCTACACTCAGTAGTGATTGGGTATGAATACATTGATGAATAGCCTTTTTTTGCTTTATCATTTCTCAGTACGCAGTGCCATCTATGTTGACGCTGATTGGTTAACTAATAATTGCAAAAATCTTTTTTTATGTTTATAATATTTAACATTAGATTTTTTTTGTATTTGCTTGTGAATTCAATATATAGTATAGTTTAAATATATTGCAGTTGTATTTAAGCATTTTATCTTTTAGCACTTCAAGATGTTATAGTATAGTATGTGCATTGGTTTCAAAGTTGAATTTATAAGGTTGCAGTGATTACCAAGGACATTTTATTGAATTAAAATATCCTAATATTATTTTTTTTTGTGTATTTGCCTAGTATAGTACTACATTTGAATTTTTGTGCTGTGTCTGAAATTGGACTAATTTTTTTTTTGTTTCTGTTAAAATTTGTTATATTAAAATTTTTTTATAAAATCCATTGCTAAATATAAAAATATAACCCATAATTTTGTCTATTTGTGTGTAAATTTGTACTATACACTAATTGTAATTATTGAAAAAAATTATGATTTTAATTAAATTAATTTTTTAAATAATTTTTATTGTAAAGTATTGAAATAATATTTCATTAAATACATTAAAATCTTTTGTAGGTCATAAAGAGGCACATCCCTGTCCGAAGAATTACTTTCGATGCAATGATGGCATAACCTGTCGTAAGCTTTCTAAGTTATGTGATGGCGTTAACAACTGCCCAGACTTTTCTGATGAAGGGCCATTTTGTCGTAAGTCTAAAGATTAATAATTATCCGCCACATGTTTTTAGTCTGTAACTGAAAGTTTTGATGAAGAATGCTACTGTTTGGATTTTTTTTTGTTATTGAAGTTTTTAATTTAAATTATTTTAGAGTAACTGTAAACACATTAGAAAAAAGATAAAATTGCTTTGAATTGATCTACATAGTTTCCTAAATTAAAGTTTATATGATTTGTTATATAAGAGTTAATTAAATTTCTGGTAGAATTTATATGTAGCATTTCAACCATTATGACCGTCATGATTATGTTAAGATGTATAATTGTAATGTATAGTGTATAGTTAACTAGGTTTTTTTTTGTAATTGTGAAATTTATGAGCTAATTGTTGATCATTGTATTGAATGCTTCTAATTTAAAGCTGTGGTATACTTATAACTCATATAAGTGGTATTCCCAAATATATGAGGTTGTCAAGTATCCTTAATGGGTGGGCCAAATATCCTTATACATTGTAATACTTCAGCTAAAAGTCTTGAATGTATTACTTTTTTCAACTTTACAGTTAATACTTTTAGATTCAATTAATAAGGATAAATATAATGTGCAATACTGAATGAAGTATAAATAGACTACATTTAAGAACTGATAAATAATGTTTCAACAAAATTAAAAGCCAAAATTGAAAATTGGGTCGAGTATCCCTGGTTTCTACTACATGTTTATATTTTCATAGGAAATAAAAGTATGTGTTCCGGTACCAACTGTACTTACGGTTGCAAGCCCAGCCCAAAGGGTCCAACTTGCTTTTGTGGAGAAGGCAAAGAACCAAGTGGAAATGAATGCATAAGTAATTATATATATTTTTAATTGTAAATGGTCTTCTGTTATCTGCATTAGGTATATTGATCATTTCATTCGTGGATCAGTCACTTTTATCAAATACTAGGTTTCTGCCCATATTAACTTTGCTGTTTGAACTAGGTGACCGGAGGTACTGTATTCCACAGTACAGTAGTACTTTGTAGGTTTTTGTTATGTCTGTTTGGTAGAGTATTAGAAATATAAAATGTTCTGTTCCTTCATTTCTGATTCATACTGAAAAATGCCCTCTATATTTTGTGATGATTAAAACTACTCCATCAGAACTATCCTAAGCAAGACATTTTCTTTGTAGACAACTCTTAACCAAACTAGAATAAGGTGAGAGAACTGTTGTTACATATTTTAAATTCTTTCAACCAATCATTAGTAGACAACTCTTTTACCAAACTAGAATAAGGCGAGAGAATTGTTGTTACATATTTAAATTTCTTTCAACCAATCAGTAGTAGTCTCTTATAATTGAAGAGCCTGGTGGAAGAACATGCTAAGTGACATTTTTGAAAATATTGGGATTTTCGTAGTCAGTGAACATATTATTCCCTCCTTTAAGATAACAAGTTTCCCCTTGTCGTAACTTAAAAAAAGTACACACAAGAGCTTGTAACCTAAAAAATTATTAAATATATTTTTTTTATTTGTCCCAAAAGTCTAAGTAGTTTACACTATTTAAGGACTTTTGGAGGAAAAATCGTGGTCTAGATATAAATTACAGCATAAATGCTGAATATATAAGCATACCGTTTACACTCATGACATGTACAAGATAACTCACCCGCTTTTTTTTTAAACTAGTAACTGTCAAAAGCTAGAAACAGGGTACAGGATAAATAGAAATAATGCCCCTCCCCAAAAAATTTCTAACATAAAAAGCACTCTTTTGATCATGCTGAGCCAGAAAACTGTCAATCATTATGAAACGATGCGACATCATCGGTTTATGCCATGAAAATTACCAGGCAGCAAAATCAGTTAATGAGGAAGCATTATTAGGCGGCATATATTTGGTCAGGTGAAGATGTTCCTCTTCTAATGGTGACTTTTTTATTCAAGCACTTTTCAAGGATGTACGAACTATATGCTTGATGTTGTGGAATTGATCTTTGTGGGAAAATAATCTTTTTTTTGTGGATATACATAATTTTGGATACAATTTTAGATTAAAAATTTTTTAGGTCCTCAATGTGAAAGAGAAGACCTCTGTGATCAAGTTTGCAATAGGAAAGGTGCTTCCCATGAGTGCAGTTGTGTTGCGGGATATAAGTCTAAAGGGCCTAAGTGTATAGCTATCAATGGTAAGGTTTAAAATTTTACGTAGAACTGACTAGATTTTTTTTTAAGGCTTTAATTTACTGCCTTTTTGAACTGAAATTTAAAATGCTAATGAATTTTTAATGCACTACACAAGTATTTTCTTTCAATTTAAAAAGCAATTAGAAATAATCAAAGTTATCTTATTCATTTTTGTAAGAAATTATCTCAGAATTATTCATATTCAAAATTATCTCATTCATTTTGTAATAAGTTCAAACCAAATTTGTTTTTCGCCATTTATTTTTCTATTCAAAATTTTGTACTCATAATTACTTTTCTAGTCCATTTGAAGGTTTAAAGTTTATGGATTCATATATGAAGTATTGCTACTAATTGGATATTTTATGCTTACTTGACAACTGTAGTTTTTTTGGGGGAAAATATTTTTCTTTGCAAGCATAAAAAGGGAAAGCTAATTTTTTAAAAATAAAATCTACTTTGAGAAGTTTATGATGGATGATTGGGTCAATATTTTATTGGTAAAGTCGCCTTAGTATAAGTCCAATTTTTAATAATGCAATTGTAAAGTAAGTACAAAAATCTCTAGGAACTAATAGGAAATAAAGAATGATTTAAGTGTTAAATCTGTTCAAAGTATAATACTTTACCATATTGGTGGTTTTTTTTGCAGAAAGTTCCGTAATAATTTGTTACATTAATTATCCTTCTTACTTTTTTAATTTTTGCTTATTTAGGACAACCATTTCCAATAAACCGGAATCTATTGTATAACTAATAATTTTGTACTATTCTTGCATCATGCATGGTTGTGTTTTGTAATAGTGTGTAAAAAATAGTTTTATGTAATTAGTTCGAATGAGTTTGGACGTTTTTTGGCAATACTTCTACAAATCCATTAAATGTTGAATTTTTTTTCAGTTCCTCAAAAATCTCCCCCAACCTTAGTATTCACTAATTCAGCCAACCTCCAACACATTTTCCTCAATGGTTCTCTTGCTAGAAGCAACAGTTTAGTCAAAGTTGCTGAAAAATCGCCAATTGATTTCAATCACAGAAATGAGACAATATGCTGGGTAAGAAAAAAAAAATTATTTTTGTTTTTAAAATTTTAGTTTTTTATATTGCAAATGCTTTTTTTCTGAAATAAGGTTTCCAGTGGCCTTTAACAACTTATAATTCCCCTGTATAAAAAGCATTTTATGGACCCATGAGGGGCTTTATGGGCTTTTATTTTATACATAATCTAGGAAAAGACCACCACTTATTTATTGTTTGCCTTGTCAAATATATAATATACTCGTCAATTTATAAATGCAAATAAGAAAAACTGTAATGCTTGATTCCTCTTTTATTTGATTTTTTTATTAATATGTTAATTAAATCAAACTCAAAAAATGCTAGTAAATTAGCATTAAAGCGGCTAAATTGTATGTTTATATTAAAGTCTAATCTAGGCATTTGTATACAATTTTCAGATTAGTTTGAGCTTTTACTATTGGTATATTTGCAGGTATTTTTTTCTCTTCTAGATTCATAATGCAATAGTAGTAATATTACTATTTTTTTAGGCTGTTAGAGGTTATAACAGTTCTTCATTAGAATGCTGTAAAGCATTTGATTTTACTCATCGATGGGAGTTGAAACTACCCTTATTGTATTCACAATCAAGTAAGTTAGGATTATTGTAACTATTATGCTTTGAAGAATAATGAGCTAAATACATGTTCAAAATGTATATATTAATATATTAATTGTTTATGATGTTGGTTTAATTTTATATTGTGCTATACATTTGTTATACACAAGTTATAGAAAAATTACACATTGAAAATTAGTTACGTAGAGTGCCATAAAAGTCTGATATATGTTCAATATTAAAGAATTTTTTAAATTTTTTTTAATGTATTGTTTATGCAAGAGAAGTGCTCCTTCCTACTTACAATAAAATGCTTTTGGTGAATTTTGGAATACACAGATTTTTTTTCTCTGGTAGTACATTTACTTTGGATTAGTAAACATAATTAAACTGTATTAAGTAATTAATTATTTTTATTTAAATGCAATATATTTATTCAAATGTATTGTTTCTAAACAATGCAAACCAAATATAACTAATAAAATATAAATCAAATTTAAGGAATTGTTTTATAAAATAAAAATGATGCTTTGATTTTGTAAGCATTTTACATAGGTCTCAAATAGTAGTAAGCCCACTAAGTTCAAAACCGATTTGCAAACTTTTCTCTTGAGTTTAGCAAAATTTGATCTGCCCTGTGTGGTTGCCCCTTAGTTTTAAAGCACATTCGTTCCAATCAATATAAGGACTTGTTTAAAAAAAGCCATATCTATAGTAAAGTTTAGGTTTAGTATTTTAGATCATCTCTAATATATTTTTTGTTATTAAACATTACTACTTTAATTATTTTAAATTGTAATAATTTTTCTTTCCTTAGCTCTAAGTCAAATTGCCTTTGATTGGGTGTCGGAAAATTGGTACTTTTTAGATTCAGACAGAGCCATGTTATTTGTTTGCAAGAATTCACTGTCTGTTTGTGTTACCCTTATTGATACTTCATTTAGCAAACCCAAGGACATTGCCCTAGATCCAACAAAAGGGTAAGTTTGAATTATTTGAAAAAATCTTTACAGCTTTTTCTACTTAATATTATTAGGAAAGTACAAAGACAATATTTTTTATGTACTGTTTTATATTAATAGTCAGTCTCCCTAAAATAAAATCGAAAATGTAATTTTACTATTTATTATTTTGAACTTTTATTGGAGATTATCAATTACCATTTGGAAAGGATTCCTATTAGCCCAACGTAAAAGATTTCGATTTAAATAAAGACTATACTTTCCACTATAATTTTACTTGTTGATGTCTTATGCACACAAAATGCAAGTGTGTTGCATAAAATGTTTTTTTTTGATATTTTAATTTATATATGATAAAGTATATTAATTTATATGTATGTAGCTTCAATAACCATAGCATCTTATTTAAAGCTTAGCTTCTATTTTTTTTGTTTAACCACTTGTACTTTCACAGGTTAATATTCTATACCTTGTCAAGTCACTCAACCTCAGTCTTAGAAAGAGCTCAGATGGATGGATCCGATCGTAAAAAGTTGGTCACAGAAAAGATCGTCAACCCCAACGGGCTTACTTTAGACATCCCAACAGAAAGTATCTACTGGGTAGATACATACCTTGGAACAATTGAAAAGATCAGTTACAATGGTACTCTCAGGAGGACAGTTATTAAGAATACATACAACTTCTTCCCTACTGCTACGGTCAACTTATGTGGGATATCCATATTTGAAGATTACTTGTATGTTACCAATGTGTACGGGAACAATATTTTGGCTATTCAGAAATACAATCTAACGGTGCCTAGATCTATCAAGTCGAATATGACACAGCCATATGCCATTCGTGTTTTCCACAGACAGAAGCAACCCAATGGTTAGTGGTACTAGTTTTAAATATAATTGAAGTTCTGTTTATTTATTAATACAGACCTCTTACATCCTTGAAATTCTTCCAAACTTTTTTAAATACTATTATGAGACATTTTTGTAAAGCTTAATCTTTATTTAGTTCCCTGAATTTCTTTTTCCATGAAAGAAATATTTTATGAGTTCTGTAAATCACACAATTTGAGGTTTAAATGCAGTTTTTTAAAAATCTTTTTTCAAATACTTTGTTATTAAGAATTTTAATCTGATTTCATATTTTAATGTTATGTGTTTGATTATGCTTCTAGGTTAAATTTGTTTATTCTAACCATTTTCTTTTTGTTGTATTAAACATTTTTATGATATTACATTTATAACAGTTGTATAAAACAGTTAATAATAGTTTTTGGATGATTCAAAATTCGTTCATACATATTTATTATCCAATACTGTTTTGACCGATTTGTTTAAAATTAATGTATAACATACGCTTAAAAACATATTTAAACTATGTTAAAAGAGTACATAAATTCAATTGAAAAAAAAAGTAATTTTGTTTTAATGTATAACTTATCCTTTATAATTTGTTTTTATGTGGTTTATATAATATTTGTTTCAGTGATTCATCCTTGTTCTGTGGACAATGGTCAGTGTGAACATCTATGTATACCCTTATTTAAGCAGTCAGTACCAGTGGTGAAATGCCGCTGCAAAATTGGTTATAAGCTTGCAAAAGGACTCCTGGGAAAGAAGTGCATCTGTGAGTTATTTCATTAATTCAAGATCAATTGAAGAGCTTAGTGGAAAAACGTGCTAAGTGACATATTTTAGAAAATTGAGATTTTTGTGTCAATGAACATATTACTAAACTTTTGAACGAAACTTTTGAATGAACATATACACTGCTCAAAACAATTAGGGGAACACATGGTTTAAACCCTTTCTCCCCCAATGATTCCATTTGGTATCATCAGCTTCTGAATTTTTCTCACTAAGTTGAGCTTGCATTTATTAATCGTTAGATGGAAGAATCATGTGTTTTGAAGAATTAAATAATGTTTGTCTTAATTAAGTGAAAATATGAAAAACATGGTTAAATAAAATTCACTCCCAAAAAATTTTATGAAATAAATTGACCCTAAATTCTTCATGCTTTCATTCTTCGATGTTTAAAAATTGATTTTACCTTTTTTTTTTTACAAATAAACTTTAAAAAAAATATTGTTATAATTTATTCAAAAGTTATGATTCCAATTTTTTCCCCCTTAAATTTTAGTTAAAAAATTAAGAGTTTTTTACCATTTAATTATGGATGCATAATGAATCTATTTCACAATTTTTACATTTTTACAGGGATTGGAAAGTTACTTTTAAAAAGTATCTCTGTTACAGTTACAGTTACTTAATCAAAAAAGTAACACTGTTACAGTTACTTAATACGAAAAGTAACGTTCACAGTTACTTTTTTTAAATTTCAAGTTATAAGAAAAATTGAAAAGCCATTTTTCAAAGAAAACCACAATAGGGTATTTGACTAAAAAAAATTTATTGGCTTAAAATATTCCTAGGCAAAAAATATTAGACCCGTATTTTTTCTTTTTTCCAAATACCGCCTAGAAACGGAGAAAAACGCAATTAAAATTTAACTATAAGCCACGCCCCCAAAACGATCCCCGGCAGAATTTGAAGGATGTGACGTCACCTGGCAGCAAACGATTTCGACATACGGGAGAATCCGTAGTGATCACTGTTGTTGTTGTTGTATTTGATACACCAATTTCCTTTGATTTATTATTGACAGAGTGAGTAGAGGTGATTAAATGGTTTTTTTTTGTTTTTAACATTTAGCATTTTGTTACTAATAGTTGGTTCGCGGCTTTTTAATTTCATGATCCGCTACTTACCTGTCAATTCCCTTAAAGATTTAGGTTGACTTTTAAAGATAAAATGGCACCAGAGCGTTTTCTTGTAAATCAAAAATTAATGGCTTATAAAATAAGAAATATATATAAAAAACTCAATCTGAACTAACACACATCCTAAATAAACATACATAAAATATTAGGGGGCCGCAGTTAAATCGTTTTGTATTTTTAAATATAAAATTGGGTTACTTCATATGAATTTTTCATGTGATATGAAGTTTTTTCATGTAAATTTTTTTAAACAACCGCCCCATCTTCCAAAATGTCTAGCCTTAAAATTGATTAAAACCAATTTTGAAATGATTATTTCATACACGCATATGCAATTTTTGTTATAATTAATAATTTAAAATGTCAGGGATTTTCAATATAAGTCACTCATTTGCGGATTTGTTACTTTATAAGTGCTTATTTTTTGGTGAAATGGGTACGTAATTGTTACATTAAATTTGGGCTACACACCTTGATCAAGTACGGAGACATAGAATATTTCGGCTTCTTCTAATGATTAACTATCGCTATACTGTGCCGTTCCGCAATGTAAACATTTGGTGATTTCGTTTACTAAGGCCCTGTATTTGAGCTTAAAGTTTGAATTTACTGGACTAACGCTTGAAAATATCGAAAATAAGATCATTCACAAACAACTTAAGCTGTTTTAAATTTAATTAATAATTTTTTACAAGACAATTTATTCAAGTATTGAGTTTAATGAAAAGTTGTACTAGATATTAAAATGCAGGTATGAAAAAAATATACTTGAAGTCTAGTGAAACCAAAATTAGGGGGAAACTGATGTAGCTTTTAATAAATAGATTTTTTATAACGTTTTTTCTTTTTACTAGAACGCATGAACAACTTTTTGTAAACAGAAGTGCTTAACTTATTTCTTATTTTCTAGATTAGTACAAGAAAAAAATAATTTCGGGGCGCCATCTATAGGCAAAGAAAAAGATATGAAACTAGTTAACATTAGAACATTAAATATAACACTTTCCCTTGTTAACTGGATTGCTATTTACACTTTTAGGACGTTTTCATTAAAAATATTAATGGCTTCCTTATAATCCTTTTAAAATTGGTTATTACTTCCGGTGAAGTTTTAATATTTCGGAACTCATCAAAACAGAAATCCGAAGAAGATTAAAAAAAAAACAAGGGTCTTAGCATCATAGGCATCGATTCTCGGCAAATTTGAGCTGGCCGTTTTTGTGAATCCTTTAATTTTATTTTATTTAAATATATTTATAAGCACTAAATTCACAAAGAAAAAGACTAATCTAAAAAAAAAACTATGCAGTTTGGACTTAAAGAGCGCTAAAAAGTTTAGGATGACTAAATTTGAATAGCGTGTGGGGCGGTTTAATGCCAGGTGACGTCAGACCAATCAGAGTAGCGTTTGTAGTCACGTGACCAAGCTTTGAAATATCGCGATTTTAAAACTTGATTTAAATAATATCCGAGTAATTTTTTGAAGAAAAACCAATGAATATGCGTTTTCTAGTTCCTATACTATGTTTATATAACTTTTTTGGGCCGTTTCCCGATTTAGTCAAATACCCTATTAACGAAACATAAGCACAAACAAAATGCTGAAATTATAATTAATATATATTTTTTAATTTCAATCCTGGTTCAATCCAAGAAATTGGTCTGAACGTGCCCTCTCTTTCTCCCCCCCCCCCCCCAGTCTTCTTCAAGGGGAAATCGTACTTTGTTGTTGGTCATTGTTGTAGAACCCATTCAGGTTCAGGTAATACAAAAGGGTTTGCACTGGTCGAAACTCGCCGAACGACAACCGGCTTGACAGCATGATTTATTTCAAAACCCTTCTTTTTGGTAGAAGCCTGTAATTACGGGTCGTATAATATGATACTTGGAAAGGTAAACAGACAAGGAGAAACATTCGTACTTTAACAATTCTGGCTGAAAGCTGCCGTCACACCTTTAGCAGTCAAAGTGGGCAATTCTATTTTACTTTTTCTCTCCAAAGAAAAGCTCATATTTCGGGAATGCCAGTGGAATTTTAAAATAAGCATCAAACAGCCTTGGGAAAGTAAGGGAAAAGTAACGCAATTTTTCGTTCCTTCGTTACCTCGAAAAGTAACTAAGTTACAGCTACAGTTACTTTCTGAAAAATGTAACAGCGTTATCTAAAAAAGTAACTGTTACAAGTAACGGCGTTACAAGTGACGCGTTACTCTGATCAATGCATTTTTATAATAAAAAATAAGTTGGAACTGGACAGGTAAACAAAGTGCTCCCCTAATTGTTTTAAGCAGTGTACTTTAAAGGTAGTCTATTTTTCACGGTTTGCAAGTACCGTTTTTAACAGATCCGAATGAAAAACTTTAAAGCTAATTTTCTTGTTTTCACCTTTTTGTCACTTAGCAAGTTCTTCCACTAAGCTCTTCAATTAATAAGTGTGCAGAAATACGACTTGTATAATATATTGTGTAACAAAGCACATATTAAACTTATTTACTATTTGAAATGATCTTAAAATAAGCAAATAACTGATTTGTCGCTCTCAAACTTGTCTAGATTGCTTTTATTGTTTAAGAAGCAGTTTGAGTGTGCTTTAATGATTTTCTATAATGGCTGTTAAATTATATATTATTTCCTAAAATGTTAAGGGGAATCTTATACATAAAACTATTTTCAATATTGTTTAAAACTCGATTCTCATTCATTTTGAGATGAAGCCTCTTAAACCTTTCAGGTGCAATAGGGATGAACATTATGGCTTGCTTGAGTTACTTGATAACACTTGAAACACTATATAGGTTAGAAATTTGTAAAAGATAGAAATGATAAAAGTGTGAAAATAAAACTAATTGTTTAAAGTGCAGTTTGACCTTAATAATATCTTTTAACTATGAAATTTATGTTTAACATAGTAAAATTATCAAATTTGAAACATTCCTAAAATTTGTGAAAGTGAATTATAGGCTAATTCCATGTAACTGTAGTGTTAGTCACAAGTTAAAAAAGCTGTTTAAATTTTAAAAAAATCTCATCAAAATAAATCATAATGTTACATTATTTAGTTGCAATAAGTGTAGATTATGTATTCAACTATTTTTTTTTTCATTTAAAATTAAAAGTTGTAGTAATAATCACTTTTTACAGATGTGACTTACATTACAGAAAGGGTAATTTTACTTAGAATTAGCCTGTAGCTTTCCTGTTTCATTAAGTTCCATTATACTTTGAAAAACAATGCTGTATGTAAAGTGCTATCTTTTCCCTACAACAACATATTTAAATGTCCTTTCAGCTGCCAAGCCAAGTCAATTTTTGTTGTATGGCCGAGGCAGTCCTGGAGCAATCAAAGGCATCTCAATGGACTTTCCTGGTAAACAGGAAGATGTTACCATTCCTGTCCTGGGTTTGAATCGACCCATAGCATTAGACTACGATGCAAGGAGCCAGTTCATTTACTACTCAGATGCACAACGATTTGTGATTGAAAGGCAAAAGATCGATGGAAGTCAGAGAGAAGTTTACTTAGATAGAGGTAAGCCATTGTTCGACTTAGCTTACAGTGCACTTGTCTGTACATTGAAGTCACAGGAATATGTAGCACAACTGTTGTTTTAAGGCGATATCATCAACTAAATAACAAGAACCTCCTCTTTACAGAAAATAATAAAACTGCTTATTAATATTATCTCTGTAATTCTAATATTTTATTAAATACGTAATTTTTTAATATTTTTTTAGAGATGTTTCTTTCTCTATGTTATAGAAATTAATAAACTTTAATTTTAGGTTTGATATCAGTTGGATCATGTCAATAAAAAATGAGCTAAAGCAGTTTTTTGCTTGTTTTATACTCCAAAATTAATTTGTTAAAAAAAAGCAGAACCTTCTGATTTAGCCTGCCATGTCGCAGGTTCAGGTTCGAATCTTGGATTGGAAAAAGTTTACTAAGTCTTTTGTGCCTAAACTGGGATGATAAAATGAGTAGCAAACGCACTTGAGAACTTAATGACCCTTTGGTAGTTTCATATACTCAATGTGTGAGGTTGACCACCTGACCTGGGCATTCTTTGCACCACAGGGTCCTTGGTCAGGAGAGCTAAAATAGGCACAGCAAGCCTTGCCCATTATGGTTCACTGTCACTCCACTGTGTTTAATTTAGCCGCTGAAATTAATAATTATGCTTTATGAGTGTTTGTGAAGGTTCAAATGAAGGTAGGGTAATTGGTAATAAAATTTTCTTATTGTGTCTAAGGTGTTTAAAAAAGATCATTATTTATTGTGCATATTATTTTAAAGGTGTCATATTATTTTAAAGGTGTATCATCCTCTATCAAGCATTTATTATTAATAATTCAATTTTCCATTTGAATATAATTTTCTATTTTTTATTGGTTTTGTAGGATTGAACAACTGCGAAGGCTTAGCTGTTGACTGGATGGGCAGGAATCTGTATTGGACAGATGAAGGGTTACTTTCTATATTTGTTGCAAAACTAAATGATTCATCTGTTAAAAAAATGCTCATACATGAAGACCTGTCTCACCCAAAGGCTATTGTTCTGGATCCTAAAAGAGGGTAACTCATTTGCTGCATTCCAAAGTGATAAAAAAAACTTCCTTAATAGTCTAAATGAATCGTGATAAAGGTTATTTTCATGTAACTGAATACTTTTGAAGTGTGACAAGTTAAAAAAGCTTCTTAAATTTGAAGAAAAAATAAAATTAAATAAAACCTGTTATATTTATTTATTTGCAGCTAGTGCAGATAAACTATTTTGCTACATTTGTTTCATTTAATGTTAAAAATTGTAGTGGTAACCATTTTTTAGCATGGACTTACACTACAGAAAAGGTAATTTGGCATGGAATTTGCATATAGTAAAAATGCAATGGAAAAAAATGCATGAACTAAAAACTTATTTCAAAACTAGTATTTTTATTTTCTTCTAGTTACTATGGCTGTTTTTGTAGCTAAAGTTTTATTTATTTTATTACTTTTCTTTTCAGAATGATGTACTGGTCAGATTGGGCTAGCGATCTGAAGGTTACAGTTGGTGGGAAGATAAAACGTGCCCACATGGACGGCAGCAATGCTGAGGTGTTTGTGGGTGAAAATCTAAAGTGGCCAAATGGTCTAAGCATAGATTATCTGGACAAGAAACTATATTGGTGTGATGCTTATCTACATCGACTTGAAAGAATTTCTTTGGATGGGAGCAATCGAGAGGTAGATATGATAATGTTTGTCAAATCATCAACATACAAATGTTTCATTGGTGATTGATAATACTGTACTGTATTTAGCATTACGTTTTTTTTTACTGAAGTACTTTGATAAAATGGATTCGTGAACTTTTAAAAGTTAAGTTAATCTCTTCCTTTTGTAATCCTATTGATTACTTCAAAATTCCTCAAGTAATTGCTGTATTTCCAGTTCATACAGCCTCCTACTAATTACTAAAAATAATCACAATTTTTTTTATTTTCACACATATTTCTTTTTTCATGTGTTTTAAATCAATCTTTGTTACTTTCCTCCTAGGTTCTGTTTGAAGACGAAAACAAGGACGTTTTTAGACACCGCAGATACCCCTATGGATTAGCCCACCTTGACAATATTATTTTCTGGTCTGAATACCAACGAGGACTTATTCAGAGGCTGGATTTGAAGACAAAAAATGTAACTACTCTCATTGAAGAGAATCCACCTGTTTTCCAGATTAAAGTCTTTGACATTGCTATGCAAACAGGTAAGTAAGACAGTAGGTACGTCATTCAAACATGTTTATAGCGAGCAAATATTCAACGAGTTAAACAGGAATATTTGGTTGGTCCAATGTTAGGTCTATGGAATGGAAATTCTGTGTTACGAGCTAGCCTTGGATTTAAGGAGGAATAGAATATTTTCTATCTTGTAATTTTTTTTCAAACTAAACTTTCAGTTTAAAAGCTAACCCTTTTCTTTGAAAAAAATTCTGTTCATCCCCTTTGTTTGGGAAAATTTCTTTCATGCCTAACTATGAATAGGAGGAATGGTCAAAAATGCAGTTCGGTGGTGGTTTATTGTACAGGAGCAGGTTTAGGAATGGGTTCTTTTACAACAGCAAGGGTATAAGAGGAGGGGTCATAGTGGTTGGGGACGTTGGTCAGAGGTTCATTCTTTGATTTGAATTCATTGATAACATTTGCATATTTTTATTGTGCGATGTTGCAGCAGAAAGTTTGGATCATTGGCGAAAGGGGGGAAATTTTACGGATGTTGGAAGAAAAAATTTAAATAAAAAGCAATGAGAAGTCAATGGAAGCACATGTCTAAAATAAAGCTTACTGTAAACATTTTTGAAAATAACATATATTTTGTTTCTTTTTTTAGAGGTTACTCGTTTTTTACGAGAACTCAGATTTTACAAGTAAATGTTGCGGTCCCCTTGTGCTCGTTAGAAACTGGTTTGGCTGTTGTTTTAACATTTTATATACTAATATTTAGTTTGATTTAAGCACATCTGAATTGATGTTTTTTTAAAGTAATTTGCTTACCTAAAGAGTTACTTCTTTCTGTCAAACCGTCTATTCCAATTATTTATGTGATGTTTACATTATATTCAAGATAAGGAATAGAAAAAATTGCCCCATTTGGTCGGCTATTTGAAGTAAGCCAATTTATTAATTTTGGATTTTTAATGTATGTTTCTCAAAAAAGCAATTCCTTTATTAAGTGGTAGTTAAATTAACCAAAACACACCTACTACTATGTAACTGCTTACCTTATATATATTTTTAAAAACAAAAAACAGAGGCTTGAGAAAAGATTTTTACCAATTTTTTTTCATACTCATGCAATATAATTATATATTTTTTCCATGCTCATGTTTATTTTATGTTTTGTTTAGGTATTAATGATTGCACAGGCAACAATGGTGGTTGCTCAGAATTGTGTCTTCCAACTCCTGGTAAAGCAATTTGTGCCTGCAGAGATGGTTTCGTTTTATCAGATGACAAAGTATCTTGCACAGGTAAAGGCCTACAAAATTCTCAATAATTACCCCAAGTTATTTATTACTATTAGTTATGTCGTATATACATTTGTCATCCCAAGCGATGTCCCCCTACAACTGGCCGCCCACCATTTCTACTTCATTTAGAGAATGATAGGCAAACTGAAAAGGATATGCTACTCTCTTTAATATTATTTTCTAAATAAAATAGCTCTTTTGCACTCTGAGTGGTCTTTCTGGCCTTCTCCCCTCTTTGACATTTATACTCTTACAAATGACTTTTCGATTAATTTCGTCAGGGACTCAAAACTTATCCTACTAACATAATTTATATTCAATGCTTATAAAACCTATAACCTTTTACCTTATTTTTAAAATTACTAATAATGTCCACTTTGTTATCATTGCAAGTTTAGATATTTTCTTAAATATTACTTTAGATATACACCAAAACCACTAATTGATCAGAGTACAATTGGTTACTCAAATCCATAGTCTGAGTTTAGTTGTTATGTATTCAAAAATATTTATTTTGTTGCATAAATAGCTACATTAGTTGTGTGTGGTCTTTCACTCAAGGTTCCATGAACTACACTGAACCTACTAGATGCAAAGATGGAGAGTTTGAGTGTGTTAAGAACTTGCGCTGCATTGACGTAAGGTATCTTTGCGATGGAGACAATGACTGTGGGGATGGCTCTGATGAAGATTCCTCTTCTGGAGGGAAATGTGGTAAGGAACCAGGATTTTTAGCTCTTTGTTTAAGTCCTATAAATAAAAGAATGTTTTTATAAACAGTGCTATATTTTAGTGTGTAATTCTCCAGAGATAATCATGTTCTGATTTGTGTTGAAAAAAAAAGAACAAACAAACGTTTGTTTTAAAAATCTTCTATACTCTTAAAGTAAAGAATTCTACCTATGTAGTATATTTTCAAAAAAAATATAAAAATATTCCTAGTACCTGTTTTCTACATTTTCATCTAGTTACACATAATCTTCCCTCTAAAGTTCCAATTAGCTAAAGTGTAAACCATCTTATTTAAAAAAAAAAGTAATGTCCAGGATACTTATATGAAAACAGCACAGATTCTAACAGACTCTGTCCATTCATGTATAATCAACTTTCACTTCCAAACTAGTTTTTTCTTAACATTCTTAGTCCTACGAACATTACTTATGATTTCTAATTGCAATGGGTGTTTTTTCCCTTCAGAAGAATTCCAGTGTCGTGCAGACCAATTCCAGTGCGACCATCACCGATGCATCTCAATACACTGGATGTGCGATGGAGAGAAAGACTGCAAGGATGGATCGGATGAGGAGCCTATAGCTCAGTGCCTCAGTGAGTGCAAATCTGTGTTATCTCAAAAACAGGCAAAACCTTATGCTATTTCCAAATTTAATGTTTTGAATTTTAAAAGTTATTTAAAATTCAAAACACCAAATTTTGAATTAGCATAAGATTTTGCCTTTGACCACTATATTGTTGTGTAAATCGAGGTCACTAGTCCAGGCAGCCCACAATGAATTAATCCTAAAAGTTAACAGTGAGGAAGAAAGAAATCAAGAAAATTTACCAATTGCATTTTGGTGTCTTACCTTGATTCTAGGCAGAACCTTCCATCTTTTCAGCCAAAGCTCTTCTCCATGTGCACTTTTTAATTTATCTTACAAGTAACTTTTTCTCAACCCATAGTGGCAGAATTATGTTTTTTCAAAGAATATCACATGGTGCATGTCTTGCCGATTTAAGGCAATATGATAGGAATTACTTGAATATTGATGTTGTGAGGAGAGTTATCAAATCCTACAGAATAAAATGCCTGAGACGCGTTTTTGGACGTGAAGATTCAGACCTGGCTAAAAGATTGACATTTTCAAAGATTGAAAATACAAGGAGACGAGAGAGACCAGTTACAAGATGGTTGGTCAGTGTAGAGGACTTGAGGGAGTTGGAAGAGCAAAGACTAGAGGGAGAAGTCTGGCTGCAAATAATCCTGCCTGAAAAAAGCAAATTCAGAAAGCATTGGCCTATACTGGGATGTAGCGCTGTTCAAGAAGAAGAAATAGATGTTGTATTGAAAGGTTATTTTATCAGTTTGCTGAGGTTTTGTTGCCTTCATAAACTATTTGGAATTTGGAAATAATAAATGTTTAAGTGGATAGGTCAAAAAGAGAAATGGTATCCATTACCTAGTATGCAGCTGGAATTTAATCTTATACTCATCCAACTGATCAATTGATTATTTTGCAGAGTAAAGCTTGTTTTGAAAGTACACTGACTATATAGTCACAGAAAATTTTAGAACCAATGATAAAATTTATGTAATATTTTGCAAATTTATTTTTTGTCTTTAAATTTCTTTTTCATGCTATTGTTTATTATACAAAATAACCAATCCATGGTAACTCATACATGTAAAATTTATACAGATCTAAGTTTCTAACTCTTAGGAAAATGAAGTCTAGTGTTAAGTTATAATCATTAATTCAAAATTTCAAAGATTCGTACCTTAGAATTTCTCTCGAAATAGATCCCAGCTTGGCCATTAGTTCATGCAATGTTAACTAAACCTATCAACAGTATTCTTAAGTTGTATTGTTTCTATTACATATATTATATTTATTTTGTTTTATATAGATACTACATGCAGTTCCAGTATGTTCACCTGTAAGGAGAGTGGACGGTGTATCCCTATGACCTGGACTTGTGATTCAGATAATGACTGTGGAGATGGTGATGTTTCTGACGAACACGCAGACTGTGGTAATTTCATTTTAATTTAATTAAACATGTATTATGTACTTGTTCCATAAAGGTTGAAATAATTTGACAAACAATCTATTTTAAAAAAATTCTGTTGAAATATTGATTAAAATTTGGGTCATTTTTTAAAATTGCTACAGTAATATGCCAATTTTTTTTCTTAGCATATTGGATGTTTCTATTATCCAGGTTTGATTGAGTGCAATGTTGTTTCGTAAATTTCTATTTATTGATGATAGCCATATCAGTTTGTTAACTACAGAACTGCAAGTTATTTTTTTATTATAATTTTTACAAATTAATTATATTACCTATTTATGAAAAGTGTTTCAAATAATATACATCTTTTTACCTAAAGCTTCAATTTTTTTTAATATTTTAGAATGAAAGAATCTTATTTTTTTTACATAAATCCATTTACTCATTTCTGCTTCATAGAATATCCTGAATGCAAAGCAGGAGAATTCCGCTGCGAAAATCGTCGCTGTGTTCCACTGGAATATGTATGCGATGGTGATGATGACTGCCGCGATAGCTCAGACGAAGCGACTTGTGAAGAGAAGTGTGACGGCCCTAATCAATTCTCCTGTGACGGTGGGACACTTTGTTTAAGCGAAGAACTGAAGTGCAATGGCTTGCCTGAATGCAAAGACGAGTCTGATGAGCTTGACTGTGGTGGGTAGCTTGAAGCTTATTTTTATTGCTTTATGAACCTAAGATGTGTTTACTTTCTATTACCTAATTATGATAGGGTCGAAAATCTGAAATGGAGATTATATGTTTTCCCCACGTTCTGAAAAATGCTTATTCTAAAAAAGTAGTTTTTGAATATTGGTCCATTTGTCAGACTGTCTGTCCGAAACCACTCTACACTAAAAGAGCTACGGAATTCAAATTTGGTACACATATTCCTAGTACCTGTTGGATGTCGTAAAAGGTTTTTGAGAAAATCCTATGTGTGCCATAGAACTTTTTAAATTTTTATTTTTTATTGGGTATTTAATTACCTTTAAACTTATTGCATTATTAAGTTTTAAGTGAAACTTAGGTGATGTTACACAGTTTTTTTTGTCTGTTCAATGCGACAAATTGAGTGCTTGGGATTTCATTAACTTCTAAAACCTGAAAATAGTAGGTGAATTGGCTGGTTGTTGACTACCTTGGAAGGAATGGAAGTGTAATCACTGAGTCAAACTTAAGATACTCTATTCTTTGATTTATTTATTTTAATGTGAGATAAAACAAGTGTTTGTGTATGCATAAATGAAGCTTAACTGTATGACTGCTGTTGATACTTTATTTTAAACTTGTCATAAAATCCTTGGTTTATTAACTTGAAACTAAACAGCTGCTAATAAAAAAAAAATTAAAGGGAATTGTTAGAATATGCAAAGATAACTATTATTATGCAATATTAATAATTCATCATGAGGAAATTTTAGAAGGTGAAGTCAATTCCTGTTACTAACCCCTCTTCCTTACTTACTAAGTATAGAAAAAGATTCACATAAGCATACTTAACTTTGCAAATTGTACTTAGATACATTATGGTTTTAGTATATAACTCTACATTGTATTTTTTGTGCAAAAATAGCTGAAATATCCAATTTATTAATATTAAATGTTTACTTCAAATACTTTTGTGTTTTAGAACTAATTTATAAACCTTTTTTACACACAACTGGAAAACTTTATCAGCAACCGTTTAATATATGAGAGAATTAATAATTTTCAATTATCATTGCAAGTTAGTTTTTATATTTAAAATAAAGAATATAACACATCATTTTAGGAGAAACTCACCCAAGGCAGTATAGTTGCCATGATGGGGAGTTTCTATGCCCAGAGGGGATGTGCATACCAAGTAGCTGGAGATGTAATCTGAGATGGGACTGTGCTGATAGAAGTGATGAAATGAATTGTAGTATGTATAAATCTTAAGCTATAATTTTCTATGCTTAGAAATTTGTATGATGTAAGACATATGTATATATATATATATATATATATATATATATATATATATATAATATATATTATATATATATATATATATATATATATATATATATATATATATATATATATATATATATATATATATATATATATATATATATATATATATATATATAGATATATATATATATGTAGAACCTCGATTTTGCGACCCACGATTAGCGACCCCTTCGTTATAAAGACCGCTTCAGAAAGTCCCAATCATTTTACCATAGGAATAGTGTTAAAAAACCCACTTTTTTGCGACCGAAAAACAAGCAGTTCCTCGATATTCGACGAATATTTGTTGAATTCAGAAAAAATTTGCTACGAGAAGCCATTTTCGTATTTGCTTCAAAATTTTAACTTGTGGAAGTGTTTGAGTGAGTAGAACCTGTTTGCTTTTGTTTGAGAACAATAAAGAATTGCCACTCCAAGTGAGGAAAAGGGTCGAACAATGGGTGAATAGGGCATTGACGAATTCCGGGAATTCGCCGGCGACTTGTGTTGCAAAAGAAAAGAAGCCAAGGTCACCAGCGAGGTGGTTTTTCACGCATCCTGTTATTGGTTGTTAAACATAGATGTAGAAAATATGCCACCACATTTGACCATTGGACTAACTGACCTCGTACAATTCGCATGTCTACAAAATGGCTCTTAAAAATAAACGGAGCCAAATTTCTATCGATGTGAAATGTAAAATTTTGGCCGAAATAGACAAGAAAAAAGTTCCAAAAGCAGAAGTAGCGAGAATGTTTGGCATTCAGAAAAGTACTTTATTTACGATTTTAAAAAGTAAAGATAAAATTTTAGCTGCAAACGTTTCCGGTAGTCTAAAAAATAGAATACGCACAAGGGATGGAAAATTTCCACTTCTAGAAAAGGCTCTGGTGGAGTGGTTACAACTAATGCGCTCTTCAAACATTCCAATTGATGGAAATTTTTTGAAAGAAAAGGCCAAGACATTTGCAGAAAAGATGAACATAGAAATGGATTTCAAAGCTTCCAATGGATGGTTCGAGAA